>JBAIAA010000069.1:0-335427 GCA_037893245.1 Crossaster papposus | reverse complement strand
TACAGGTGTACAAAGAAGAAAAGTAAGCTCTTTGTAACAATAATAGTCTGGTGCATGCCACTGACAGCTGGAGGGTCTAGTTTATTGCTCCATGGTTGAAGTCTTCCAGACTTTAATACCAGTACAAAGTGGCAAGAAGGTGATAGATGTTTGCGGTAACCCTCTTGAAAACATCTTTCTTTAAGTCTGGGGCCAGCCCAATAAAAGCGGCTAGCAGGCCTGGGGGCTTTGTAGCATGCCCATCAAGTTAAATTGAAGGGAAGTCATTGTCCATTGGTAACATGATGCCGCTTTTTGGCAAATATATTTTAACCTTAAATGAACTCAACTGCAAAAGTTGTTTGGCTTTGCCAGCTCACAATGTGTAGTACATGTATGTCTGCTGAAATTGTCAAAGTACATGTACTTGTAATTTATAAAAGGACTTTGACTCCGTCACAGTCTGATTTCGTTTGCAAATATTTGTACATTCCTTACAAACCACATTATATTGCCAGACTGCCTGTCACACTGCCTTCTAGCCTTGTTCGGAGCTTTATCTGAACACCAACTTATATTTCAATGACTGCATGCCACAGTGACTTTGCAGTGCTCACCAGGGGCAGGCTGTGTATTAAAGTGGGATAGCATCTAAATCCAGTCTTGAACCACAACTAGCTTATGAGGATTATGTACTAAACAAAGTTTCAAGTTAATCGTCTCTTTAAAATGGTGCATTACTTACACTAAGAATCATGAACTGTGTCAATCTTCAACTTTCTAAACAGTCTTCAGTCCTTTCTCTGAACCTCTCCAATCTGGTCTCTTGTTGTTAACTTATCAGCAGCTAGGTCAATACAAATCCCGAACAAATCCAATACCAATCCAAGGGTAAACAAGAGATACCTGTTCAAGTACATGTACCAGTATCTTGTCGTTTGTTTATTTAAAATAAATCCTAGCTCAAAAGAGACTACCGGTACTCCTGTTTTAAACTTATGGGTCATTCCGTGTCAAATCACCAAAACAAATTTAAACCCCACCTCTTTCAAATTACACAAATGTAGTTCATATTTGTTTTATACTGGTTATTTGTTGTTGTAAAATTTTTAGCCAAAAAACAACAAACGTGGCCACCAATATTCTATGGACCATACCTCCCTAACCTGTTGACCAAATTTGCAGATTTTTATTGCATTGAAAAGCTAACATCATAAATAATAAAATGTTGGCATTATTTCTTACGCCCGAGCAATTCAAATTGTATGTTTATTACTCTTATAAGAAGAATTTGAGGTATAAAATTTGTTGTTTGCTACAGAGCCCTAATTGCTTAGTAACTCCCCTCCCTGGCTTTAAAAATAGAAAAGTGGCTATGTTTCCCCTTTAAGTTGTTAGTGTTTTAATTTTTCGACATTGGGAAACAGATTGATATCTAAACCAGCAGACAGCCTATAGGCTAGCAAGGCGAAGGCAAGCTAATTCTGTGGTCCCCAGAAAGGTCACAGGTTCTGGTGAGACTTCAAGAGTCAAGTCAACGCTCCATGGACAGAGACTATAAAACAACAATCTCAACACTAGTGTACTAAACTTTTCCAATTTCCAATTTCAAGATAAGCATTTCAATACTTTTTAGATGGGGGTTGTGAGCAGCAGGGATTACTAGATGCCATGAATGGTGTAAAGAATTAACACTTAAAAAGAGGACATGACTCTGGGTCACCTCTGAGGTCAATAGCTCTTTCCTTCACAAGAAACAAACTGAACTGACCCACAAAATCAGAGGCCAGGCCAACTCCCCCCCCCCCCCCCCCCCAAGACATTTGACACAAGTCTTTTTTGTAACAATTTTGTGAAAGGTCAAGTTGGGAAGTTTAGTCAATAATTAAATGTAAAGTTTCATAACCTGTGCTGTGCAAACACATTTTTTTTGTATTTTTTTTTTTTTTTTGGGGGGGCGGTATTTTCTTAAACCTGATTTGTTAGTGTGCACAAACCGATCTGTCTTATGGGGTAGACTGGCTCACAGAGTGTAACTGTGTACACTATCTAAACTGAATGTGGGATGGGAACCAGTCTGACATGCGACAACATATTTACTGTAGGGGGCCACTAATGATTATTCAATATTTTATAATAGAAAACATACAGGTTGATTTTTGCAATCAATGTCTCATTCAAAAGTGAAATTAGAAAAAAACAACCTTGAACGGGGAAAATGCAGCTTTGTAGAAATGTTGTAATGTATTATGTACTGGATTCTTAACACAAAGCATGTATCTGAGTTTTGAACAGCAACAAAATTGCCCTTTTTTGGTGTGTTCTACATTTTATCTACAGGGAGGCTCTGGATCTCCAGCAACAACTGGCTGCCACTGTTGACATACTTTTCCTGTTTACAATCAATCACTACACTCTCTTTCTACTAGTGTGAACTTCTGCTCAGGGTTTGCCATCTCATGATCCTTGTGACAAGACAACACCTGGGGCCAATTTCATAGAGCTGCTAAGCACAACAATTTGCTTAGCATGAACATTTGTCTTTGGCAAAAACAAGGTTACAGACCAAATTTTCACGTGATCTTTATTGTTTTCGATTGATAATCAGCTGTTTTTTGGCTTAGCATGAAAAACCCGTAGAATTTTGGCTGTTAACCTGTTTTTAATGAGCAAGACTTTTTTGTGCTAAGCAAATTGTTGTGCGTAGCAGCTCTATGAAATTGGCCCCAGATGGGGGGAAACTCGTTGCTGACTAAATACTGCATTAACGCTGGACTTTCAAATTGTGACATTTGTCCTGCCTCTGTTACATGAGCCTTTGTACTTTGTGTTTTGAGTCGACTTTTCGAGTTTTGATTTGATTTTTCTTTCGAGTTTGTAGACCAATATTTAGCACTCTCTGCAGGGACTGGAACATTGAAACTATTATGTATGTTCAGTCTCAAAACGCAGCTGTCTCCCCAGCAGGGGTTGGACAGGTGTTTGCAGGTCAACCACTAGTCAAGTTACCAATTTAGGGTCAACAAATGGCACAAACTGGTGCCACATGTGTACATGTTTGTGCCACAGCTAGCTACATGTACATTTATCATATATTTGGACCTATAGTGAACTGGTCCTCAGGAACCGGCCATACACATTATTGGTACAGTATCTTAATTTTGGTTTGGTTTTGAGAGAGCTAATTCGTTAGCTGTTTCGGAGTCACTATTGCTTTCCTTAGAGATTGTTTTCCCTTTTTTCCTTCTTCCCCCTGAACCACTGGCAGCTGTATTATAGTAGGCTCTATTTAATTGTAAAATTTTTCACTTAAATAAAAAAATCCTGCCACATGCTACAATAAACATGCCTCAATGCTATACACACATGCATAATAGTAGGCAATCTCGGGATCCTATCAACACGAGAAGAAAAGAGCGGAAAAAAACTAGACATTGCCTTTTTAGCCAACGGCTGTTGTGGCTATTGTAAGTTTTTATGTATCAAATTCGGCTTTTGTCTGGGTACACCACAACACTGCCCAGGGTGTCAGGCAAGAAAAGATGGATTGTCTGGCCTTGTAATGTACCCAGACTAGGGGAACAATGAATTGTAAGAGTAAAGAATTAGAAGTTGTCCCCATATTATGATGTGCCACATGTCATCTGTCAGTTACTAGAAGATAAAAGAGCCCACAGTATATGACTCATTGACTCTGGAGGGCTACACAAAAGCTGCATTGGTCAGGGTACAAAATGTATCCTTGCAACACAACCTCCCCCTGATAAAGGTGGTTTACCACATTATTGTAAATGTACAGTCACCATTGAAGGAAAAAATACAAGCCCTGGATACATTATACTTTTAAGGCTTTAACGCTAGTTTTTAAGGCCAAATGAAAACAATTAATTAGTTTTCTCATTCTCGCGCGCATACCTCGCGCGCATATCTTTTGGCTGCTGCATCAAAGAATTATGTTTTTTTTAATTTTTTTAAAATCTTTTTTTAATAATTGTTTTTTAATAAAAAAAAATTAAAAAATTATAAAACTGGCTATTTTAATACAACCGACTCACATTTTTTCTTGGAGCCACAGAAGTGCTGTTTGGTGTGATTCCGTCCTTCGTGTCCCCGCCTCGTGGGCTCTTTGGCGACCGACCGCTTGTACAGCATGTGGGGCTTTGCTCCCGTCTCTAGCGACAGGTTGTGTTGTGCAGCGAGGTCTTCCGAGAGGGGCTCGATCAGAAAATCTTCCGTCGTCGTCCGGACTAGCCCAGTCTGGAAGACAAAACAATTTATTTGAAATTCATCAGTTCGCGTCGAAGGATGTGTGCGCAAAACAAATTCCTAAATTCAACACGGATGACGAATAAACACATCACGAGCAAGGCCGGAAATATCTGTCAGCGACAGGCTCGCAGCGAGTCAGGCCGAAAATATCAGGGTGTACTACCCACAGATGCCGGCCTGAACCTATCTCAGAGGGGCGTTTGAGGAAGGGGATAGAGAGGGTTTGGGGTGGGGGGAGTTTGGGGTGGGGGGAGGTTGGGGTGGGGGGGAGGTTGGGGTGGGGGGAGGTTGGGGTGGGGGGAGGTTGGGGTGGGGGAGGTTGGGGTGGGGGAGGTTGGGGCGGGGGGAGGTTGGGGGGGGGGGGGGGGAGGTTGGGGCGGGGGAGGAGCACGCCTTTTATGAAAAATTGTCATCTACCAAAATGTGGAACATTTGAGATTTTAAGTTCAAGACATTATTGGTCCTTCTCTTACACCTTCTAAAAGAAAGCCATTATGTTCACAAAGTGGTTGTTGCTTTTTACTCGAATAGAAAAACTTTACCGAATAATTTATTCAATCACGTAGTGTACCTTAATACTTCATGCAGCTTCCATTTAACATGTCCATGAACTCATTATAATGTTCCTTGAACCATACATTGTACATCTTGAACACAAATCTTGAAAACAATCTTGCAAATTCACTCAGAGTACACGTGCTCTGTGTTAGGGTTAGGAACATTATTTCTTTTGCAACTACATGTTTTCTAAAAAGTAACCAACCAAATTACTGTCCAAAATTAAACTTGATGTAAAGATGTTAATGACTCTAAACTCTCTGTGAAATTATTCCTTCTGGCATGCTGTCAATCTGAAGGAAATAATAAAAGAAGTCCAAAGATGCGTCTCACAGACGCATCTTTTTAATATTCCCATTAGTACATGTAGTTGGTTCAATATCATAATCTACATTAATTTCTTGATAGTCTGTATTTAAAATTCACGGAGCTGAAATTTGTCAGGTTAGTTGTAGACCACCTTTTTATAGATTTTGATAATTTTGGCTCCTTTAAACGATTAACGATCCACAACTGATAAAAAGTATATTATAACATAAAATCTGTCAACAAGTCTTCTTCTGTTTTCAAAGTGAAAGGGCATACACACACATGATGTTCTAACATACATGTACCCTGCAACTATACCCCCGCCCCCCCCCCCCCCCCCCCCCCCCCTGTTATTTTTAAACCATTTAGAGCAACCAAGTTCATCTGGTTTTGACATTTGGTTTACTGGCGTAGCAGACATATTTCGAGTTGATTTATCTTTCATGTGCGTCAAGTCCGGCTACTTTTCGCAATGGAAAGCAGCTGACATTTCACTAAGATTAAGCACATCCAGTATATATACCATCTGAGATTATTGCTCTGGCATGGTCTGAGTTTTGTATTTGAACTTGTGTCGATATTTGCCCTACATCTGAACTGATGGTAATACACCTTCATGCCCATACACCAATTCATGCAGAAAAAAACCGACTGTATTTTCATGGGAAGATGTGGCAATCACCCAGCACTTAATTTGTTAGATACAAATCTGGCAAAGGGGAGTTTTCAAAACCTTTGCCTTTATCTTCGGTTTTGTCTTTGCCACCGACTTTTCTATTAGATGCAAAATTAATGGAAAAACAAGGATTCTAACTTTTGGCTTCATATCAACTGATTAAATATTTTTCTGAAGCTTAAAGGTAGTATACACCATTTGCAGATATCAAAAATATTTACTACCAAATTATTAGGATATATCTCACTCATTTGAAAGTAAATAATGATTGTAGGCATCCAGCAAAATGATTGCGCTAGATATCCTGTAATTATTCTGAAAAATAGAATTTTGTAAAGAAAAATTCGCGATCGCCGACCGAACAGGTCAGTTAAACGATATTTACTATAAAATACAACCCCCCAAATCTACCCATTCATGATAATTCAAGCAATTACCAATGGTGTATCCTACTTTTAAAGGTAGGATTTATACACCTTTTACAGATATCGACAATTTGTACTAGAACAACACAAAACAACTGCCCTACGCCGGTTAAAAGCGAAAGCCGTTTTTTCTTGTTTTTTCCTCGGCATTCATGATTGTAAAACCTCAGACAGGGGAGTTAACGATATTTACTATAAAATACAACCCCCCAAATCCACCCATTCCTAATAATTCAAGCAATTACCAACGGTGTATCCTACCTTTAACAGGTCCAGAGTGTAACCTACTTGTACATGTAGTTTTGGACAGTTAACCAGTTCGCGCCGGGATTATTTTAACATCACCGAGCCGACGAGCGGGATTATTCTTAACGAAACTTGATCCGAGGCGGGTTCAGGCCGCCAGTACCAGGAAGCACACCCACGCATTTCCGGCCTTGCTCGCTGCTGACAGACATCTTCTGCCTTGCTCGTGGCGTGTTTATGCGTCATCTGTTTTAAATCTGGGGAAAACTTTGCGTTTATATTCGTCATCTGGGCGAACTGGTTAACTAGACTACAAAACAGACACGTTTTGTTTACCAAAAACTGTTACGGTAACCCAAAAAAAGAACAAGCTGACAACAGAGTTGTTTTAATTTTTACCTTAAAAAAAAAGGCAGGTTAGATTTTTTCTTTTACTAACTTCCTGTTAAGCTTCAGTTACAGTGATACAAAGGTTCCAATTGACTCCTCTATGGTTCTCCTTTGGTTAACTGTCCTGGTCGTGGTCCAGTGATAATCCAACGAACAAAAAAATACAGTAGTTTGTATGTGTACAATGTAGGAATACACATAGTGCTGTAGGCTACTGGCAAAGGTGAATAACCTGTAGAGACAATGAACAGTTGGGTGGGTGGGAGCTACTGTATGTACTGGTACATAGTGTATGGTCAAGGACGCAATCTTAATTTCCATAGACCAATGATGGAAGAAAACAATCAGCAAAATACAACTATCCAAGGTCATCAAGGCATACTGGTACATGTACATCAAATTCAAGCTTGGTTTTAAAACCCTTTTCCAACTTTTGTCAAGTTTTGAGGGGTTACCTGGCAATAACTTTGGGGCGATTTTCACTCCAAAGTGAATCACCTCTAAAGGAAGTCAAGAGAGGGTCCCAAAAAAAATGCTCGCTTCCATGTTGAAGCTCCTATCCGATGTGCCCGGAAGTTCAGTTTCTCGTAATGTCTCGTACGTTCTTGAGGTCAACTTACACTATTATATGGGACTGAGGAAAACAAGAGGGTCATGTGGATACTCTTGTAGAGAAAGAACCCATGGGACTCCAGTGCTAGTTGACTTAATTAGTGGATCTCACACCACACTCCTGCTGTTAATCAATTCATTCCACATGAAAAAACAAGTGAACACTTCCGCTCACCAACACACTTGTTTATTGCCTTAGTTCCCCCTCCCCCCTAAAAAAAAAAAAATCATCACTTGAAGAAAACTTTAAATTCCTTTCTCATAATCCTATAAAGCTACTTTTTGTCAAAAACTTACCAAACCATTACACAGGCTAACGGCGACAGTGGAATCGGGGCGGGACTGCAGCGTCCCTTTGTAATGACAGCTGTCGATCTCCGGGATGTATTCCTGGGGTGTCACGCTCCCGTTTTTGCGCCACTGGACTGTAAAGCCCGGCGCTATCAGCGCCTCATTGGCAGACAGTTCCAGATGAAAGTCCTGGCCGTAGCCGCTGAATTTGTAGTGGACATCAGCGTCCCTCTCGGGGAGAGCATCGTCGACACTACGTCGTTTCCTGACAGGGTGCAGACTGTGCGAGACAAATATTCCATCCGTGTCTGTCTGGTAAGGAAGTACTATCTCGTAATCTAAAAGCAGGAGAATTATTGAAGAAAAATACTTATCTGATTAGTCTATTTCATCGCGATCGCGAAAAACACAAGAACAACATAAGAACCACTGCCAGACGTGATGAGCAGGCTGACAATAAACATAGCTGTAACTTTGGAAGCTTGTTTCGAACACGGCAAAACATAGCCTATCATCATGATCAGTGGTAAACTGAACAGTTTTGAAGGTGGCTGGCTTTAACCATTTCTAAAAGAGGGTTGGGGCCTTGGGGGCCCCTCATTCATTTGTTCAGTGACTGTTAGTGTTACTGTTAGTCATCTCGTCCCAATAGAATGAAGGCCAAACAAAGTTCTAAAGTGCTCTAAATAAATTGAAAGTTTGGTGTTAAGAATTCTCACCAAAAAAGAAGTCAGTCTATGGACACATCCTGTTTTCTCACCTCTATAGGAATATAGGATGTAAATTTGGATTGAATGACTTAATCCTAGATGTAAATTCAGAAAGGTGCTAAAACAGAATAAGATTTTTGACCTCATCTATGCCAGACACTAGATGTGATTTTGGAAAGGATCCAGGATGTGAATTTGGAAGAGGATTTTGAGCATTTGGATATGTTTTGGATTTTTTTTGTTAAAATCACATCCTGCTAAGGGGTGAGGACTAAGTCTGCTTCGAATGCAAAAATCACACTATGCCTTTTCCTAGTGTGAAAAGGAGGCCTTTGTGATAATAACAAACAGTTATTGTTACAAGTACAGTACTTTTACCTTGATTTGTCTTGTGTTCTAGAATCTGTTGCAGAGTGCTGTGTAGATGCTTTGGAAATTTTGAGGCATTTTCCTAAAAGAGAAAAAGGAAAAACAAAATTCATTATGCTCGAGGTAAAAAACTGACAATTGGACTTAAGAGTTTAAGAAAAAAACCGCACTCAAATGAATAGTAAGTAGCTGACACAATGGCCACTTTATTAACAAAAAAGTGCATGATGATGTAGGAAGTTTACAATGCAATTTGAGGTTCCTCCAATTACCAGCTTTGGCCATGAATACTAAAAAGGGAAAGTGGATGACAGTGTGATCAATGAATATATGCGTCAATGCCATTACCCTCGAGGCGCTAGATAGGGTCTTACGCTCACAAAGGAAGAGGTTAGCAACAATGGCAGAAGTTATATCAGGCCTGTTGCCAAACACTGGCCACAACAATGCGACCGTTGTGACTTATCAGCAGCGCACGGGGTCGCGTTCTATTCATGAGCTTTACAAACCGCAGCGCCTCATTTTATCCATTCGCCTTTTATATATTACAATCTCTTTTATCCACTTGCCAGCTTTTCTGCTATTGTTAAAATAAACAGCGCACTGACGCAATATTACACCCTACAAAATCAAAACTTTAAGTGGGCATAAAGAATTCCTTTTTTTTTCATAGCAAAGTAAAAAAGAAAGAAAAAGTAAAGTCTGTCACAAGCTTATTGCCCGTCTCATAATGCCAGCATTTACCCACGCCCCCTCCTCTTATTTTGGCATAAAAAAAAGGGGAGTATCTTAATTTAATACCACCCCCACCCTATCCCCTTCCCCCTCCACTCCTAATGGCATGCCATTCCATTACTGGTTACTCCCTGGCATATCAGTAACCATTAGACTCCATTTAGATAAAGGGCTAAGAATTTCATAGCAGGTGTTAGGGTAAACTTTATTTGACCTCTAAAAACCTGAAATCCCCTGTCAGTGTTTATTACTAAGCTAAAACTGGGAGGATTTGGGAAAATTAAATATGGTGAACTATTATTCATATTGACTATGACACAAACTCCCTTTTTTTTGGGGGGGGGGGGGGGGGTTGAGGTCAAACTTGTGCAGTTAACTAAGTAAAGGCACATTTATCAAACAGACCAGGGGCCAATTTCATAGAGCTGCTAAGCACAACAATTTGCTTAGCATGACAATTTGTCCTTGGCAAAAACAAGGTTACAGACCAAATTTTTACCTGATCTTTATTGTTCTGGATTGATAATCAGCTGTTTTCTTGCTTAGCATGAAAAACATGTATAATTTTGGCTAGTAACCTGTTTTTAATGAGCAAGACTTTTTGTGCTAAGCAATTTTTTTTGCTTAGCAGCTCTATGAAATTGGGCCTTGGCTGAGATGCTGGGCCCAGTATGGTGCTCACCACACACACACAAAACCTGGAGGTCAAATCAGCCAAGTTTAATTATCCCTAACTACCTATTGTATTACTACAAGGAAATATACCCATCCTGGCAAATTCCAACACCATGGCAAACTGTACACAAAAACTGTTGGACTATAATTCTGGGGGTATGCCTAAAAGCCAGTGTAAAAGGGGGGGGGGGGGGGGTCTAGTTTAGGGGTCTAGTACCTAACAGATTGCAACAAAACCTGGTGTTGGAGTTTGACCGGATGGAAGTTGTTAGGGTTAAAGCTTAAGTGACAAGAATAGAACATGTAATGCAAATAAAACAAAATACAAGAAAATGTTATGTTCAAACGCGATTAAAATTACATTAGACATTATTAAAGGTAAAACAAGAATGATGTGTTGACAACACAAATGTCCCACCATATACCTGTACATACTCATGATATGGCACCGCCCTTTGACTGTCAAATTTCCAGAGATCTATCTGGTCAAACTTTTCTATTGTTTTAACCATAATAACTTTGACCTTTGACCTATGGGGTCCAAACTAAATAGCTTTCTAGAGGACCCTAAGATCAAACATACATATCGAGGCCTTCTCAAATATGGTGTCTCAACCATTTCTATTGTTTTCTGTGGAGGAATATGTCAAGTCCTCAAGATAGGCCTATCGTGTCCGGAATCCCAACCTGATCTTGCTTGCGCACACATGTAAAGAGAAATCTAAATAGGGTTTTCTCTGACGTGTGGGCAGAATCAGTGAAGAATGAAGATAGCTGCTGTAGATTTCAGTAAAGATTAATAAGAGGGCCCGATAATTAATGGTCGTATACACCATTTGCAGACATCAAAACATTTTACTACCAAATTAATAAGGAATATCTTACTTATTTGAAAGTAAATAATGAAAGCCGCATCCAGCAAAATGATATGCGCTAGTTCGTAGCCTGTCATTCTCGCGGTCGGCATGACGTCACGAAGGGGCGAGCCGTCCATAACAACATGCGTTTAACCTCAAATTTTCCCCTTTGCGCTAAGTGCATAAACAATGGAAAGATAAACGAAGTTCCCGGATGTCCGACCGCGAGAATTGTTCTGAAATTTGAATTTTATAATCTCGAAAAATAACAAACATAAAAAGACATTGAAAGAACAACTGCCGGATGGTCAAATGACAGTTGAAAACAAATGCCGTCTTTCTTGTATTTTTTTTCGGCATCCATGATTGTAACACTTCAAACAGGTCAGTTAAACGATATTTCCTATAAAATACACCCCCCCAATTTTTTTTTTTTTAAATCCACCCATTCCTGATATTTAAGCATACCAAATAAATCTAGTTTGATTCAATCTTAACAACAAAATGTTTGAGACTAAATGAGAGAATAAATAAACATTAAAACATTAAAATCCTTACCTGAATTTGGTTTTGTTCTGAACAACAAGAGTCAGAGAAGTACAAAAAGAAGAGGAAAACGACGATGAAGATGTTCGTCAGCTTGCCGTTCATTATGGAATCACTCTTCCTCATCTTGCTCAGGTAAATTCCGCTGGCGATTTGTTGAGGAGGAGGTATAATCATTGTTTACTTTTATTTTGGCAGTAAAACTCTCATCAGCCGGCTCAAAAGTTTAAGAAGATCTCTCTTAAATCTTCATCGTTTCTGTGCGACTGTGTGAACACCAGCTAGCTTGAACTTTGAAGTACATCATTACAAACTGAGTTTTAGAATTCCTGGACTGGCAGAACAAGCGGTGACTAAAGGTCCTGAATTACTCGGCAGCTAAACACTCTCCGCAACTCCGGAAATACAGCGACGACCGACCAAATGACAGCTGATGATTCGACTGAAAGCGTCCCGTGCTACGCCGACTGCGAATCCAACTGTGCGCTATTCACAAGGCCTAAACTAGCAGTGTATCGGCATGCGTTGTTTACAGTGCATTTTCAGATGATAAACAAGGCAGGCTGCCCTACCTACTTTCCAGTAACTATCCTCTTTCGATGCGGCTATAAAATGTCTTCGAATGGAAATATAGAATCCTGGTATCTGACGCCCCTCCGATGACCGATTGGAGTACGAGCAGTGTCTAGATCTGATCTGATCGAGTCGGGTGCGGGTGCGGGGTGCAGGCGCGGCCGAGCTGGGTATATTAACGACGGCCGACCAGTCATTAGAAAGCGCGCCAGTCAATGGAAAATACGCCGCGGCCCAAACAGACACGTGCTGGGTCATTTGTTAAAACTGAGGTTTCGTTATAGATGTGGCTATGGAATATCTGCTGGTTGGACTATACCCAGCACGATATGAGACCGATGCCCAAGGGACTCTCCCCCCCCCCCCCTAGTCCCCCCTCCCCCCCCTTCTAGCCCCCCCCCCCCCACCTAGTCCCCCCCCCTTAAAACCCTGAGAAACCACACACTCCCCAAGCACAATGACCACCACAAAGGAGGGAGGCCGGAGGAGGGGAGGGGGGGAGGGGGGGGGGGGGGGGGTCCCTTTGTCTAATATCTTGCTTCATATAGGTTGGATGCGAGCAGAATCGGTGATTAATTATGCAAAACAATACTGCATCTTGATCAACTCCAGATTCTGTCCATTCAGCATATACCGTCTTTCTACATGTATTTTGAAAACTTACAGCAATCACGAATCCAGCATTAGAATAGATAGAGGGGGGCAAAGATAAAGCAGGGCATTTTGTTCATGTTTATGATTTGTTGTTGTTGTAATAAATAACCAATTAAAATCAGAAGAAACAGAAAAAAAGACCAGCCATACATAGGTTCTTCAGATTTGAATTTTTCCAACGGCCAACCGGTCCATAGAAAAGGTAAAAAAGACACGCCCAAATGGACGTGAGCATACAAATCTTGAAAAACGCCCCTAGTATAGCACCTACACCCCCCCCCCCCACCCCCACTTCATTTTAAATTGTCCACGTCCGGTTCGGTTGGCATTAGGATTATAAATCTTGTTCATGAAAGATAGCGTATACCATTTGGAGGTACCCAAAAGGTAAACAACCAAACATTATTGTTTATTTCAACATATACACCGCGCCGAAGCATTTTAATAAACAAATATACAGTTTTGCCCCAAAGGGAACTCGAACCCACGACCTCCTTTTTGTTTTCGATCTGAAACTTAAAATTGTACAACTGCAGCACTGAGGGCGCTATACCATAGCAGCAGCATAGGAGTACTTCACTCTGAAAATCGATAACTAAATAATTCAAAACTCTTTGAAATGATAGAATACAACATCCAGATGCCTGATTTTAATCTTTTCACGATAACTCAATGCTTTGAGTTTCCATTTCCCACCTACAAATTGTTTCGCTGTGACTCTTTGTGAAATAAGATCGATGGCTTTATTTTCTCCGATTTCTGTTGTTTCAGGCCCGGAAATTGATGATGGGGCTAGGGACCTCCCCGGCCCACTCCCCGTCCCATTCCGCTCATTGACAAAAACATTTGGGCTGCTACGCAACTTAAGCGCGTCTACAATTACGAGTATTACAATACGGTGACGAGTTCAAATAATAATGATTGCTCTATGGTGATCATCCATGTTATTGGCGGGGCAACATTTCGGACCTTGGTGTAAGTTCTTCTCGGGCTTGTCAATGTCATGTCCTCTGTTTAATTTTCCTTTTTGCGCGCGTAAAGCAGTTATTACAACTTGAGCTTTAATAGAAAGAAATATTTAATTAGTTCACATGTCAGCAACAGATTTATTTGATATCTGAACCAACGCAAATACATCAAGTGCTAGCCCCCCCCACCCCCTCTTTCCTTTTCCTCTTAAAATGTTCACTTTATAAAAATGTAATCAGATCCTTTTTTTTAATACACGCCAGCCGAAGCCCGCCCTCACTCACTTTGTATGCGCACACTTAGTCGGGGGAAAAAGCGGTTATATTGGATTCTAGTTTATACCGGCAAGGGTACTAGACATAAAATAGTACGTTGACCTTAAACGCAATCTTCCCAAAATGGCTTCAGATTATTGAACGAGTGCAGTGTCTGTGCATTGAATTTTGGTTGAAAAACGTTGAATTTAAGCCGATAGCCGACTTTTTTTACATCTGAATTTCTGACTACGTCAACGTATTGCAAGTTATTCTTTCAAATCCAAGGATTACAAGACAAATACAGCACCAAAATGTCGAAGTTGGATCAAATACTGGAGATTGATCCTCCAAACGAGTTGAGGTTCAGAGGTAAGATTGTGAAACTTCTGAAACTGAAAGATCCAAAATATTAATTTAACGTAGCCTAATTGTGTTGGCTTAACTGTTTTCCGTGTCGTTTTTAGAAATATTTACAAATGTGTCAAAACAGATATCATTATTATTTAGCCATAAAACCCAACAATTCAAAATTATAGGTTAAAAATTAAATATACTTTCAGTCACTCAGTTTCAAATTAAAGATTGTAATTCAGGGTAACAAAGTAACAAAACAAAACACAAATTTAAACACAAATTTAATACATGTAACTGAATCAATAATGATAATTATGCAAACCCGTTAGGGGGAAGGGAGGGGAGGGGGAAGGGAGGGGGGGGGGAAGGGAGGGGAGGGGGAAGGGAGGGGGGGGGGAAGGGAGGGGGGGGGGGAAGGGAGGGGGGGGGGGGGGGGAAGGGGGGGGGGGGAAGGGAGGGGGGGGGGGGGTGGGGGGGCGACAAACTTGGAATAAAATTACAAATTATGAGAAAGTTATTGGCAAGAGGTGAAATGTAAAGGCACATGATGCCTGTATACAAAATGACTTTAGGGGAAGATGCTCCGAACATAACACATTTCCCATATAGCCCATTATAAGTGGAGGAAATCCTAGAGACTAAACTACATTTCGTCACCTTAATGTTTTACTTACATGCTAAACTAACGCCAGTATTGTTGTTGGATTTTTCTTGTACCCTGTTTCTCAGGTCCTTTCACCGAAGTGGTGTCCTCTGAACTGAAGCTGATCAATCCCTCGGAGAAGACAATTTGCTTCAAGATCAAAACCACAGCGCCCCGGCGATACTGCGTCCGGCCCAACAGTGGCATCGTCACCGCCAAAGAGTCGGTCAAAGTGTCCGGTAGGTCCTTTCTATGTTTAACGGCCGGTATAAACTCGACTGCAAATTTGTGACATCACAGGAAATTTGTGAGTGCGAGATCGCAAAAGTTGAACACATTTCAACTCTGGCGAATGCTCGCAGTTTATGCTTCACGACGTTAAAATCTCAACGATCGCTGCCCCGAACGATTGATATAACGAACAAAATCTGTGGATCTCGTGATGTTCGTTATAGCGGCGTTCCACTGTAATATATACTAGATAACAACTAATGGTTCATGTTGCTGTTGAATTGATCTCCGCAGTCATGCTGCAGCCGTTTGAATACGATCCCAATGAGAAGAACAAGCATAAGTTCATGGTACAGGCGCTCGTTGCCCCGCCGGGAGAGGTCAATCAAGAAGAAGTGGTAAGTGTGGTAATTTCTCCAAGGACAAATCAACACTTGTTTTCTGGACAATGTTTGTTTATTTGAGTGACCTAACTTAATTCTCGGCATCTTCCATCTTCCATGGAGCAGTGTCAAGCTAGTTTAATCAGTTCGCGCCGGATGACGCATATAAACGCAAAGTTTTCACCAAATTCAAAACGAATGACGCATAAACACGCCAAGTTCAAGTCCGGAAATGTCTGTCAGCAGCGAGCAACACCGGAAATGCGTGGGTGTGCCTCCCGGCACTATCGGCCTAAACCCGCTTCGGATCGAGTCTCGTTAAAAATAATCCCGCCCCTCAGCTCGGTGATTTTAAAATAATCCCGGCGCGAACTGGTTAAGTTATACTGTAGTAGCTCAGCTATAACTTAGTCAACCTGAAATCTGTTGGAGTTGGAAGGATCGGGTTAAAGGGACACTACAAAACGTATCTTAAACAAAACGTCGTTAACTGAAAAGAGCATTTAAAAGTAGGACATAGACGTCCACACAACCACCCTTAAAAATGTTGCCTTGTTTTTTTTATTTTCTGTATTCCTGTGATATCGTGTGAGAACAAATTATGGGGGTCACATTTTGGGGGTATTACTCACAATTCAAGTCACAATGCGGCATTATGCGGACGTGCGAGAAACAAGATTTGTGTAGTGGTGCTATGTACTTGTACTATGCATTAAATCGTCTGCATGAAGGAAACTTTAAAACGGCTGGAAATAGGTACACATGTGTTTGCCACATCAGTTACAACCAGGCTTTTTTCTTGTTCTTTTCTCGGAAACAGTAAGAAAGGTTTAGTTTTCCTCCATCCAGACCTTTGAAATAAGATAAGTAAACAATCCTAAAGGATTTCAGGACGGGCAGGAGTAACTGTTACGAGAAACATCATTATTGACATCACTAAAAGTCGCCAAACTTTGTATTAAAATGGAAAAACCCTTGAAGTTATTAACAACTTGTTTTTGTTTGTTTCATATTTCATTTCAGTGGAAGATGCAAGAAAGCGGTGCTCTCATGGACACCAAGTTAAAGTGCGTCTTTGAGATGCCAGCTAACCAAGCTACACATGCTGCGGCGGTGGTAAGCGATATTTATATACAACATTATCATCCTCGATCCCGATCCTTGTAATTTCAGACAAATAACACTTTAACCAGTTCACACAAGTGGGTAAATGCTGTCAATCGGGGACGGGGCATTGTCCGACCGTCTTTCCTCTTTTGTTTGTACTCTAACGTTTTCGGATGATCGCCATAGGATTTGCACACGAGTCAGAATCGGGGACCTTAGCGAAATAGGGGAGCCTATTGTCCTCTATTGTTATACGTCCCCTATTTCAATCAAAAACAAACTCACGTCGGATGACATGGATACTCGCAATGTTTTTCTGGATGGCGGATAAACATGGCAGAGTGTGCTACCCACAGATGCCGGACTGAACCCTTCTAGGATGAAGGTGCCTGGGCCTGGTCAAAATAATCCCGACGTGAAGAGGTTTATTGGTCTGGTGATTTTCTCTCTTCCTTTGCCCCAATGCCAATGCAGACAGAGCCCGGTAGTTCTGGCAAGTCACCCAAAGCAGAGAGCCAAGGCAAAACAGCAGAAAAGGATCTGGAGACGGTGCTGGAGGAATGCAGGACGCTGAGACAGGACGTCAGTAATCTAAGGACGGAGAACACAAACCTAAGAGTAAGTTACTCACGCCACAAAGTTTACTAACCAAAGTGTACTTAACCAGTTCACGTCGGATGGCGGGTATACACGCAAAGCGTTTCCGGAATTCTAAACGGATGCCGGAAATATCTGTCGGCTCGCAGTGAGCGAGGCCGGGAATATTAGGGTGTGCTTCACACATATAACGGCCTGAACCCGTCTCAGATCGAGGTTCGTGAAAAACTATCTTTCGTCTGGGCCCGGTCAATGTCAAAATAATCCCGGCGTGAACTAGTTAAAGGGATTAAATACCATTTTAAATTTGTTTTTATTTTATTGTTTGAAGCTGCCATAGTACTTGACAAAAAAACTGATGAAATTTTAGCTCTGCGAATGCTGTACGTAATAATAATATTCTAAAATTTCAATTGAGTCACAATCAGCATTTCAGGCTCGTTATCATTCAGCAGTTTGCAGCGTCACGCTTCTAACTTTACTAACACGAGCCCACTTTACAAAACTGTAAAAACCTATCACTTGGGTATCTGTTTTCGTTTTGTACCGAGAGAGGTGATTATTAATGTCCGTTTTGTTTTGGGGCTATCTCTTGCAGGACGGTGTACGACAGCGTAAAGCTGGCGGCGACACCCAGATGGCGCCTGTCCAACCAGCGATCATGGAGACCAAAGTCAACAACATGCCGTCAGTGGTTGCACTAGTCATTGCCATACTGGTGGGAATTCTCATTGGAAAAATGTTCCTGTAAAACATTCACTAAAACCACAAAACTAAAATGGAAAAAAAAAACAAAACTTATTCTATCCAATCTGCCCAGTCAGTTTTTTTGTGTGATCTCATTCAGAATTTTTTTTTAAAAATCTGATGACAAAATATCTCAATCATATACACTTTCATTAGTAAAAGTTCAAGTTAAAACCATAAAAAGATTAATAATTGATTCAATTACTTGCACAGATATACTCATTTGCACACAATGATCAAAATGAAAGGACACACTGGAACCAATTTTATCATGACCTAAACAAAAATCCATGTGATTAAGAATAACCACTTTTAGGTGTTAAAGCCAAACGTTGACAATAATATTTAAAAAAAATACAAACAATATTGGAAGCTTTTCGCAAGAAAATACAATTTTTCCCAAAAATATAGTTTAACCAGTTCGCGCCGGATGACGTATATAAACGCAAAAATTTCCCCAAATTCAAAACGGATGACGAATAAACACGCCAAGTTCAAGTTCGGAAATGTATGTCAGCAGCGCGCAAGGCCGGAAATGCGTGGGTGTGCTACCCAGCACTATCGGCCTGAACACGCTTCGGATCGAGTTTCGTTAAAAATAATCCCGCCCGTCGGCTCGGCGATGTTAAAATAATCCCGGCGCGAACTGGTTAATAGAAAGAACAGATTGAAGCCGGTCATAATCTAAACCATTGCAAAAGAAAACCAGAATATGTAAATCAAGACTGTATAAATGTGGAATATTTGTCTTAACTTCCTAATCTTTTCATTGCTTGCCCGTTCATAATTCTGCAAACCTTGAAGCTTTCTTTTTTTATTATTGCTGCGCGACTAGCTTGACCGACTACTCTTCACCGGCAACTAATACAAGGGGAAAATATATCGAAGTATTGATGTACATGTACTTGCTTTATGAATAATTTTAGAAAATTCAGAATGTTCATTTAGATGGAAGTAATCAATAAAAACGTTAACATTCTCCACAACTCTTACTCGGTATACCTGTATACAGTTGTTAAAACATAATTTTTGTTTTAATCAGAGATCTTTTCCCAAGAAATAATCACAAAATTTGTGACCGTCGGGAGTCGCATGACAAACCAACTTGTGAATTTTATTAATTGTGCAGCACTGAGATTATTCTTGGAAACAACAAATAGTGTCCGTGGCTTTGTAGCAACTCATTTCTATGCTAAGGCTGTGCTTTTTTAATTAATTAAACGCACAAAGTAACCATCGCAAGTTTGTGTACTGTGTAAGAATTTTGCAGATGGAAAACAAATGATCCAAGAATGAAAAAACGACTTTTAAAGTCTTAGTTCCAAAATGCTTTCGTCTTTGTACTCGTCTTCTGTGATAAACAGGTATACTCTCATTTATAAGATGGGCCATTTATTCAGGTTCCTTTTTTTAGTAATAATGACTTGGTGATTTAATAGGGCCAAACAGCTCAATAATACACATTTTTACAATACGAACCATTCGGCTATACTGAACACGATTCTCGACTCCCGATTTGCACGGTGGGAGTTTTTAATTCAATTCAACATGGCTGAAACATCAAACAGTTGCCGTAAATGTAGGCATGCAGCCAATCAAAAGTTCCCGATCCCTTTGTAATATTAGTAAACCTGTAACAATTACATGTACTAGATTTTTAAAACTAAAATTTTCCCAATGTCGTCATTTATGCTTACCTGTAGTGAATCTCAACCCTCTATGATCTTTCCAAATCCGTCAGGTTTTGCAGATTCTTTCGCAATTGAGCTCATCTGCTTTTATTGTGTGGCTCAATGTCTAATGTAAATTAGAAGTTGCATTCAAAAAAATTTCTTGCAAAAATTCGAGAGAGAAAAAAACCAACATGGCTTGTCTGTCTACATGCCTTACTTTAGGGATATCTAAGAGAATCGAATACAAAGAGATCATCAATCTACTATTTGAAACCAGTTAATTTCCTTTTTCAATTGGTAATGTAGCGAATTTTTTAACATAGTTATAATATACCTGGGGCCATTTTCATGGAGCTGCTAAGCACACAAAAGTGCTTAGCGTGAACATTCTTCCTTAGCAAAAATGTTACAAACTAAATGTTCAGATAATAACAATTGTGACTGGTATTCAGCTGTTTTTTCCTTCGCATAAAAGGAAATAGAGTTTTAGCTGATACCCTGTTTTTACTAAACCAGATTTTTGGGTGCCAAGCAAATTTGTGTGCTTGGCAGCTCTATGAAATTGGCCTATTTACAGAGACTAAGCAGTAAGCACAGCAAAGAATGTGCTTAAAATAGGACAAAACATTGTGAATCAAGGTTCTACTCGTTTGGGGGGGGGGGAAGAAATTTATAAACAAATGATAGTTTTTCTACATTAGTTTAATAGCACAAATGTCTGCTAACAGCTTTCCGATGGTGGGGACTCGAGACAAAATGGCTTCCAATTTTTTGTTTTCAGTCTTCTATATCTTTCGAAACATCTGTCGTTTATAGTCGTAACTTTAGGGAACGTTTGTAGTTTCTCGGCCGCTCTTAATAAATCCTTACTGGGGTGTACACATCTAAAACGTTTACAAATGTTGGCACCATGTTAAATGTGTGAACATTCTATAGATGGTACAAAATGTACAAAGAAAAGGAATTGTCCAGTTTTGTGGATTGTAGGTTTTTGTCGATCTGAAAGAGGAATCATTTGTGATAGCCACTACGTCATTTTTTCTGCTTCCTGATTGAACCAATTTTTTGTGTTCGGATAATTTATGTAATTAGAAATCGTAACTTTCTACTTTTCTGCATTTTTGTTTTCATTGATAATTAAATAATTCTTCGGTTTTAATAATTCAAATATTATAGTCAATCAGCCTAGGGGGGTTGGTCAGTATCAAATGAGGGGATAATGCACATTCTGATTTATTCTGGTAACAAGCATTTTGGCGGCCATTTTGAAGAATACAAAATTGAAAAAAGTGACACCACCCAAAAAGTTGCCATCGTTCAGATGTTAACACACATTTTTAAACTCTAGGTGTGCATACCTTGCCAAAAATCGCAATGAGCATTACTCCTCTCAATCATTCGATACCAATGGCCCAATTTTTGGACAGAGGTTATTGGGACAACCACAAAGTTATTTGTCTTGAATTATTCATAATTGTATTAAAGGCAGACCATTTTTGTATGTATTTTAGTCTTGTGACAAATCCCCACAAAATGAGTTTCATGTGAAAGGTGTTCAATAGAGACACAATTTTTAAGTATCAAAAGGTGTCCTAAATACTCATTTTGCGGGTCCCAGTCACATTGAGGCGTAGAAATTCATGTTTTAAAGATAAATGTAGCAAAGCATGCTTTTTTTTTCTCTTAAAAAATGTGTATAATTGACAATAAATTGGTTTGCATTGCAAACACACTTGCATAAATGAACTGTGGTATACAAAGAAAATGCATCATTATTTTAGTTTCAGTTTAAAGGTAGGATACACCATTGACAATTGTTTGAATTATCATGAATGGTAATGGGTGGATTTGGGGGGTTCTATTTTCTAGTAAATATCGTTTAACTGACCTGTACGAATCTTTACAATCATGGATGCCGAGAAAAGCACTAAAAACAGCGTTTGTTTTCAACCGGCAACGAGCAGTTATTCTTATGTTATCTTTGTTTTTTATACAATTCAATTTTTAGAAGAATAATAGGATATCTAGCGCAATCATAATTTTGCTTGATGCCTAGAATCATTATTTACTTTCAAATGAGTAAGATATTTCTTAATAATTCGGTAGTAAGTATTTTCGATATCTGCAAATGGTGTATACTACCTTTAACTAATGACTTTTGGGCGAAAAATTCCATTTGACAATCGCCCCTAAAAATTGTGCAGTAGCCCATCGCCATTTTGAAAATAAAAAAAAAAATTGCAAAAGCAGAGCAATTTTAGGCTCCAATTTCATCCAAAACTGTAAAAAAAATACAAGCTGGCAGTCCTGTGCACAGCTTCCATCCTTCAAATTTTACAAAGCTTCAAGTTCATAGTCCACAAAATGATTTGGCAGGCATTGGCAATTTTAGGCCTATTTACTGGTCTGCAACCATCACTGGTTACCAATAGCTGTAGGCATTAAAAAGTACAGCAGGGAGCCAGCATCAAAACGTTTCAGGAGACGTTTGTGCGCGGGTGTAAATTATGGTCCTTAAATTTGCTCTATGGTAAACAATATCTCCTTACAATTTGTCCCAAGTATGTGTACAACAATGTAGGTGCTGAAATAAATAACCACGTAGCATATGCACAATTACTTTACATATACATGTACTTCTTGAATTATCTTTTTTTCCCGGCTTAATGGCCCCCGTCTGATTTGTAACAATAAAAACATTGAGACAGGCATAGATAACATTATGTATAGTGTTATTGTACAATCCTTCCACTTTTTTTTACATTGCATTTGTACGTACAAGTTCCAGCCACGTTGTGCGTGCCATGTGACGCACAGAGTCGGGCATCAGTAACATCAGTACCTCCGTATGCCCAGCGCTGGCATGAAGACCTACTTGTTCAAAATACAACTCGGGCAGGTGTGTACGCTGTTTCCCGCTCACCAAAGCGATCAGGTAATGCCAACTACTACACCGTTCCTGAACAGAGTCTGTTAATGCAGCCGCAGAGTTCCGCAGAGTTCAAAAGCGTTCCATTCTGACAGTTCCTGTTGCGAAAACTTACCACCCTCGGTTGCAAATTGCAATGCTCCAGACCACGAAGCCACGGCGCTTCGTACGATTTACATGTAGGAATTAAAGAAAAATGTTCTTTCCCCCCTTGTGTTATTTAAACGATAAAAAATGAGAAGCTAAAAGGGTCACTTGAGTTCGAATTTCCATCGACTGATTAGAAGTCGAGAATTCACTTTTATCATCCAGTCCGCAAATCTACTGTCGAGCATCTGTGATTTCAACACCCTTGTTCTTTTATACCAAATTCTCCAAAGCCCCACAAAGAACCCACAACCTGCAGCTTTACCTACAGATAACAAGTTCAATGCTCCAAACCACGAGGTCATGGCACTCCACATACAGTTGACACGTTGGTGTTGAAGAAAAAATGTTCCTTCCTCGCTTTTGTTATTTACAATGCCGAGCGCTTATGAACCGCCGCCAGGGATGCTGCTAAAAAAGGCCACCGTTTTTTCAAAGCACCTTGCTGTATGTTAAAGCATGTATCTGCTCAAACGTTCTTTGATGAAAGAGTCGCTCAGTTCCCACAATGCAGTGGCTAAGTCTTCGTCATAGGCCTCATCCGACGCCTGGCACAACTGACAGTGGTTGAAGTACATGCCTCCCTGACTCTCAAGCTCTCTGGCTGTGGCACAGTATACAGTGGTGGCCGCTCCTTGTTGCTGTCATAAAAGGCAAAGTATGGAGACAATTGAACCTGTGATCTCTGTGTAAAACCCTGGTGATAGGTAGTACACCCTAACCTTCTTAAATCCATCAACATCCATTCTCTGTTTTGGAGGAGTTCGGCGGATTCAGGATACCTCAATATTGAATAAACTGGGGGATTTTGATGGATTAGGATTGTGAGCCTATCAATACTGCTGGATTTTGCAGTACTACAAAATATATTTTGAGGTGATGAATTTTGAAGCCTCTATGGAGAAACGTGGATTTTTGATGGATTCAGGATATTTCTGGAATATATACTGGTGGATTCTGATGGATTCAGGACACGAGCAGTTTTTGCATGAAAAACTAGTTGGATTTTAGCACATTCAGGACACTTTCGAATAAAAGTACTCGACGGCTTAGGGTTAATGGGAAAAAATAAATATACAGACTGACTTTTGATTTTGTAAACGGCCTGGCCAGAAAGAAAAGCAGCCGCCAACCCCACCAGCTGTTCTTGAGGTTTGTGTAGATCATGTTGCCGGGATGCACAGCGTTGGAGGTCACCCCATTGTCTAACCAACGCCGCGTGAGGTGCTGACTAAGAAGTATCATGCAGAGCTTTGACTGGCCGTAGGCACACAGCGACCGATACTCCGCCTGGGCAAGGCAGACTCGGTTTAGGTCCAGTTTGTTGGAGGTGGTATCCAGAAATCTAGAGTCGTACCAAATAATTAATTAAAAATTGATTCGCAGATCACATGTGTCACCTTTTCCCAAGGTCGATCACTATATGAGTCGATGTGGCCGGCTGCCATAGGCGCCTTTACGTGCCAGCGGCTCGACTACGTTGTAGCCACGTCCTTCGCAATTCAACATCCCAGCTGCGAGTAAGGATGATTAGCCTCCCCAATTATTATTATTATTATTATTATTATGTTTTGCGTTTCTAAAAATAATAAATTTGCTTCATTTTTAAACGACGACCTCAAATGACCCCTGGATGACCTATGACCTCATATTTTGAACAAAAGTTGTGATTAACTCCCACCCAAGCATCACTCCATCCAAGTTACATTAAAATTCATCACATTCTGTAGACAAGGAAACATTTGAAGCATATTTGAATGACCCTTCCATGACTATTGACCTCATAAATCTGATGAAGAATTGTGTCTTCCCACCCAAGGGTTGCTGCAGCTAGGTTACATCCAAATCTATGAATGCACGTAGAAGTTATATATTTGTGACACGATCAAGCGGAATGAGTTGGATGTCGGGGAATCCCAAAAATGTTTTAATCAGAACTGTGTTCTTCGTTGGTATTTAAACAAATTTACATAACTCGACAACAAAACATCGTATCGACATGGGGTTTTCAGTTTTTAAAACATACAGATGCCCTCTTCGAAATTTTTTGACCGGGGCCGACATCCGACTCATTCCGCTGGATCGCGTCACATTTTTGTCAAAAACTTTAACAATAACATACATACGATGGTACTACGGTCATACAGAGATATGGTCATACAGACTTTAGGACTGGTGTCTTCAAAAACTTTGTTTAGGCGACACAACAATGCTGGAGTTGTACAAAATAATGAACTTAAGTCAACTTGGTTTGAGGGTCTGAATGATGATGATCATTGCCCTGACTGGCCAGCATGCCGAGTGTCAGCGCGACCTATGGCAAAGTGGATCAGACTCACCGATGCGACTCGCTCGACACAAGAACCACCCTTGCTGGGGAGGACTTGATGAGTACGTCTTCGAGTTGTCGGACCAGATAGTAATGGGAGAGGTAGTTGACTTGAAATGTTCGCTCTAATCTGTCTTCTGTCAGTTGCCACTTGATGCCAAAGACTCCGGCGTTGCAGATCAACATGTGCAAAGGCCTGTTATTCCCCCCCCCAAATAAAATTGAAATGTTGCTGTTTTTTTTTAAAGTTTGGGGACGGGGAGTTTTTTTTTGGAAAAAAGTGGCCCATACATTTTGGTTTTGCTGAGGCACTGAAAATTAGGGGAGTCAGGTTGGCTTTAATAGCGGTTATTTTCTTGCCTTTCACCGCTGAGACCCGGGTTAGTGTATAAACGTACTCCGGCACGAACTGGTTAAGAAGGGGTATGTACATGAAGGATGGCAAAGTTGCAGTTGGGGGAAATGTTCAAAGCATGAGAGAAGATCGGCCAACAATTTAGGTTTTGGAAAGAACATAACCAACTTACCAGCCTCGTAATTTGTAGCTGTCTGCAAACTGTTTGACACTTCTGAACGAGGCTAGGTCGAGGTGCATGGTCTGGACGTCAGCCAATGACATCTCTTCCTTGATCTTTGCTGCCGCTTGATTGGCCGATTTGAGATTGCGACAGGCCATGACAATGTGCACGCCATGAATGGCCAGTGATCTCGCTGTCTCAAATCCTTCGGGGTGGGTGGGGGTCGGGGGATAAAAGAGATTTGTTATATTGTGTCTTGGATACCGTCATTTCATTGGTCTAGAATGGCCACATGTCCAGTTTATAGGCAGATAAAGGTGGCTTAACGGCGCGGGTGAACATTTTGTGGGGACGGCAACTCTTACCAATTCCAGAATTGGCTCCCGTGACGATTGCATACTTGTTAGACAGATCCCGGCCCTGCAACACGCTGAGTGACGTACTGAACGCATCAAAACGCCGCGACAAGATACCCGGTTTGCCGCTGTCTTCCTGGGCAAAAGCTAGCCGGGGATCTGTGTAGGTAGTCCTCTTATTCACATGGCTGTTAAAGAAAACAACCAAAAAGTCATATAAATGAGTGGGTTTTTTCCTTAAATTACATATAGCTCAAAATCTTAAAACAGCAATCCATGCACACTTTTCCTATCCTTTACACATCAAAAAAATGTCTTTTCTTGCACCTTGACTGTACTTCTATGGAGAATGTGCATAAAGCATGAGCAGTGTTAAGGTACAAACAGGTAACAAATAACCTGAATCAGCCAAAATCCTCATTTGGATAAACACCCAGTAACCTTAATCTTGCAAAATCATCCAGCATTAGTTTAGAGCTTATGACCTGGATCCTGCATCATCATCCATTGGCAAAAACCCCAAATGCCCCTAAATCCTGCAAAATCCTCCAATGCATCAATTTCCAAGTGCCCTCAATCCTGCAAAATCCTGCATTAAAAAAAGACGAAGAGGATTTTGGAGGATTTGGGCCTGGTAATAGTAAAATACGCATAACTTCTCATAGCACGGATCAATTTCAGTAATTTATAGTCGACAAAATACTCACTCTACAAAGACTCGTCTAGACTGATCGTCCTTCTCAGCTGTCCATCCATAAGGAAGTTCTAAGACAGACACAAAAAAGGCAAATCTATATATGAACGTCAACGTTAAACATTCTTTAGGTAAAATCAAGTAAGAATGTGTACGCAAAATGTTTCTAAATGTTTTGTTTTATATTATATATTATATAGTTTATAAAAAATATTTGATATTAAATTTATATGTTTGTTTCATGTAAACAGCCATTTTGTCTCTGAAGAAGATCTTGTTAAGATAAAAATATTAGGCCCTCTTAACTTATTTGATTCATTTAAAAACAATTAACAAAAGCAGTACAGAATACTTTAAATTCCTATACTTTTTTCACTTTCTATGATACATGTAATTAAACATTTCGTGACTTTTCCTTGACTGTAGGATCCCGACCGTTTAAAAATCTCAGTTCTTAGTTAATATTTGCTCCACTTGAGTGGTTTTTTTTAATCCATAAAAAAAACTACACACCTCCTGTAATTCTCTTCTTTTTGCCAGTTTTCGGATGCTCCCATTGTGTGTTGCAACTCTGATGGCTAATAAGACAAAGTGGATTATGTAGAAAGAAAGCAAAATGACACGCATTTGATAATTGGAAAGAAAAGTAGAAACTTGGCAACCATAACCCTGCTAAATGCAACAGAATGCACTAATGGTACAAACTTACCGTAGCACTACAGGGTTCTTATTTTAGCTGTGTTGCATTCGGTTGCATTTGGCTGGGTACTTGGAGAATACCATGATTTTGACTTATGCAGTGGGAGAGGGGAGAAGTGTAAGAGGGGAGGGGTGGAAGTGGGGAGGAGTGGGGGAGGAGTGGGATAGGGGAGGGGGAGGGGAGGGGGAGGGGGGGAGGGGGAGGGGGGGGAGGGGGAGGGGGGGGGGGGAGGGGGAGGGGGGGGGGGGGGGGTGGGAGAGGGGAGGGGAGGGGTGGGAGAGGGGAGGGGAGGGGTGGGAGAGGGCAGGGGTGGGGGGGGGGCAGGGTTGGGGGAAGCAATTGATACTGATAGGCGCATTACTTGGCATAAAACACTCGTCCCTCCGAGGTGCTTCTTTCCTCCCATCCTGCTGGCAATTCATCTTCGCTGTCCGTGTCTATCAGTCCACTAGCTAGGCCTGCCATTCTGAAATTAGTCATCAACACTAACAAAATGAGCAAAACCTTGTCAGTATTCCAAGTTGTCTAATTTATAGCCATATATATGTCATTACTACTAGGGTCAGGTACTGTTCCTTGCCTTGTTGATGGCAATGAGCTTGTGGGAAATGTTGTTTTTGTACATCATAAATTTGATTGCTGCTTCCCTTCTACTTACTACTACCAAATGAAGACCACTGCAGTTTTTGTAGCATTGCAGTTTACACTTTCAGTGCGCTTAAGTTATAGATCATGTTCTGCACAAATCTAGCTGCTCTCCTCCGAGTGGCTTCTAGTTCAGATACTTGGTAGATGGAGGTTTAATGATGGGGTTCCAAACTGTGAAAGTGTGAAGCAATATTCTAAATGGCCTGACCAGAGAGATGTATACAGTTCCAGTTGTAAGCTTGTTTATACAGTGCCTTAGATTCCTCTTAATTAACCCTATAGCACCCGGTTGGCTTTCCTTTCAAAGTGATGTTTAATTAGTCCGAGTTACTGGACTCTAGTTATCGCTTTTTTAACATTTGGACATCATCTGGCGCTACTAGAGTCCGAGGTCGGGCAATATAAAACATTCAGAATGTCTTAAATGTGATTAAAAAAGTCGCCGAAATACACACAAATACCTAACCAAATACCTTAACATCACCTAAATATCCTTCCATGTGTGTCCAAGTACGCCAAAGTGGTCTTCGGGGGTACTAACGATCAATTATTTGCTTGCAAATCAAGGAAATTCGACCCAGTAATTCGAGCGACTACTGCACAGTTGCTGTTCACGTTCGGGAGAGAATATGGACGTGCGCGCGCATCATGTCAGTGACGTAACAGGTCAAAGTGTATCTACCGGTGGTAAACAACAAGCGCGCGGCGCAGCGACTGTTTTATGTCATGGCAAAAGCAGTACGGTGGCTGCGTGCTGAGGAGACAAATCGCTCTCGGGTGCGGATAGCGCACAATGCTTGCAATCGCGAGGAGTATGACAATGCAAAATACTAATGTTTATTATAATCATAACAAAACAATAATAATAATTTCGGTTAAGTGAAGTGAAATGGTAAATTAATGCCTTCCTAGATGCAGATCCGCGCGCGGATGCTGCTACATTATTTATTGGTCTCTTTATGATGATTTTTAGGCTTTACGTTTCAAAAAATATTAAGATTATTATTATTGTTTTGTTATGGTTATAATAAACATTAGTATTTTGCATTGTCATACTCCTCGCGATTGCAAGCATTGTGCGCTATCCCCGCCCGAGAGCGATTTGTCTCCTCAGCACGCAGCCACCGTACTGCTTGTGCCATGACATAAAACAGTCGCTGCGCCGCGCGCTTGTTGTTTACCACCGGTAGATACACTTTGACCTGTTACGTCACTGACATGATGCGCGCGCACGTCCATATTCTCTCCCGAACGTGAACAGCAACTGTGCAGTAGTCGCTCGAATTACTGGGTCGAATTTCCTTGATTTGCAAGCAAATAATTGATCGTTAGTACCCCCGAAGACCACTTTGGCGTACTTGGACACACATGGAAGGATATTTAGGTGATGTTAAGGTATTTGGTTAGGTATTTGTGTGTATTTCGGCGACTTTTTTAATCACATTTAAGACATTCTGAATGTTTTATATTGCCCGACCTCGGACTCTAGTAGCGCCAGATGATGTCCAAATGTTAAAAAAGCGATAACTAGAGTCCAGTAACTCGGAATAATGTTTAATGTGTCTTCCAGGAAAGCTTGGAATTGAAAGATATGGATGTGCATCAACTGATGTCCGTACATCATCACCCAAAGTGGTCGTCAAAGCCGATGTTGTTTTCACGGTGGCAAACTTGCATCGCATGGCATTAATTGTCGATGTATGTTGTTATGTTATGTTTATTATAAAAACTTCATCTGCCATTTGGCTGACCAAGAAAGAATGCTACACTCGCTCTCGTGACATATCCTTTTTGGGCGCAGACTACCCCTAGAACTCTGGGTCTCCTGACGCCCGTAGGGCGGAGCCCCATAGATAGAGAGGGTTTTTACAGGTTAACCGCCGTTAAACAATAGAAACCGTGCACAAATTCCGGGCAATAACTCCGTACTGCCGCACGGTCTACCCCAAGTAAAAATTTGTATGAGTACTTTATCAACTCACCCAGCTGTGGCCTACCAAAAACAGGTCGAATCTCGGCCAATTTCTGTAAAAAAGGTGAAAACTATGCCCGTTCCGCAAACGCGACTGTTACAAGATGGCGGATAAACTCGTGCGTAATTTCAAGCTGCAGCCGCCGCGCATTAGCCGTTTTTGAAACACAAACTTCATCTTGCCAGGCCTTATTCATACAGTTAAGCAATGCGCCGGAGGCCAAGCCACAAAAGACCAAAGCCAGGGTTTGGAAAACAGCCCTGTCATCGTCGTTCAGAGAAGCCCTGTGATTTGTCCGCACTGACCCCGGCCGGGGTCACGGTACCAACTGTTCATTGAACGTCCTTATCCGCCATCTTGTAACAGTCGCGTTTGCGGAACGGGCATAGTTTTCACCTTTTTTACAGAAATTGGCCGAGATTCGACCTGTTTTTTGGTAGGCCACAGCTGGGTGAGTTGATAAAGTACTCATACAAATTTTTACTTGGGGTAGACCGTGCGGCAGTACGGAGTTATTGCCCGGAATTTGTGCACGGTTTCTATTGTTTAACGGCGGTTAACCTGTAAAAACCCTCTCTATCTATGGGGCTCCGCCCTACGGGCGTCGGGAGACCCAGAGTTCTAGGGGTAGGCGCAGACGCAGTAATTCACCAGTAATTATTTATATGGCTTATCTTGGCATGGTTAGGTACACATAGCGTGGGTTCAAATACCTCTATCTAATGTAAAACAAAATAGTAACATTTACGAGAATTCAGCTTACCAATTAGTACCAACCGCAAAAATATCCAATCATTCGAAATGTACGAAATGACTTGGGCAAGAAATGACCTGTTTCCCATGTGTACTTGTAATGTTAAACCCTTTAGCTAACGATTGAGGGCGCTTTAATCAGGCCGTAATTTTGAACGTTGAGGGCGCTGTGCAAACGGAATTGGGGGCATAATTAAAAGTGATTAGAAGATGATTCACGTCAGTTTACATATTCTTACAGCTCCAAAACATTACATTTTTCAATATTCCATTTTTAGATAAAAGTAGTGTTACTAAACTACTTCATTAAACGTGATTTTACCTGTGTTGGCTACCCGGAAAATGGCGTCTTACAGCGCCCTCATGTGACTAGGAATACGGCGCATTTCACGGAGCTGCTGAGCACAAAAATTTGCTTAGCATGACAATTTGTCCTTGGTAAAAACAAGGTTACCAGACGCGGATCCAGGGGTGGGCCGCGGGGGCACGTGCCCCCCGGGTAAAATGAGTAAAACAAATAAAAAATGGGGGGTGGGGGAAAAGAGGGGAGGTGGAGAAAAGGAAGGGAGGAGGATCGGATCGGAGGATCTGCTGTCTAATTCTTGGCATATTAATATAATACTGACTAAAAAGAGTTATCAATCCATAGAACCCCAGATGGCGACCCACACCCGTTCAAATTGTCCATGCAATTACCAAACGTATACGATCCCTTTAACCAACGTGTGGCCGCCAAACATCTGCCAGGATTGGCCTATACTCCCATGAGAAGCCTTGCCAACTCAACTTCTAAACTCAACCTCCCGATAGTCTTACTCGTTAGCGAGTGACAGCCTATATGGTTAAAGCGTAACCAATGCGTTGGTTGTCCGTCAACCAGTCATATTGGTTGAAGGTATCAACTAATCTATTGGTCATTTATAACCAATATATTGGTTGTCTTTCAACCAGTCATATTGGTTGAGCTTGTAACCAAGGTATCAACCATAATATTGGTCATTCATAACCACTTATGTTGGTTGTCCTTCAACCAGTCATCCGTGATTGAATTTAGATTTGTCAGTGCAAACATAGTGAAAAATTCGCTTTACATTTCATTCGTATTTAATAAACTGACGCGGAAGAAAATGTGGATGAATTTGTATGGAGGTACGTGTGTGTACACGACACCTTTTCCTGACTCTGGTAGTGTCAAGGTGTAGATATCAGACGGAGTTCATTGGATTAAGTTATTATATGCGGTACTCTGATGGATAATATACCAGCCTTCTAGTCCAAAGGTTGTGGGTTCGAATCCTCCGGATTTATTTGTATTGTTATTATTATTATTATTATTTTTTTTTACTTTTCTACTTTGTGGTTTTGGTGGATCTTTTACGAAGGGGAAATAAAGTCCAGGGGTTCTGGGTTCGAATCCTCCGTCTGCTTATTTTTCTTCACTTTTTTGTTATTTTCCTTTTCTACTTTGTTGTTTTGGTGGATTTTGTACTAAGGGAAAATAAAGCTCAATAAACTGACGCGGAAGAAAATGTGGATGATTTATGGACCTAAATGTGTACGAAAATTTGTGTATATACTTCGCCTTTTCACGATTCTGGTTGTAAAAGGTTGTACAATACGGCAGCTTTTAATGAATCTGGTAATGTGTAGATATCAGACGGAGTTCATTCGTTAAAGTTAACGATATGCGGTACCCTGATGGATAATGCACCAGCCTCATTGTCCAAAGGTTGTGCGTTCGAATCCTCAGCATTTTTTTTTTTGTATTTTTTTTGTATTTTTTGTTATTTTCTTTTTCTACTTTGTGGTTTTAGTGGATTTTGTACGAAGGAAAAAAAAAGCCCAATTAACTTACGCGGAAAAAAATGTGGATGAATTTATAAACCTAAATGTGTACGGAAATTTGTGTAAATACTTCGCCTTTTCACGATTCTGGTAGTGTGACGTAGAGATATTAGACGGAGTTTATTGGATTAAGTTAACGATGATGCGGTACTCTGATGGATAATGTACTAGCCTCCTTGTCCAAAGGTTGTGGGTTCGAATCCTCCGTATTTTTTTTGTTTATATTTTGTTTGTATTTTTTGTTATTTTCTTTTTCTACTTTGTGGTTTTGTTGGATTTTGTACGAAGGGAAAATAAAGCCCAATAAACTGACGCGGAAGTAAATGTGGATGAATTTTTTTATGGATCTAAATGTCACTTACAGACCAAATTTTCACGTGATCTTTATTGTTTTAGATTGATAATCAGCTGGTTTTTTGCTTAGCATAAAAAACACGTAGAATTTTGGCTGATAACTTGTTTTTAATGAGCAAGACTTTTTTATGCTAAGCAAATTTTTGTGCTTAGCAGCTCCGTGAAATTGGCCCCAGATCAGTAGCCGACCGGCGATAATTTTTGTCTGCAGGTAGGTTGGTACATTAGCCAATCAGAACACAGATTTTTATGAAGATTAAGAATATCTTGACAATAAAAAAGGCCAAATCCTGCATACCCACTCCTTCCCCCCAAATAAAATTATGACGTGAATTTCATGAAGAATTTCTTAAATAGGGGGTCCTTCAGAGACCCCCTACTACTCCCCAACCCCTACTTTGTTACCACATCAAACATACATGTACAAGGCTAAATTAACTAACTGGGTTTAAATTTTGAGTTTTTATCCTATTTGTGTTTAAATGTAACTTAGCTTAGGGTATTTTTTTCCTTAAAAAATTGACCCCCCGGAAAGAACCCCCCTTTTCGGGGAGTGCGTTCAGGATTTTGGGTTTTTACCCAAGATATCCTTATTCATCATGAAATTCTGGTCTTGAAAAATCACATGAGTTAAATTCCCCTTCAAGGTGATACCTAGCTCATTTACAGCCTGGTCTATAATAAGATAACTAGTTTGCGGTAACAACAAGGTAACACTCTTAGTGAGAATTGGATGTGTAGTTCTGAAAAAAACCGAAGGGATCGAACTCAACGTTTCGGATGGTATGCTCTGCCCGTCGTCAGGAGACTCGCGCCCTCGAACAAAGATACTGACAATTTGGAAGACCACTAACATAGGGTAAGATAGCTTAGTTGGTAGAGCTTTTCTTGATTTCTTCGCAGGCTTTTCTAGGAAGCCAATCAGCGATTGTAGAACTGCGATTGTCACGTACTACTTGCACGCACGAAATTCCTCTGTGAAGCAGCGCTGATTAGATTTGCAATGCAGGCCTGCGCGACTGCTGAATTGGTAGTTGACTCCGGGGAGACGTTGTGCATAAAAATGGTCAAAGTTGCATGAAAAGGTCACGCCCCGTGTCCATTTAAGCAGTTTGCAAAGACCACTGTGTGAGTTAGGGAGCTGGATTGATTGTGTCGTTAGCGAGCGCACCGTTGCCGTGTTTGGCAGAGACTACGAGATCCTAGCAGCGTATAAACTAGGATTGAATTTGTATAGGGGGAATCTAAAGGCCAGGGTGTCGGCTGCACCAATTTATCAAGGGGGGGGGGGGGGGGAACACTGTCCGACGGGAATTTCACATATCATTTCCAATACCCCCTAACTAGTTTTTGAACCATTCTGGCAAATCACGATCCCAACAAAACCTGGTGTTGGAGTTTGTCCGATGCATGTTCCCAGTATGGTGTACTATTAAGGTCACTAAAACGGCGCGGTGTGTCGTGGCTAGCGGCGCGGTGTGTCGTGGCTAGCGGCGTGATGTGTCTTGGCTAGCGGCGCGGTGTGTCGTGGCTAGCGGCGTGATGTGTCGTGGCTAGCGGCGTGATGTGTCGTGGCTAGCGGCGCGATGTGTCGTGGCTAGCGGCGTGATGTGTCGTGGCTAGCGGCGTGATGTGTCGTGGCTAGCGGCGCGATGTGTCTTGGCTAGCAGCGCGGTTTGTCTTGTCTAGCGGCGCGTTGTTTAGCGGCGCGAGTGGATGATGAAGGGGGAACTTTTGGTATCGAGGGGCTTGCCCTTAAAATTGTGACGTCATGTCGACCTCGAGAATAAATATGTAGTGTTTTGGCCGTAGGAATATTCAAAGTGAAGGGACTTTTCTTTAATTTAACTATACCCGTTGTTAAATACATTGCCCTTTTTATGCCTTTTTTCTGCTCTACTGTGTTACCCAGTACCCATCTGAGCCAGTGGTAGGATCCAAAATGTTCGCGCTTTTTCTAGGTTTTTTATTTTTTTATTTATCCTTGTTGAATTTCAGAGAGGGTATTGTTACGGCAGTCGACCTTGTGGTTCCAATGTGGTTCCCATCTGGTTCAGTGCAACCAGACCGTCGGTTGATAGTCTTGCTCCACGAGCCAAAGATCCTGATGATTATTTTCAGGTCAGGGAACCACAATGTTGACTGCGGTAACGATACCGATTACGTTTCAAATGTTATTGAAATATCATTTCAAGGAAGGGACGAAGAACCACTGGGTTGAATACGGTTGCAAGACTGAGCCACATATCCTGACATTGGATAGGCCTACTGCCAGGTCGAGGAACTAGATTGTCGACTATTATAGTCAGCGTTCGAAATTCCCAAACAGCTTTAGGGAACAGGCCTTATACCTAGGCGTTACCTGGACAGATTCACCAGAATAAACCGACATTATCGACATTCTCAATGCATCATTGGATTGGATGACAAACATGCCATGAATTTTATGCATAAATCCATGGTGGAAGTGAACCAATAAAACATCAATTTATAATTTCCTTAAGAAAATACCTGCTCATCAAATCAGAGATGGATGCAAAGTATACCACAAACATTTTAAATATAAAAGAAATGGTAGACTTGGCCTACATGACGTACGCCCTACATAATTAAGTTTCCAAGGCCAAAGGACAACCCATAGAAGCATGAACAGGATTCATGAAGCCTTCGTTGGACTTGAAGGCATGATGTGTGAATTGTTTTCATTCATTCATTCTTTTATTTTACCACCGTTATCTCATGAAGAAAAGGACATTATAACATGCATGTTTAAATGCACATGCATGTTATAATATTAATTACACGAGAAATTGTGGAAACACCACAGAACAAAAAAAAATGTATACATAATATGTAATGTATTAACGCAATAATGTGGTTTACGTATAGGGCTATAGGGCTAGGCCCTAGCCTAGGCTATACATTTATACATTATTTTTTTGGTGGGTTTTTCTCTTTGTATAATTGATTTCTCAACAACCGCACTAATTTTAACTACTATTCCATATTTGTATCACTAGTGTTTGCACATACAGCTATACTAATCTAGTAGACATTTTTCGGTAGGCAGGTTTCAAAGTTTACTGCAACGTACGCGTCCACACAAAAAGAGCGACCTCTTGTAATTATTCCCCCCAAAGCGCGAACATTTTGAATCCTACCTCTGGATCATACTGGGTAACACAGTAGAGCAGAGGAAAGACATACAAAGGGAAATGTATTAAACAACAGCTTTTGGGGGGTACGGGTATAGTTGAATTAAAGAAAGGCCACCTCACTTTAAATATTCCTACGGCTAAAACACTACATATTTATTCTCGAGGTCGACATGACGTCACAATTTTAAGGGCAAGCCCCTCGATACCAAAAGTTCCCCCTTCATCATCCACTCGCGCCGCTAAACAACGCGCCGCTAGACAAGACAAACCGCGCTGCTAGCCAAGACACATCGCGCCGCTAGCCACGACACATCACGCCGCTAGCCACGACACATCACGCCGCTAGCCACGACACATCGCGCCGCTAGCCACGACACATCGCGCCGCTAGCCAAGACACATCACGCCGCTAGCCACGACACACCGCGCCGCTAGCCAAGACACATCACGCCGCTAGCCACGACACATCACGCCGCTAGCCACGACACACCGCGCCGCTAGCCAAGACACATCACACCGCTAGCCACGACACACCGCGCCGCTAGCCACGACACATCACGCCGCTAGCCACGACACACCGCGCCGCTAGCCACGACACATCACGCCGCTAGCCACGACACACCGCGCCGCTAGCCAAGACACACCGCGCCGCTAGCCACGACACATCACGCCGCTAGCCACGACACACCGCGCCGCTAGCCAAGACACACCGCGCCGCTAGCCACGACACATCACGCCGCTAGCCACGACACACCGCGCCGCTAGCCACGACACATCACGCCGCTAGCCACGACACACCGCGCCGCTAGCCAAGACACACCGCGCCGCTAGCCACGACACATCACGCCGCTAGCCACGACACACCGCGCCGCTAGCCAAGACACATCACGCCGCTAGCCACGACACACCGCGCCGTTTTAGTGACCTTAATAGTACACCATATCCCAGTGCCAAAATACAATCCGCGTTAATTCCTCAAAAAAACGTTTCGTCCTTATACTACATAGGTTATCAATAGGAGAGCTGAGAGATTCTTATGTAAATTAATACATGACAAATGCTGTATTGACCTTTGTACTTCATAGTGAGCTTTCATTGTCTGCGCTCATTGTAATATATTTACGTACACTGAAAACGCCACCCATGCGTTTATAAGAGCGCTAGGGTGCTAAACCTGGCAGTCGGATTTGCGCATTGCGTGCCACGCCATTACTGGGAGTCGAACAATAATTCTGAAACAGCACTAACTCTCAACGTGACCAACTTCGAAATATAACACTTTCTTGGAGTCCAGCGACTCTTCTTGTTCAAGGTAAGCAAGCTTAAACAGTAGGGAAATAGTCAGAAAATAGTCGCCAAATAGGAAATAATCGTCCGGGGAAACCTCTATTTTTGTTGTCCCAGATTTGTACACATAATCCACGCAAATTCCTTACATCTCAATTCTCAATTTTAATTCAATTGTTGTGCAGTATAGTTTAAATTTGTAACATTCGGATTTGTCCTAAAGTGCGGTTTAGCTTATTTAACATGCAAAAAGGGTTAATATAGGTTTCCCCGGCTATTTAAATAAAAATTGTATTGATAAAGGTAGGATACATCATTTGCAGATATCAAAGTTTTTACTACCGAATTATTTGAACATGTCTTACTTATTTGAAAGTAAAGAATGATTGTAGGCATCCAGCAAAATAATTGCGCTAGATATCCTGTAATTGGGTTTTGTTTTCATTACATTTTCATTTATTATTTCTCAGGGCAAACATAAAAAATGTACAGTACACAGATGAAAAATGACATAAAACAAAACATGACATGGTAACACCCCTGAAGGATTGCCAAATGTGAACTAATTCACAATCGAGTGGCTCTCAAAATGCTGCCATGTCAACACTTAAAGGTAGTATACACCATTGGTCATTGCTTGAATTATCATGAATGGGTAGATTTGGGGGTTGTATTTTATAGTAAATATCGTTTAACTGAAGTTTTAGAATCATGGATGCCGAAAAAAGCACGAAAAACAGCGGGTTTTTTTCAACCGGCGTCGAGCAGTTATTCTTATGTTATCTTTGGTTTTCATGCATTGTATACCGCACCGAGATGGACGACTAACGAACGGATGGACCTGTACCGAGATTGTTGTGGATTGGGCAGGGGATTCTGTGATAAAGAAAGAGAAATACGGGGGGGGGGGGGGGGGGGGGGGGGGGGGCAGAGATTAGATTGTGTAGGGGTACTTGGTCGAATGGTCGGTGGGGTTTGAATTTATTAGGAATTTATTATTGGTCCATTCACAGCTGTGATGTACCTAGCCTTTTGTCAAGGCCATCGTAGCTTTTCAGCCTCGGCGACTGGAGTCGAGACCATTTCAGCGCTTTCCGGCCCTATTCGCTTCACGCTTCACAGTTTCGCCGCGTCAGCTAATAAGCCATTTGCCCGTGACACCTAGTTAAATTTAAATAACATCATAGTACACTGACTCACACAGCTTGGCACCCTTGAACTTTAAATTCTCCAGAACAAAGACACTGTTGCCATATCAATGATTCGAGGCAAGCTCTTGCATAGTTACGTAACATACGTTTAGCACCAATATATTGTTCACAATGGGTGAGAATGGCCCAAAGACACCAGACCATTCCGGAGCGCCTAATTTATTTTTAAATACTTTTTTAACAGTCTAGATCGATAGAGTAGGGTCCAAAATGTATCAATACCAAATTTTGTGGGGAAAGCACTAGGGGAAAACGGGTTAGGTTACAGTAAAGTTTGACAAATGTTGTGCATGCGTCTATATAATAGACATATTTACTCAGTAAATGTGTTGGGTACAAAAGTTGAGTACTTTTTTACTAAATTATGGGTTAAGTGGCAATTTGACCAGTACCTTTCGAAAAGTAACTTTGACCTTTTGATTGTGTAACCGAAAATATTGAAGTTGTAAGCAACGTTAGTGTAAGAAAGAACATTTGCCTAGCTACTAGGTCAAGTTGACCCTGCAGCGTACAGCAAAATAGGCATTATGCCCTCAAATAGGTAAATATTGCCTCAAAATGGGTACATTTTGCCCATCTGTTGCCTTCTCGAAATGACATCAACATTCAATGTTGACCGTGGAGTTGCGAACGTGCTGTAAATATAGTGGGATTCGAAATCGCCGATTTCTCGGTTTGAAGGTAATTATTAACTTGTTACAATGTACTGATCAATAAAATACGTTATTGTGAAAACGTGGGCTATGTTCTGCATTATTTTGAAGTATGTTTGGTTTTGGGGGGATAAAATATATTGATAATTTGTAACATTTAAATTGTTCAAACCGCAGTTATTTGGCCTGAACGACATTTATTTATTTATTTATTCCATTTCTTTACCCAGGGTGTGCTCAAACAGTTTAAAACTGGTTTTCATTGGGGCCCTGCATACATCCTCAAATAAAATAACAGTACATATAATAACAAAATACAGACGTACAAGGATATTGACAGGAATCCAAAACATTAATACTAATTATGATTTACGAGATAGGGAAAAACCCGCCAAAAGAAAACCTTTTGGGGGGGAAAAGAAAACGGGAAATTCCCATCCGGCTCCACATTATAGTGGCAACTCCGTAGATCAGCGCGATTGGCATAATATCTAACGATGACATGTCGGAGCTCCGATTTAAATATGCTTAGTGAGTCCAACGTTCACTTCCCATCTACAGCCTCAAACTGGCGTGGGTCTTAGGGGGGGGGGGGGGGGGAGGACTGGTAATTAAATACAGCGAAACGTCGACAGCCTCGTGGTCTGTTTAAACATTGAGCTATAAACACATTAAGTAAATTTAACATTGCATGTATAAACCAAGGAGAATTTTTCAAGTTACATATTGCATTTCTCTTTTATTACACTAACACACCGGGTATTCCAACCACTGATGATGACACCCTAACAGATTTGATTTTGAAGGTTGGATAACGAATTTAATTCAAGAATTATTAAAATATCATCACTAGCACATTATCCAGTTGCTGTTGTAGAGGAAGAACACTCAATTTGTTATTTATAATTAGTCTGTATGTAGTTTGATTGCACACAAGGTTACACATACAGCTACAACTTGCAAATTGATTTAAAAACAACTGTATAATTTTGCACCTGTTTTATGTTAGGTTAAATCTCATGTTGTGGCCTTGGTAAATTGAATTAACACACAACATAAAACAAAATAAAATGTGTCAAGATGTCAATGTGTCAAGATACACAAAAGTAGATTCTAGTCAATGTACATGTATGATTCACCATGGATTCACACAACAGCCGTTGTTTTGATGTTTTATTTCTCCCAATTGGTTGTAATTTTGTAACAGTTTGCTATTCTATTAAAATAATTGGATTAATTCTAGGTTTGAACTTACAAAATTACCTATTTGCATTTATGATTGTTTGAGTGGTGGTGAGTGCTAGGATTATGCCTTTCAAAGCATGACATTTGGTTTGTCACGAGAAAGATATTTGGCCATAGGACCACCACAGATTTACCCTTTGAATACAAGCAATAACAAGCAAAAATTCCAAAATGGCTGCCATCGCTTGTTAAATAATTATGTTTAGTTAAATATGCTCACAAAATGAATGAAAACTTAAATGAAGTATTTGATACAAATTGTAATTCTAATCTAACTGTCAATACAAAATTAAAAAATGAATGAAGAACGTGGAAGTATAACTGCTATTCATGTCCATGTCACAGTATGCAGTAAAAAAATGTTTTGATTAAACTGACACTACTGTACGGGAAAAAGTGCTCAATAGCTGAGTAAAAAGCAGAACACGCGTACAGAGGTGTTGGGTAACATTGAACCAACTGGGTATCAAAAGGGTAGTCATTTATTGGGTATAATTTTGACGCAACAAAATTGGGTACGAAATTTGACGTCGCTGTTGGGAAAACGTATTACGAAGAAGTTAAGTAAATTTTGACACAACCCCTGTTGCGTAGCGTTTTACCCCGCCAAGGTCATTTGCTCCTAAATGACCTGTCCAACGTCATTCATTATTAATATTATTATTACCTAGCCGGATCGCCTGTACTTTCCCAGCTTTGCATGTGCATGCATGCATTAAACGTGCTCGAGTGACCGCAGTAATTAAAACTTACTTGGTAAGTACAGCAGCTTTGGATAGTATAATGCATTTTCAGAAACTTTTCACTTCGAAGTACTGCGGTTATGGAAAAAAATATCACTTTTTATCCCCCTAAAATTTAAATCTGAGAAGCGTTATTGCAGTGACGTTTCTCAGATTGTGTATTCCAATGCAGATTATTTTTCCTGCGTGGACATAACCGCTCCAGATTTTCGGCAATATCTCAAAATCGCTACCACCTTTTGAAATGACATTTGTACAGGTTAGTTTTATGATATATATCTATAACTATATAGGATTGAAACAAACAGTGGGTTCCAATTACCGAACGTATACGATCCCTTTAATATCGTTAGTTACCTGCGCATGCCGATGCGATCCTGCGCGCTATCCAATCAGAGTCAACTGACGTTATTTTGACTGCGATGTTTTTGTATTACACAACAGGTAGGCGTAACGGAAGGCTGTGGCGCATATTAATTAGGCCCTTTCACTTTTGATTAAATGATATTTTATGCATACGGGAATTATTAGGCAAGTTGTCACTAGGCCCGTGTATTGTAATAACTATTAATTTATATTCATGTACATTTGGACCAGTCTGTTGTTGTTGTATTTTGCAAGCTTTGTTGGTTGATCAAGTTGTCATGCCAACTTCATATAACATCGCCTGTGTGTTTTGTCAGGGTAAGTATTGTAATTATCATGCGCTTTATGCATGGGCGCGCAACCTACCCCTATAATTATGTGCATTTCTTTTTTTAAGTAGGCCTAAGTGATGATGTCTGCAAACAACAAAGTCCAGTGAAGCATTTTCTATTGAAAGACGGTACATGTAAATACAAACACGCGAACAGCCTGCCGTTAAGCCGTTTTTTAATAAAGTTTAACAACCGTACATTTGCATTTTTTCTATCAATTGCAATTTAAGCTCGGGAATAATGGGTTTTTCAAGCTATTTAAAAAAAATCCATTCAAATTCACCAAGGAAATATTACACACGCTTTTACCAAACCAATTTAGTCACTTATCATTCAATTTCAACGTTTGGTCACCCTTTTTTTTTTACACCAGGTCAAAAACATTCCTTATTGCATATCAAATTTGTAATGACGAATATTCTTGATCTAATGTGTAAATAGAATGACTAAATTGGTTTAGTGAAAGTCTGTTGATCTTTTTCCTGGGACGAAATTGAATGTGAGAGTTTGTGAATGTGCATAAACAAATGTTTTAAAGTAGCCGGAAAAAAAACCTATAAATAAATTAATAGTTGTCCCATTCAGTTTCGTCCGAGAAAATGTTTAGTTATATTAATTTTGTGTTCATTTTCTTCCGCCAAAATGTCTGATTCAGCACCCAAATGTCATTCCTTTCGGTTATAACAATAATTATAATCAGTGTTATTACTGACAACAAATGGTAAAACAATCTGCACATTAAAGGGATCGTATACGTTTGGTAATTACTCAAAAAAATAATGGCAATAAAAACTTACTTGGTATACGAAGTACAGCAGCTTTGGATAGTATAATGCATTTTTAGAAACTTTTCACTTCGAAGTACTGCGGTTATGGAAAAAGATATCACTTTTTATCTCCAAAAATTAGAATCTGAGAAGCGTTACTGCAGTGACGTTTCTCAGAGTGTGTATTCCAATGCAGATTATTCTTCCTGCGTGGACATAACCGCTCCAGATTTTCGGCAATATCTCAAAATTGCTACCACCTTTTGAAATGAAATTTGTACAGGTTAGGTTTATGGTATATATATATAACTATATAGGATTGAAACAAACAGTGGGTTCCAATTACCAAACGTATACGATCCCTTTAAGGACAAAAATGTAATTTTTCTGATGGCATCGCGTCAGTTTGCATTTAATGGATGAATGTTGTTTGGAAGGGAAAAGGTGGATTAACTATATGGTTTTCCTGGCTATTTTAAACATTTTATTCAAATTCACCAACTCTCACATTCAATTTCGTTCGATAATTTTGTTTTACACGCTTTCACCAAATAAATTTTAGTCATTTATCATTCAATTTCAAATTTTGGTCACTCTATTTAAACATTTGTCACGGAAATATTCGTCATTACAGATCAAATTCGTCTAAGCTGTTGCAAAAGGGCAGCATTCAGAGATAACATTCGTCTTGTATCAATCAATTTTAAACTTATGTTGAACAAATTTGTCTGGTGTGTGCTTGACTCAATCACACACCAGACTAATTTACTTAGCATAAGTTTTGAAATTAATTGATATCAGACGAATTCGATCAGCTTAGACAAATTTGATCTGTAATGACGAATATGATATTCTCGAGACAATGTCATAATATAGTAACGGTAATTTGAAATTGAATGTTAAATGACTAATTTAGTTTGGTAAAAGCGTGTGATTTTTTTATCTCGGACGAAATTGAATGTGAGAGTCAAAATGTTTTTAAAATAGCCGGGGAAACCTATCCGTTTTGTTTTGCAGAAAGCTTTTGACGAGGAAAGATGAACTGCACACGCTCTTTGTTTGCGTGTTTGACCTTCATGCAACTATTTGGCGTCTTTGTGCTAATAATATGTAAGTCATCGTGATGAGTCATCGTTCAGTTGTGCTGACGCTATAGTAGGGCGTGACTCTATAGTAGGGCGTGACTCTATAGTAGGGCGTGACTCTAAATAGGACGTGACTCTAAATAGGAGACAGTATGACAAGAAAGACATTTAAGGCCATCGCGAATTTGTCTTTTGAAAACAAGTAGAATAATAACAAGCAATAGCAACCGTTTTGAAAATTTAGATTTTAATAATTGCTAATTATTCTATAAAGGACAAATCGGCGATGGCCTTATAGCCAAATATATATTTATATATTTATTAATTAATTTAATTCAACACCCAGCAGCGATAATTACAGGATGCATAAGTAAGAGGAGACAATGTGAAGAAGTTACAGTGTTATAGGTGGGTGGAAAAAACCTAGAAGAATAATCTGTAGGAAAACCCAATCTTCATAATTATTGGCCCATCAGGCGGGATTCGAATGTAGCCCCTAAAATACATGCGGATGTTCATCCGAATATGCCGAGCGACGTTTTTTCTAAATGAACTCTTGTCCCTGTCCCACTTGATAAACAGAGAGAATGAAACGACAAGCGATGTTCCAACGTTACTCTCTAACTTCCCTGTTCTGTACTCTTTCGAGGAATGAAGAGATTTTTGCATTATTGTTCTTGGTCTGATAACTCGTTTTGCAGATCATTACCCTTTAGGCCGTGCCACCACACAAAGTGAAGATAGGACTAAAAGTGAGCAGACCAGAGTGCAACATGCCACGGTGAGCGTCTTGCAAGACCAGATGATATTCTCGCTCGGGTCTTCGCCGCCAAATGGAACGGCCGATATCCGGGGGAAGATTTCCGGCTGCACCTTGGCCGACACTGCGAAGAAGCCCGGTACCGTGTTGCTGCTCAGCACCAACACCGGCTTCATGGACATGGCCTTGAACCTGTTAGCGAGTATTAAAAAGACCGGAGTCTGCCTGAACATCACCATCATGGCCGAGGAGAAGAACGCCTACCGGGCTCTGCTCAAAGCCACTGAGAACGACCCGGTGATAACGGTACTGAAATCCCCCGTGGGAGAAACATCATCGAAAAAACTCTTGGTCTTCACCCACGAATATAACCTCCTCGTGAACAGACGCCAAAAGTACATCCTGTCGCTGCTACAGCGGGGGTTTGAGGTGTTCTTTACCGACGTGGATACCTTTTGGTTCAAGGACCCTTTTTCGTTTTTCCAAGGAGACTTTGACGTGTCTCTTGTAGACGAGACATCCCCTTACCCGACCAGGCTGCAAACCAAGTCCAACTACTGCGCCGGCCTTGGTTATTACAAGCCGACCAACAAGACCATCATGTTCGTCAAGAAATGGGTGGAACAAATAGCGGATCCGAAGAACAAGAGACACGACCAGCGCATCATGAATGATCTGCTGCACAGTGACCAACCGGTGCGCCTAGAGGTCAGGCCCCTGCCCGTCAAGCAATTCCCGCACGCTAATGTGTTTTGGGAACCACACTGGAGGAGGGAAAACAACGACACGGTCATAATGCACAACGTGGGATTTAAGATGCGTGGTCACGACGCCAAAGTGGCCAAGTTTAAGGACAACAACATGTGGCTTGTCAACGTCACGATCGGTGAGGGGTAATAATAGTGACCAACTCATATGAACTATAGGTGCAATAAAACTTAGAGTCTGAACCTGAACACTGTGGGACTCGGAAAATGGCATCGAATAATGCTATTTCTTCTAATAGATATAGCTAATGTACACTATAAAAACTGTAGTGCTAGATGTACACCATTGATAAATATACTGGGTGCCCCCCCCCCCCCAAAAAAAATAAATAAATAAATAAATAAATAACAGCCGCACTGTGACCAAATTGACCATTTACGTGTTAAATTTTATACCCAGCACGATATGTGGCAGAGGGGTACCCCCTCTTATCCCTATACTTTATACGCACTCGACACTATTGTAACCTAACCCACCCCCCTTGAAACCTAAAAGGAATTCCTGAGATTCCGGGAACACAATGGTCAACACAAAAGAGGGGGGGGGGGGGGGTTTTCTCTGCCACATATCGCGCTTCATATGTTAAATTTGAATAATATCTGGTCCACTGACTTGTTCAGACAGCTTCGCACAGTTTAACTTTAAATTCTCCAGGCTAAAGACACTGTTGCTATATCACGTGATTCGGGGCAAGCCTTACGCTAGCAACCCCAGATCTGGAATGGTCTGGTGTCTTTGTGAACAATGTATTGGTGCTGAGCGTCTCTTACGTAATATAACAACAGCGTCTTTAGTATTATGTAGTTTTGACTTTGAGTGGTGGCGGTGTGCTTGAGCGTTGTTTGTTGGCCACCTTGTATAGAACCATTTGGTATTACACTAGACTGATGTTTTCCTATATAAAAACCGAATTGTGTAACAAAATAGGTAAATGGCTGAAAACATCACTCTCCAAAGAGGTGAATCCCTCATATAAAACCACAGTGACTCCAAAATATTGAATTCCTAATAATTATAAACCACTCAAAACAATGAGTGGAAGTCACCCCAAAATAAAAGGCCGTGTCCGAATTACTTGACTGCGGCTTGAAAATATACACGAGTCTATGTTAGCGGCTGCAGCCACATCTCATAGACTCGTGTGTAATTTCAATCCGTAGCCAAGTGATTCAGACACGGCCACAGTCATAAAGTGGTCCTTCACATGCTTCTCGAAAGAGTAAACAATTCAATATTTTGGAGTGGTTTTAACTATTTTATGAGTGTTTTTTTTTTAAATAAGGGATTCACTGTTTTGGAGTGGTTTTAACTATTCTATGAGTGTTTTTTTTTCTTAAATAAGGGATTCACTGTTTTGGAGTGGTTTTACCTATTTTATGATTTTTTTTTTTAAATAAGGGATTCACTGTTTTGGAGTGGTTTTAACTATTTTATGAGTGTTTTTTTTTTAAATTAGGAATTCACTGTTTTGGAGTGGTTTTAACTATTTTATGAGTGGTTTTTTTTTAATAAGGGATTCACTGTTTTGGAGACTGAGCTTTTTTTATTTTGGGGACAGATCTTTCAGACAATTTATTGGTGAGTTAGGTGACGACAGTTAAGTTAATCGGATCTTCGAATGTCGAAAACTACACTGCAATACTTTTGTATGGATGATATTGTACATTAAATGTACATGTATATATATATTTTTAAAATCTAGTGAATATTTAGAAATAACATCTTAACCTTTTTCTAGTCGATCTGATTGACCATAATTATCTAACAATGACTTTATGTAAACCACGTGACGTTCAACAATATGACGTCATACCAGTTGTATTGCCGTTTTGTTTGTTCTTTTATCTTCTTCTTTTATAGATTTGAACAAATAGGGGTTGGTATTTTAACTGATGGGGTATGTCCCCGGAATATGTGAAATCTACTTAATACTTTAACTGGCCTGCATCTTAAAGTTAGTATACACCATTGGTAATTGCTTGAATTATCATGAATGGGTGGATTTGGGGGGTTGTATTTTATAGTAAATATCGTTTAACTAAGCTGTTTGAAGTTTTACAGTCATGGATGGCGAGAAAAGTACGAAAAACAGCGTTTGTTTTCAACCGGCGTCGAGCAGGTATTCTTATGTTATTTGTGGTTTTTTCGATCGCGAATTTTTCTTTATAAAATTAATTTTGTTTCCAGAATAATTACAGGATATCTAGCGCAATCATTCTGCTGGATGCCTAGATTCATTATTTACTTTAAGATGAGTACTTTTGTTTGTAATAATTCGTAAATTTTTTCGATATCTGCAAATGGTGTATCCACCTTTAAACAATGTGATGGGATAGATCAGTCAGCTAACCAGCAGTCCACACTGTAAACATAGGGCCTTTTCGAAACCGTTGCTTCGTCTTTGGCTTTGGCTTCGCCTCCAAATTCCGAATTACTGGGAAGCAAATAGAAATGGAAGAAAATTAAAATAGTCTAACTTTCAGGTTCACATCAATCGAGTGAATGTTTCTAACGCACAACAGGCGTCAGATCTGGCTAGAGACCTTGCAGTTGGGAGACAAAAATCGCCTTAAGCCAAAGACGAAGACGAAGCCAGGTATTCGAAAAGGCCCTTACATTGTTTGTTTTAATGTAATGTACGTAATGTAACGTAAATGTATTAAAACATTTTTATGTTCATTCATGTAATTTAACATGTTTTTGGTATTTCGCCTCATGTTTGTAATTTTACGAACGTACTTTGAGCAGTGAAATGGTTTGTTTTTTGATAACAGCATTTTCCTTTATATACGTCGGCGTTTATAGGTTGTGGTCGTATCAGAAGCATGATTCTCTTCGGTAGACATAATCGACAATATCGACAACTGTGAGGGCCGAAGGCGGCGTGAAAACAATTTTGTAATTGAAACAAGACAAGGGTTTCGATAGCATTAAAGCGCCTATCAAAATAGCCTTTAAATTATTGTTTGAGCACAGATGTTGTGCTCGCATCAGAAGCACGATTCTCTTCGGTAGACATAATCGACAATATCGACAACTGTGAGGGCCGAAGGCGTGAAAACCTTTTGTTGAAACTAGACAAGGATTTTATAGGTTATTGTCTGTGCGTATAGACCACAGAAATATATTTACATTTTCTATCGCGAGCTAAGGAGTCAGTAATAGATCGGGGCGGACATCCGGGAACTGTCATAAAAACGCGTCATAATACGTACACCGCGCCGGTAAAAACGATGATCGCGCGCGCAGTCTTGTATGCTACAGTGCAGTGTCAGCGCGTATTGTTTTCATCGGCGCGCTGACCTGTGACGTATGTCCGCGGTGATCAATATTTGCATATTACGTAAGAGAGTTGAGCTACAGTGCACATGGTAAGGGTGTGGCAGTCATTGATCGTTTTCAGCGCAACTACATCGGACGTCAAATTTAGTCATCAAACTGGAAGGAACAGCAAGAAAAGGTTTGGTTCATCAACATTCAGGTATATGGATTGGAGGAATTTGTATTCCTCCATGATTCAACTTTCCAAGCTACTTGGCCTTGGTACACGTATCGGTCCGCTTGTAGCTCGTCGCCGAAGAAAGATGTTACCCATTGTGATTGCATTAACATGTTCTTTCTTTCAGGTCGTGGCGGGGGATTAGGCGGATTGGCGTGATAGAAAATATTTTATTCACGTTTGAGTTGCCAATTAGTGAATAAACCTAAAGACCGCCAGTCGTGTGCACAAAATCGTGATTTGCAAAGTATGGGCAAAATGACGCGTAGGCTGCATGGCATGCGCGTATATAGCTAGCTATACGAAGCCACGCGCGTATAATTACGCGCCTATATCGTGCAACGCACTTTGCACGCGCGTTCATATAACTGTGCACACCATTGATCCCCATATATAATGGAGATCAATGGGTGTCATAGAGCTATATTAAATTAATTTAATATAGCTCTATGATGGGTGTACACTATCTTTTGTTCGACGGGCAACGCACCGCGCGCTTTTTACGTTCTGTGCGCAAACCGGGCAACGCGCTTAACACAAAAATGGGCCTAAAAGTCTTTATTTGAAAGTATCAAGATTGACACTGGATATGCCTAATCTACATAAGGTTTATTGCATTGATCTCCATTATGATGGAGATCAATGGTTTATCGCTAATCAAAAACCGCAATGCATCATGGGTAGAAAATGGGGCATAACACTGCGCGCGGCCGGCCGACCGACCCATTGGACCGACCACACACGTACGTAATCCGATATGCGATCCGTGCGAGTTAATTTTCTTTTAAATCGAGAAATGCTTTCATATTTTTATTTGACTGGAACTCTTCGGGTGTGTTCAAATTCCCTATACCGAGGGCTAAATTTGCCCATAGTTGCTATTTTAGTCGGGCGCTGCGAAATCATGAAATCATCCTGTAGTTTTGAATAGGACCAGGCGGTCTATGTGTTTATTATAGCTGTTTTCTAAACCCCTGGCTTCGGCTCCATCTCCGACTCCAGCCCATACTCCACTGCACGAATGAAGCCTGTGACGAAACGAAGCTGGGGTTTGGAAAACGGCCTAAGTCTGTGGTACCGACCGTGTGTATTAGACACAGACATATAAACACATAGACCGCCAGGTCCTATTCAAAACTACAGGATGATTTCGTGATTTCGCGGCGCCCGACTAAAATACCAACTATGGGCAAATTTAGCCCTCGGTATAGGGAATTTGTACACACCCGAACTGTTCCAGTGAAATAATTATATGAAAGCATTTATCGATTTAAAAGAAAATTACATAGGGCTATACCATATACCATGTAGATTAAGCATAACCAGTGTCAATCTTGATACCCTCAAATAAAGACGTTTAGGCCCATTTTTGTGTCAAGCGCGTTGCCCGGTATGCGCACAGAACGTAAAAAGCGCGCGGTGCGTTGCCCGTCGAACGAAAGATAGTGTACACGACTATATGAACGCGCGTGCAAAGTGCGTTGCACGATAGGCGCGTAATTATACGCGCTTGGCTTTTTATAGCTACACGCGCATGCCGTGCAGCCTACGCGTCGTTTTGCCCATACTTTGCAAATCACGGTTGTGTGCACACGACTGGCGGTCTATAGGTTTATATGTCTGTGGTATTAGACCACGCAGCGATCTTCGCTAGAGGGCGCCCCCATCGCGCTGCATGACACGATTAGACTGTCTTGCAAACAAGACTATTGAAATCCCCGAAACAAAGTTTTACCTCTAAAATAGAACTAAGAAAAAAGCTTGACGCTAACGAATTTCCTAGACCGGGAAATATCGCCCAATTCGAATTCTGCGGATAGCATTAAGGCCGACTGGGCGACGGTTATACCCAGTACGACATGGGACCGTGGTACACCCCCCCCTATAAACACTCACTATATTGTTACCTAATGCTCCCTTCTAATCAGAGCAGCCCTTTATCTCATGGCTATTTGCCAGAGACACTGCTCTCTTATTCAACTGAGAACAGTTTGCTATGTATGTTTAAAGTTCGCTTTATTATTCAGGCACAATGAGATTGCGGAAATCAAGGCATCTCGTCTTAAGGTCGGTTCATACTTAACGCGAAAGCGATTGCGATGCGAATTTGACATCACAGAGCATTTGCTGCGAACATTCGCCCAAGTTGAAATGTGTTCAACTTTTGCGATTTCGCATCGCGAAAACTCCCCCTGACGTCACAATTTATGAACCGGCCTTTACCCGTTTAGCAGATGGCCAAGGTCTTAGTATCTTCATCCCCAAATCCGAAACTGACATTTTCAGAGAGGGAATTTGGAGGCGAAGCCGAAGCCGAAGACGAAGCAAAGGTTTCGAAAACCCCCATTATGTCTGTGTTCTGAACAGATCGCGTGTACAATCGAGGGCGCCCTCAATAAGCCCATGTTCGGAGTATTATTTATTGAACTGACGGACGGCGCGCCCTAAAACAAATTGGAAAACCCAGTCTTGGAGCAAAGCACATACTTTTCTGCTACTGTATAGCAGGGGTGGCGTTGCCGTAGGAGAAAAGCATAATACGTGTTGACCAATCAACAGCTTTGGCTGAGTGTCTGCTCTGAATGACGCCACAATACTTGTTGGGATATATCGGACGTTTGTAGTGTGGGCTCCAGCTACACACGTGAACGTCTTATCCTATAGCTAGTTAGAGAGGTTTGGTACTGAGAAGCACAATCTGTACACTTTGTGCTCGACTCGACCATGGCGGCACGGCTTACTGGGACCGGAAGGTGTAGCCTCTTGCTCCCCCTGGTCTGGGCTCTGTTGGCCGGGCTTTGGGCTTCGTGCGCCGGGGTTGAGGCCCTAATTCAACCCTGGTGCAGCATGGTAGACATGGCATTGTTCGGTTATAACGTCTCGTCGGCTCCCACCTCGACGCACAAGCTGTGTCATCTGGCTTGCCTGGACATCACCGGGTGCCGATCGGCCAACTACTGGTATAGGAGCAAAGTGTGCCAATTTAACAGCGTGTCGCACCTGAACGTCTCCGGGCATCATCTGGTCGAGAAGGCAGGATCTCTATATACCTTCACCCAGCAGGTTAGCAATAAGTGGTTTATTTTATAGTAATTGAAAAACAACAATCATTGACTGGGTTGCACCAAGGCAGAGATTTGGTGGTGGGGTTGAGTGGCGATGCTTAGTATGGCATGCACAACAAAAACGTTATTATCTCAACGAATGTTACTGGGAAAACAATTGTTGTCCATCATTACAAACTTCTCGCATGTTCATCATTTTTGTTTTCTGATCTAAAAGTTTTTGCTTGTACATCTCAGCTTTGAAGCCATCACGCCTCTCAGCGAAACAAAAACAACCTATGGTCCGCTACTTCGTGAAAACAAAATTCCACTTTTTCTACTTTTACGCCATTTCGATAATTATGTTTTTGTGCACAGAAAACGCGTCTCTTAGTGAAAACAAAACAATGAAATTACATGGTTTGGAACCATGCGCCAGCAACGAAAATTTACAAGACCCTAAAATGTGTGTGTTTTCTGTTTTTCCCCAAACAGAAAATGGGATACCCATTGAGCATAACTTCTTCACAGTAGACCTTGTGGTTAAACATCCTATTTAACATTCTGACCCATTTTTGTCGCATCCAAAATGAGCGGTTGGAGTTGGCTCATTTACATTACAAAAAGAAAAAGGCGACGGATATTAAGCCTTTGTACCCACCGTCGATTTGTCTTTTTTGAAGCAATTTAGTTGAGTGGTTATTTGTTATTCAACAATAGCAACCCCTAAAATAGCAATTTTGTCAACAATAGATGTTGCAGTAACCCCCCCCCCTATTTTCACAAAGGGGCGAATTTTATGAAATTGATTGATTTATTAAATATTAGTTTTACTGACGCGTACTGACTTTAGCGTTTTTACGAAGAGGCGAGTTTGGGGCGCGGTGGGGAAATGTATACATTCTGACATTTCACGAAGAGGCGCTTTTATTAAATGATGAATTCTGGAGAACTAATCACCTATTTTTCTTAGGTTTGCTATATTTAAAAAGATTGGAATCTCTTCTTTCCCATGATACCTTAATCTTGTGTATTCTATGGATCTTTATGCTTCAAACTGCTCAACGAAAAAAGAACCAGCTTTACACGCGATTTTCTCGAAAGTTTGTTCAGACCGTGAAAGGCTGAATTCGCCTCTTCGTGAAAACGGTGACGACTGTTGTAAGGGCACGTCTAGTGGTGCGCTCCCTGGGGTAGATCTTGCGTGTGCTAAGAAGCACCAGGCAGTAAAGTTTAATTAAGACTCCCCCCTCCCCGTTTTGTTTACCCCTGTACTAATACTTGCACACCAAGGTACATGTTAAATTACTAAACACCAATTCTTTCAGAAAGGTCTTTAAAACGAATTCGAATTGTCCGAAATTTCTGTTATAGCTCGAAATGATTTGGTAACCTGTTGCGTCAACAAGCATTGTGAGCGATCTGTTTATAATCGGAGCTAACAAATACTGACCAACGGCTTTTCATTTAGATATATTAGTTGGAAGTAATATCAACCGTCATGTCAGTTAGTTTATCATTGCCGATGGAGAATCTATTCGGAAGGATGCTGATAATTGTTTCGACACTACACGTCGTTTAATCGTCTGTTTTTGGTTTGGTTAGCGACACATTTACCAAATCCTGTCTCTCTCCCCGCCCCCCCCCCCCCCCCCCCCCCAAAAAAAAAAAGACTTAAAATTTGTAACAATGTATCATATCTTGTTTTATTACAGCGTTGTCAATTTTTGTTATAGTAATATTGCCTCCATGTTATAACCGGATGACATCAATAAACGCATTGCTGCATCTGACGAGTAACACAAGACTAGTATCGATTGTGGTTTTGATGTCTCTCTATTTCAGGGGACTAGATGTAGTCTTCATACAAATGCGAGTTACCATGACAGCGAGACCAACGCTCCATGCTCAGATAATAAGAAAAGTAAGCATTGGTTACGAGACACCGTAAACAAATACCATGTTTTATATGTACTATACGAACTCGCTTGCTATTATGTAAAAAAATACATAACACTTGCTTGGTAAAAGGTTTATTGACAGTTGTGTAAAATGTTACCTGGTACTTAGGTAATTATACTTTACACATTTATTATGTATTGACAGTTGTGTAAAATGTTACCTAACTCCTATGATATATTTACACATAGGCTATATTACGTAAAAACTAGAAAAACATTGGGTGTATAATACACTACATTTGGGTAAACATTATATTTCACTCCCATGCTACATAATACTTCAGTCCATTTATTTCATATAATTATTTTCATGTTCATTTATGTCTCTCCCAACTGATTTATCTTGTTGACTCCTTAATATCAATTAAGCGGGGTCCTTGTTCGTCGATTCCATGGTTTCCGTAACGTATGAAATGTTACGTTTCCTTGAATGCAGCATACCTATAATGTCTGAAGTCTTGCAAAGTAAGGAGCCTATTGATAGTGTCTTGTTCTTACGCCAGCTCTTATAGCCGCGAAGAGCCTTGCCAAGCGAGTCTGTCTCCGCGGTTTAACATGAATAAACTCAGTCTCCGTCGACTTTCAGTTTCGCTGCTACTGGCTGGACGGTGGTTCACTCCAGTTCTGGCTTCGTCCAGGAAGACAACATCGTCTGCATAATGTTGGAAAAAAGTCGGAATCTAAATTCAAATCGGAAAAGTTTCACATAGTGACCTACAGGTTGTGTGTACAACCAAAGATCAACGTACATGTACATGTACATGTACATCAAGCCCTACATGTGGGTGTATATATGCACTCATTAAACTGCGCACATTTAGTCGTGTGCACACACCATGCCTAACATATTGCAATCACAATGAGTTAATTGTGTGGCCTTCAATACACAAATAGCTATATCGTAGTATCTTGTGGTCCAGGCATGTCTCAGTATTGGATACAGTATAACAATCACAAGAGGTTTAGAAAAACTGTACATTCAAAGACTGCAGACTGTGGCATGCCCCGTCGTTCTGACAAACGTCTGGTGTTTATGTTGTCCATCTTGCTTCCCTGCGCGGTGTGCGTGTTGGCCTACGTTTTTACCTAACTTTAGTAATGTTTACCCAATTTATTAGTTCGTTTTTACATAAGTTATGTCAATTGGCTTCTTTATTTATTCAGCATGTAATAAACGATTTACGTATCTGCGAGGTACTTTTTCTGGCGATTTTTACGGAAATTATGTTGTTTTTTACATAATTATTTTTATCTAATATTTTGTTACTATAGTCTTTTTGAAATACCTCTTTTTCTTTCAAAGACAAATTTACGATGACCCGATAGCCAGATATCTTTCGCATAACATACTATCGATTGTGTGCCAAATCCCATGCCTTTATCACTTATTGAACAATTGTTTTGTTTACCAATCTGCCAGACTAAAAGGCCTTGTCTCATTCTATGGATATCATGTATTTTAAGGATGTGATGCTCGCAATTTGACAAAAAAAAACCACAAAAAAACCTGTTTAGCCGTAACCACTTTTGCGTGGAATTGCGCATAATTACCGTCAGCCATACTTTTTCTGCCTTTATAACCGTTAGCAGGAATACGTTTTCAAATTTAAATCTAATATGTTTCGCCTCTAAACTCAACAAATCCCGTAAAGTCAGGAAGATTGGTGGAAAAACCCGTTCAATCAAAATGATAAAAGCATGGAATTTGGCACACAATCATAGTTTGTCCTCTGAAGAAATAAAAGTATACATAAAACAAGGAATGTTCAACATTTTCAAAATGGCTGCCATTGCATGTTATTTCACCAATATTTTAAAATCTTTAAAAACAAAAATATATATTTAATATTTAAAATAGTTTTAAATAAGTTTAAATCAACGATGGTCCTATCCAAATATCTTTCTCATGACATACTCTGACTGTGTGCCTAATGTTATGCTATTATCATTCAGTGAACCATTCTATCATATTTTGCACATGGACCTGTTTGTTTGGATTTGCTCCGGGTAACTATAATTACCGGAACCTGCTCGCGAGGTAGGTTAAAAAAATCCAAGATGGCGACTTGCGCGACGGGCGTAAAGAGGGTGCACCGATGTATGATAATTGTTAACGTCGTGCGTCGCCCGTCGAGTTATTAATATTATACGTTTATTGGGATGAGGCGTAAATATACAGTCAATATATTAGTTCAGAGGCGCAACCTTGGATCTTTTTAATTTCAGCTCAAACTTGTGAGTTTTTTTTTTTGTGTTTTTTTTTGGGAGGGGGATAACTGTTTATTCACGTTGAAAAAATAGCAAAGAACAACCAGTACATGTATAAGGCAGGCAACATGTTAAGAATAATTAGTTAACCTCGCTCAACGCGTTTGATCATTCCACGAAATATCCGCATTGAGTCAGATATCATCGGACTTAGTTTTTTTACTTTTTTTGTCATTTTTAAAAGGTGCAGGGGATAATCGCCTAAAAAAAGATATTACATTAATATTTTTGGAGATATTCCTATTTTTAGCGAGTATGTGTAAAAATGGCTTTTTCACGGGAGCTGTCAATGCATCAACATGTTTGAATATGATATGACACAATAATGTAATGACGCGATAGTCCTTTGACAAATGTTTTTGCGAGAGCTTCTTTTATTTACACTAAAATGGATAAATAATACTTTTAAATAATACAATATTGCTCAACGATATATGCTTTAATAATATCCAAACCAAATTACTAAAATATTTTATTATCCAGGAGAAAATGGCCTCCAAAGTTGGGTATATTTTTTTTGGACCACCCTGTAATGCCAAATATCTCTAAGATTTTAGAAAGATGGGTGCACTCATCGGTATATAGCGATATCTTGATAAAAACAATCTGATCCCTAGTTGCCAGTCCGGATTTAGACCCCTACACTCAACTAAGATTACCCTACTACATGACTTAACAAACAAGAGTTGAAGAAGAAGTTGGGGAAGAAGTTGGAGAATGAAGAAGTTACATGCAGTGTGTTTATATATCCCAGTAAGGCATTTAATAGTGTTGATCATGAAATCATACTAGAGAAACTAAAAAAAGATGAACATGCCATCTTCTATAAATAATTGGTTAAGCTTATACGTACCTAAGTGGTCGTAGTCAGTCTGTGGATATTGGCGGCACCACATCAAAGGTCTGTCTGTGAACACTGCACACATTTACACTGCAAAAATTGCTTTTAACAATTTTCAAAACACATGTTGTTATAAGTTTGTAAACATATTTACATATGCTAAACAAATATTTGTAGGAGGATGGTAAGTGTTTAGCCATCGAGCATTGATGTTTAGGAATTGGACACGTGCGTTTAGCTTCTAAACATGTTTACAAACTGATAGCAAACAAAATGTTTACTCTCTAAACAGTTTTGAAGTGTAGTGCCCACCGCTTGATGCAAAATGGTGCACCCCAGGTGCCCCCCTATACAAATTTAACCGGTTATAGAAAGTTGATAATATTAGGGTGTCCGTGTTTTTTCAAACTTTATTTTGATTTTCTTTTCCGAACGAATTTTGAAAGAATATAATGTACTCTAACGAATACATTTGCTTGTTTGCATTGGCAGGCCTTCTACAGTTAATAAAAGTGGTTTTTATTGTTGCTGAAATGGTGCACCCCAGGTCAGAAAGTTTTTATCGAAAGTTCATAATTATTCATAAAGTTCATAAAATACTGTGAGGGCAGAGATGGTTATTGTGGTTGATTTAGCTGCTTTGCGCCGAAATGGCAGCATTGAGCTGTATACTCCCCAGGGAGCTGAGATGGTATTTGGAATGTTTCATGGGCCCAATGACCGGGGTAATAATGTTAAGCGCTTTGAGACATTGGTGATAAAGCGCTATATAAGCACCGCACATTATAAATACCGCGCTCATGCGGTGTATACCGTACAATTCATTATACATGACTGTCTTGTACATAATCTCTAAACACGCGGTATACATTATAATGAACGTACAACTTTCTATTGTCCTCCTTTGTTTGTATTAAACAATTTGAGAAATGCAATATGTACGATTTGTTTATGAATCTCATCATAGGGTGCAACCCCCTAAAACCACTGACACACCATCTTTTAAATTGTGCTGGAGTCTGGTTTTCCCAAATATGCTACGGCTCTCTTACCTATTGTACAGATCCAGAGTGGCGACTTGTGTTCAAAGGCGTGGCAGGAACTGGGGTGAAACTGTATGACATGTGGACCTCAGAGACCTGGAACCCGGATTATGAGGCCAGTGGTCATCGCCGTAATAATACCTACTACCAAGCCTGGCGCAACGGACAGCTGAATATCCGACGAGTAAGTATGGCATGGTGACGAAACAGAGGGTTATACCGCTAACTATACTGTGCAAAACAAACGAAAACATAAAATGTAAGGCGTTCTGGCGAAACTGCAACAAATAATAATGAATATAGGGCCTAATGTGTTTTTTTCAGGTTTTGTTAAACAATAGTATGAAAGTACACGTGTAGTGTAATGACAGTTGTTAAGGCATTTGTCCATATCACATCGGCCCTTATCAACATTTTACTTAATTTGCGATGTTGATGAATGCGAACTTTAAACAGCCGTCACATTACGGAATGTCCGATTAGAGTGCAAGAAGAGCATTTATCCTCTTTTCTCAAAACCCAAGAACCCGAGTTCCGACTAATTTTGCCAGAATCCCTGACAAATTTTGTTGTGAAAGTCTGTCTTTTCTCTTGGTTAAAATCTAGCAAGATTATTTTCGATTTCAAAAATTAGAACTGTTTTAATTCGAGCGATTCACAATACATAGAAGCTGCCGTTGGAGGCGCAAATCCGGCTATACCCCCAGTGCATCATGGGAAAAAGTCGACATCAGTTTGAAAAACGGTATTCATTTTGCATGAACTCATCAGTTTTTACGTCTTTTTGGACGCGCACGACTAAAGTTCCAATTTGTTTTCTGCAAATAAATGTTTTAACCAACGACGCTTCCGGATACATTTATGTTTGTGTTGTACCTCGCGTGAACAATGAAGAATAGATATTTCACTACAGTATGATGTACGGAAGAAGTCGACCGTAAAGTTTAAAAGTGGCTCTTTTGAGTCAAACGCTTGGTGGCGCACTGCATTGTGAATCGCCCGAATTGTTTTTACTTTCAATTAAAAATATTGACACATTTTGTACTCTTCTTGTTTTCTGCTAAGGTCAAGCTTTCCCTGGAAGACAGCACCGGGGTAGGAGCGGAGTTGATCTTCAATGGAACCGGCTCTGACATCTATAGTTGGTTCAACCAGACCCGACTGATTTCATCCCCCTGGGAGGATCTCAAATCAGCTCAGTTATTTACAGGAGGCTGGGGTCAATTCTTCAGTATCGTCGGTGAGAATGGATTGTAAGTATATCTCTCTAAATGTAAAAGAGTAGCTCGCTCTAAGATAAAGAATTTAAAAAAATATATATATATACAAAAAGAGTGAATATTTAGAGTGAAAACCACTCCAAAAATAGGATGTTCACTCTTTCCAGAAGCAATGTCTACTGAAGACAGTTCTTTTTTTAGTTGTCCTGCATTTAAAAGTTCACTCTTTGGGAGTGGTTTTCACTCTTTAGTATGGTGGCCCTGAAGGGACTAGACGCAGATCGTGAATATTGACTTCAATATTCAAGACAAATTTCACGACTTTCCTCAAAGTCGCGAATATTGACGTCAATATTGACGTCAATATTCACGACTTTCCCTAATATTCACGACTTTCAGGAAAAGTCGTAAAATTTGACGCGAATATCGACGTTAAATTTGACGTCCATATTCGCGACGTTTGGGGAAAATTGTGAAATTTGACGTCAATATTCGCTACTTTGGGGAAAGTCGTGAAATTTGTCGCGAATATTGACGTCAATATTCACGATATGCGTGTCCCTCCAGGGCCACCATACTTTTGGGAGTTGTTTTCACTCTAAAAACCCTATTTTATTCTTTTAAGAGTGTTTTTAAAGGAGAATCACTCTTTTTAAAATTAAAGTGAGCTTGTTGCTCTTTTACATTCAGAGAAGCCTGTTTGGGGGCGTTTTGTTTTTGTGTGTTGTCGCCGTCGTCCCTTGATAGGCAATACTTATGATAATACTTTTACGACTTAATGTGATTCAATAAATTCAAAAAGAAAAGGACTTTTCGATGGGCTTCAATAATTGTGTCCTAAATCCGCTTGTCCTAACTTAGTTGAACATAGTGCAGGAAACTTTAAATCTAACGCCAGGCCTCGCTGTTAATTGGTTCTCTATCTCTTGATTGGCATAAAACAAAGGGAGTGGCGATTTTTCATCAATAACAACTATCACGGATGTGAGAATGATAAAGGCTGGCTGCTTGTGTCTGATCGGTCTTTCGAGAAACGTCAATGTGAATGGGCGCACACGATGGATAGAAATCCCAACCCAGTCATACTCTACAGTACGACCAACCAAAAGGTGGCGTGGAATCTTGTGCTTTTTAACGGTAAGAGCAAAAGCAGCATGCGAGTTAAATTAGATTTGTCTATACACAAATTATGTGATTTTTTTTCTTCTGATTACTATAGGTTTCCACAGTCACTTTCGGCAAAATAATAAGCAGCCAAATAAATGTCCGTGCGTTCGAAATAAAGCAATTTTTCTTCTCCAGTTTTTGAGTGTTTTAAATGCATAATTGGTGGCATTCATTTTAGTTTGTAGGCATTTAAATTCTTTTAGCAATGTGTTCAATTTAGCATACCTTTGTCTTTTTTAGTGACGCACAATCATCATTCAATTTAGCAAAACTGGTTCGACTGGAAAATTTTGCTGAGATTTTTTTTGAACTTTGTAAAGGGGCAATCAATAAATTTCGCTAATATATTGCACAAATCACGGAGATGCCTGCCCTATAATGAACTTGAAGGACCAAACACACGGCTTGAAAACGCTCATGTACATTTAAATGCTGTTTGTTGAATTGTTAAATTGTTTTTCCCGGGGAAAAGCAACTAGTGTGAAAGTCGCAGGGTTTGAACTTACCCCACCTTTTTGCGTCCACGGGTAATCTCGAAAGGTCACAGGGTCACAAATAGCGCGCCAAATAATTCGGGCGGTGACTTAGTATTGTAATGCAGTACCTTTCAAACTTTTCGTAAATATATTTACAGTTAAGTACAAAAGACAAATAATAACGTTTGAAAATTATACAAATAACGTCAACGTTAATGCATGTAATGTGGCATATCGCACGGCGTAAACAACAGCAGCAGCTTGTGCATAAAAATGCGCGCGCGCGGCGCGGCATTGTGGGATTGGACTTCCGCCCACAATTCATTTGGGAACTTCCCGATAGGCGCCCTCAGTTTACACATTTCCCGGGGTTTGATTGCCAGCGTGAAATGACCGTGCATATTCCCGGGAAATAGTGTCCCCGGGAGTTACCAAATGGGTCTAGTGTGAACGGTTGCTGGGGTGTTGGTGTGGTAAAAAATCCCCGGGAATTTCCCGGGGATTTATTTCCCGGGGATTTATTTCCCGGGGATTGGCTCTGTAGTGTGAACAGGGCTTTAACGAGTAGGCCTACGAGGTGGGGGTGTCACACCCCGCCTCTGGCTGCAGTGTTTGGCATCGACACTACTGCTACCACGTGGTGGGTCTGATAAAACAAAGGAAAGTAGTCCGAGTTATAAAGTGGAAGATGTTATACTAAGCCGTCAGCTTTTTCATTCTTATATCTCCACAGATGAAAAGGTTGGACGTGCAGAGAGCCTCACCATTCACATCGATGCTGAGTAAGCAGGGATCTACAATATTTGCTTATCAAGAAGGGGATCGAGGGGACATCTCTTCGCTGGGTTGTTATTTATTTCATTAACAGACTTAAATGCACTTTTCTTTTTACAGTTGTGCTATTCACTAAATGTTCATCTCAGTAGTTCTTTAAATGCTCCGAATGCTTATTTTGATAGGGTCCGACAGGCCTTTATAAATACAAAAACAGACAAACAGAAGCCCAAATATAACGGAACAAACAGACTCTAAAACTGCACTTCAAAACAACACGTACAAATAAAGATGTAGATATTCATATAAAATATATATAATATAAAATGTAGATATTAATCTATACCGTAGGTATACTCAATAAATAACTCGGAATAATTATAAGCTCCTTGTGCCAACAAAGGAGGGCGCTCTTTCATGCAGCAACGAGGCATGTCCCATGCATGGGGTAGGGGTGCAATATAATTTCGCTGGTTTCACACACGCCGTTTCTTGTTCATGCGATACACAGATACCAGGGGGTTGAGATGGTCTGTTCTTGACACGCGAAACTCTGTTCTCGCGCTGCAACGGTGGGAACGCGAGCCATGAAAATTGTACTCGGAACAGGAACACGTACACACGCACCACCTATCGAGGTTTTGCAAAAACAAGTGACGTGTGTCATGAACAGATCGCCCGAGCCCAGCCTAAGTAATATTAGAATGAATTATTAACGATGGAGGCAAAATCAGTGACACCAAAATTAGGCGTCGACAGTGACTCCCTAACTCTCCCTTTCTTGCCGTCAATGGGGTAAGTGTGCACTAAGCTGGCCCACCATGTAACATCTAAACCTGTCGCAAATATTTAGTGTATAGCTATTCAAACTTTTTTTAACATACATGTACCACTGATAGCTATTACTTATAGAATGCAAAATTATGCTGGAGAGCACTTTATACGCAATAATATACTTATTAAAGTAGGATACACCATTGGTATTTGCTTGCATTATCAGAAATGGGTGGAATTGGGGGTTGTATTTTATAGTAAATGTTGTTTAACTGACCTGTTCAAAGTTTTATAATCATGCATGCTGATAAAAGCAAGAAAAACGGCGTTCGTTTTTAACAAGCGTCGGGCATTGGTTCTTATGTTGTTCTTTTGTTTTCGCGAACGCTGTCTTACTAATTTGTCTGGCGATCGTGATTTTTTTAATAAAATTATTTTTTTCGGACCAATTAGGCCTACAGAATATCTAGCGCAATCATTTTGCTAGATGCCTACAATCATTATTTATTTATAAGTAAAAAATTTCTTAATAATTCGGTAGTAAACAAAAATCGATATCTGCAAATGGTGTAGGGGCCTATCTGTAGTGGCTAATGCGCAGGATTATTATAATTAATATTATTTTACTTTAGTTTTTTTTTTCTTAAAAAGGTTTGTTAATCATTTGGAACATTTTATTTTTACTAATTTGTGTTTTGGATTACCTACAAAATATTTTAAAATGTCCTACTTTTTCATAACATTAATTTCATCATCTATTTTCGATTCTGCTTTGATGATTTCTTAAAACGCAACTAAAGTCAGAGGACCATTTTGTTAACAAATTTCTTGACGCTCTGCAAAAGGTGTGCGACTTAGTTGCAGAAAAAAAGGTGGTTCTGGCACGGGGCGTTTAACTCATCGCTGATAAACTCGGCCTGTGCACTTTCTTCGCGTCTCGTCCTAAAGTGCTAATGGTGTCCGGCCGTCCGCGTACAGAGCGCAGCCAGCCCAGGGGAAATGTTGCCCAGCAAATACCCTCCCTGTGTGGATGATTATGCTGGGGATTCAACATGCGGTTATCAAAATAATTTAGGTATAGATTTGTTTTTCACTTAATTCGTAGCCGGCCAGGGGTCCTGTCATATTTTTCTACCCGCTAATCCTAACTCGGTAAATGTAAACTAATTAACTAGATTGGTATTTTGTTTATATGAGAGATTCACTCTTTAGAAGAGCGAGTCAAGTTCTTTTTCACTCTTTTACATCGAGAGAGTTTACTTTTAAATGTTAAATTTAGGTGATTTTTTTCTCTCTCATTTAACGTGTATACACAGTTGTTCTTAATTGCAATTTTTTGCTCTCTTATCATCCGTATTAAAATAAGATCTGTGTATTCTTATATTCTCTAACATGTTTTCATGAATCTGTCAATAACTGATTGTTTTTTTGATGTGCAAGAAAAAAGCAGAAAGTCAGAACAGCCCTTTATCTCTAGAACAACTAAAGAAAATCATGGCTATATTTGCCAGAGACACTGCTCTCTTAGTCTTATTCAACTGAGAACAGTTTGCTATGTATGTTTAAAGTTCGCTTTATTATTTTAGGCACAATGAGATTGCGGAAATCAAGGCATCTCATCTTACCCGTTTAGCAGATAGCCAAGGTCTTAGTATCTTCATCCCCAAATCCGAAACTGACATTTTCAGAGAGGGAATTTGGAGGCCCGGAAGCCGAAGCCGAAGCCGAATACGAAGCAAAGGTTTCGAAAACCCCCATTATGTCTGTGTTCTGAACAGATCGCGTGTACAATCGAGGGCGCCCTCAATAAGCCCATGTTATTTATTGAACTGACGGACGGCGCGCCCTAAAACAAATTGGAAAACCCAGTCTTGGAGCAAAGCACATACTTTCCTGCTACTGTATAGCAGGGGTGGCGTTGCCGTAGGAGAAAGGCATAATACGTGTTGACCAATCAACAGCTTTAGCCGAATGTCTGCTCTGAATGACGCCACAATACTTGTTGGGATATATCGGACGTTTGTAGTGTTGGCTCCAGCTACACACGTGAACGTCTTATCCTATAGCTAGTTAGAGAGGCTTGGTACTGAGAAGCTCAATCTGTACACTTTGTGCTCGACTCGACCATGGCGGCACGGCTCACTGTGACCGGAAGGTGTAGCCTCTTGCTCCCCCTGGCCTGGGCTCTGTTGGCCGGGCTTTGGGCTTCGTGCGCCGGGGTTGAGGCCCTAATTCAACCCTGGTGCAGCATGGTAGACATGGCATTGTTCGGTTATAACGTCTCGTCGGCTCCCACCTCGACGCACAAGCTGTGTCATCTGGCTTGCCTGGACATCACCGGGTGCCGATCGGCCAACTACTGGTATAGGAGCAAAGTGTGCCAATTTAACAGCGTGTCGCACCTGAACGTCTCCGGGCATCATCTGGTCGAGAAGGCAGGATCTCTATATACCTTCACCCAGCAGGTTAGCAATAAGTGGTTTATTTTATAGTAATTGATAAAAAAAACCAATGACTGAGTGCACCAAGGCAGAGATTTGGTGGTGGGGTTGAGTGGCGATGCTTAGTATGGCATGCACAAAAAAAACGTTATTATCTCAACGAATGTTACTGGGAAAACAATTTTTGTCCATCATTATACAAACTTCTCGCATGTTCATGCATTTTTGTTTTCTGATCTAAACGTTTTTGCTTGTACATCTCAGCTTTGAAGCCATCACGCCTCTCAGCGAAACAAAAACAACCTATGGTCCGCTACTTCGTGAAAACAAAATTCCACTTTTTCTACTTTTACGCCATTTCGATAATTATGTTTTTGTGCACAGAAAACGCGTCTCTTCGTGAAAACAAAACAATGAAATTACATGGTTTGGAACCATGCGCCAGCAACGAAAATTTACAAGACCCTAAAATGTGTGTGTTTTCTGTTTTTCCCCAAACAGAAAATGGGATACCCATTGAGCATAACTTCTACACAGTAGGCCTTGTTGTTAAACATCCTATTTAACATTCTGACCCATTTTTGTCGCATCCAAAATGAGCGGTTGGAGTTGGCTCATTTACATTACAAAAAGAAAAAGGCGACGGATATTAAGCCTTTGTACCCACCGTCGATTTGTCTTTTGGAAGCAATTGAGTGGAGTGGTTATTTGTTATTCAACAATAGCAACCCCTAAAATAGCAATTTTGTCAACAATAGATGTTGCAGTAACCCCCCCCCCCCCCCCCCCCCGTTTTCACAAAGGGTGAATTTTATGAAATTGATTGATTTATTAAATATTAGTTTTACTGACGCGTACTGACTTTAGCGTTTTTACAAAGAGGCGAGTTTGGGGCGCAGTGGGGAAATGTATACATTCTGACATTTTACGAAGAGGCGCTTTTATTAAATGATGAATTCTGGAGAACTAATCACCTATTTTTCTTAGGTTTTCTATATTTAAAAAGATTGGAATCTCTTCTTTCCCATGATACCTTAATCTTGTGTATTCTATGGATCTTTATGCTTCAAACTGCTCAACGAAAAAAGAACCAGCTTTACACGCGATTTTCTCGAAAGTTTGTTCAGACCGTGAAAGGCTGAATTCGCCTCTTCGTGAAAACGGTGACGACTGTTGTAAGGGCACGTCTAGTGGTGCGCTCCCTGGGGTAGATCTTGCGTGTGCTAAGAAGCACCAGGCAGTAAAGTTTAATTAAGACTCCCCCCTCCCCGTTTTTGTTACCCCTGTACTAATACTTACACACCGAGGCACAGGTTAAATTACTAAACACCAATTCTTCCAGAAAGGTCTTTAAAACGAATTCGAATTGTCAGAAATTCCTGTTATAGCTCGAAATGATTTGGTAACCCTGTTGCGTCAACAAGCATTGTTAGCGATCTGTATATAATCGGAGCTAACAAATACTGACCAACGGCTTTTCATTTAGATATATTAGTTGGAAGTAATATCAACCGTCATGTCAGTTAATTCATCATTGCCGATAATTGTTTCGACACTACACGTTGTTTAATCGTCTGTTTTTGGTTAGCGACACATTTACCAAATTCTGGTGTCCCCCCCCCCCCCCCCAAAAAAAAAGACTTGAAATTTGTAACAATGTATCATAATTTATCTTGTTTTATTACAGCGTTGTCAATTTTTGTTATAATAATATTGCCTCCATGTTATAACCAGATGACATTAATGAACGCATTGCTGCACCTGACGAGTAACACAAGACTAGTATCGATTGTGGTTTTGATGTTTTGCTATTTCAGGGGACTAGATGTAGTCTTCATACAAATGCGAGTTACCATGACAGCGAGACCAACGCTCCATGCTCAGATAATAAGAAAAGTAAGCATTGGTTACGAGACACCGTAAAAAAATACCATGTTTTATATGTACTATACGAACTCGCTTGCTATTATGTAAAAAAATACATAACACTTGCTTGGTAAAAGGTTTATTGACAGTTGTGTAAAATGTTACCTGGTACTTAGGTAATTATACTTTACACATTTATTATGTATTGACAGTTGTGTAAAATGTTACCTAACTCCTATGATATATTTACACATAGGCTATATTACGTAAAAACTAGAAAAACATTGGGTGTATAATACACTACATTTGGGTAAACATTATATTTCACTCCCATGCTACATAATACTTCAGTCCATTTATTTCATATAATTATTTTCATGTTCATTTATGTCTCTCCCAACTGATTTATCTTGTTGACTCCTTAATATCAATTAAGCGGGGTCCTTGTTCGTCGATTCCATGGTTTCCGTAACGTATGAAATGTTACGTTTCCTTGAATGCAGCATACCTATAATGTCTGAAGTCTTGCAAAGTAAGGAGCCTATTGATAGTGTCTTGTTCTTACGCCAGCTCTTATAGCCGCGAAGAGCCTTGCCAAGCGAGTCTGTCTCCGTGGTTTAACATGAATAAACTCAGTTTCCGTCGACTTTCAGTTTCTCTGCTGCTACTGGCTGGAGGTGGTTCACTCCAGAGGTTTTCTTTCTTCGTCCAGGAAGACAACATCGTCTGCATAATTTTGGAAAAAAGTCGGAATCTAAATTCAAATCGGAAAAGTTTGACATAGACCTAGACCTACAGGTTGTGTGTACATGTACAACCAAAGACCAACGTTGATGTACATGTACATGTACATGTACATTTGGGTATTATGCACTCATTTGTACTGCGCATATAGTCGTGTGCACACATTAATATGCCTAACATAATGCAATCACAATGAGTTATTGTGTGGCCTTCACTACACAATAGTAATATCCTGTAGTATTAGTAATTTATCTTGTGGTCCAGGCATTTCTCAGTATTGGATACAGTATAACAATCACAAGAGGTTTAGAAAAACTGTACATTCAAAGACTGCAGGCTGTGGCATGCCCCGTCGTTCTGACGAACGTCTGGTGTTTATGTTGGCCATCTTGCTTCCCTGCGCTGTGTGCGTGTTGGCCTACATTTTTACCTAACTTTAGTAATGTTTACCCAATTTATTAGTTTTTACATAAGTTATGTCAATTGGCCTCTTTATTTATTCAACATGTAATAAACGATTTACGTATCTGCGAGGTACTTTTTTTTCTGGCGATTTTTACCGAAATTATGTTGTTTTTTACATAATTATTTTTATCTAATATTTTGTTACTAGTCTTTTTGAAATAGGCCTACCTCTTTTTCTTTCAAAGACAAATTTGCGATGGCCCGATAGCCAGATATCTTTCGCATATCATACTATCGATTGTGTGCCAAATCCCATGCCTTTATCACTTATTGAACAATTGTTTTGTTTACCAATCTGCCAGACTAAAAGGCCTTGTCTCATTCTATTGGATATCATGTATTTTAAGGATGTGATGCTCGCAATTTGACGAAAAAAAACCACAAAAAACCCTGTTTAGCCGTAACCACTTTTGTGTGGAATTGCGCATAATTACCGTCAGCCATACTTTTTCTGCCTTTATAACCGTTAGCAGGAATACGTTTTCAAATTTAAATCTAATTTGTTTCGCCTCTAAACTCAACAAATCCCGTAAAGTCAGGAAGATTGGTGAAAAAACCCGTTCAATCAAATGATAAAAGCATGGAATTTGGCACACAATCATAGTTTGTCCTCTGAAGAAATAAAAGTATACATAAAACAAGAAATGTTCAACGTTTTCAAAATGGCTGCCATTGCATGTTAATTCACCAATATTTTAAAATCTTAAAAAAAAAATATATATATATTTAATATTTAAAATATTTTTAAAGATGGGCTACAACGGAATAATGATAAAGGCTGTGTAGCTGTTTTTGTTCGAGAAATGTATAATGATTACTAATATATCATTAGTATTCAATAAAACTTGTTCCTTCATGCAAAAAAACAACAAAATTGATCGGCGTTCTACGACCCAGAAAAACTAATTTTCAGCAAAAGCCCTTAACTCATGAATAATTCATACTTTGTGTGTGACGTACTACCCATGAAGACGCATACATATGGTGGCCCTGAAGGGACTACGCAAATCGTGAATATTGACGTCAAATTTGACGTCAATATTCGCGACTTTGAGGAAAGTCGTGAAATTTGTCGTGAATATTGACGTCAATATTCACGATCTGCGGAGTCCCTTCAGGGCCACCATACATACATAATACACACGGAATAACATGGCGTCTTTTGTTTACTCTCGGTTGCTCATGGGTAGTACGTCATCACTTTTCGCTGGTTTACAAGTCCGCTGGTACTATATCGTAGATTTCATTGTGGTTTTCAGTGGATCTTTGCCGGGAACCAGTACAGGGCGGGAAATTTCAAAATCGAAGAATCGAGGTCTAATTTTTTTGGTCAAATTGCAACAAAATTATTTAGAGAAAAACATGACCGTAACAATAAAGTGTTACCTGAACACAACATAAACAAGGTCCGATAGTAAATTTAATGTGTGAGTTTTCGTTGTAGTCCATCTTTAAATAAGTTTAAATCAACGATGGTCCTATCCAAATATCTTTCTCAAGACATACTCTGACTGTGTGCCTAATGTTATGCTATTATCATTCAGTGAACCATTCTATCATATTTCTCACATGGACCTGTTTGTTTGGCTTTGCTCCGGGTAACTAATTACTGGAACCTGCTCGCGAGGTAGGTTCACAAGATCCAAGATGGCGACGTGCGCGACGAGCGGAAAGAGGGTGCACCGATGAATTGTTTATTCACGGTGAAAAAATAGCAAAGAACAACCAGTACATGTATAAGGCAGGCAACATGTTAAGAATAAATAGTTAACCTAGCTCAACGCGTTTGAACATTCCACGAAATATCCGCATTGAGTCAGATATCATCGGACTTAGTTTTTTACTTTTTTTTGTCATTTTGAAAAGGTGCAGGGGATAATCGCCTAAACAAATATGTTAACGTCGCGCTATATGTGGTTATAAAGTTAATGGATTGTTATGGATTGTTATTAATTTTTAATCACCTTTGCTCAATTATTAACATTTTTGGCGAAAAGCCGAGACAGGGAGCTGGGCGGTAATGTGTTTTTTTTTGTTTTATTTGTATTTTCCCGTAGCAGGCCTATAAGTGCATTATAAATATTAGAAGTGCATTTGCAATTAGAATTTTCAACAATCGTCAAGGGCACTGCTGTAAATTTACATTGAAATTGAAATAGATGACAATACTGACGCCCTATCCTCGATTCTCTTGAGAAAAATGCGCAGTACCCAGAACAGAAGAGTTCGTTCAAAAGCAAATATATCATCTATGTCGGTTTGGAAAGCAACAGGTCCGGATGGCATTAGTGTTAAAATGATCAAAATTGCTTTACCACTAGGCCTATATCATTACATTTTTAACTCAGTAATTTTACCCTGTAAAATCCTATAAGATACCCTATAGATTGGAAACATGTCTTAGTAGCACCAATTTACAAGGGAGGGGATGTAGTACAGGTAACTATCGGCCTATTTCTATAATCATAAATGCCAAATATCTCTAAGATTTTAGAAAGATGGGTGCACTCATCGGTATACAGCGATATCTTGATAAAAACAAATCTGATCCCTAGTTGCCAGTCCGGATTTAGACCCCTACACTCCACTAAGATTACCCTACTACATGACTTAACAAACAAGAGTTGAAGACGAAGTTGGATAATGAAGAAGTTACATGCAATTTGTTTATAGATCCCAGTAAGGCATTTAATAGTGTTGATCATGAAATCCTACTAGAGAAACTAAAACAGATGAACATGTCATCTTCTATAAATAATTGGTTAAGCTTATACCTAAGTGGTCGTAGTCGGTCTGTGGACATTGGCGGCACCACATCAAAGGTCTGTCTGTGAACACTGCACACATTTACACTGCAAAAATTGCTTTTAACAATTTTCAAAACACAAGTTGTTATAAGTTTGTAAACATATTTACATATGCTAAAAAAATATTTGTAGGAGGATGGTAGTGTTTAGCCATCGAGCATTGATGTTTAGGAATTGGACACGTGCGTTTAGCTTCTAAACATGTTTACAAACTGATACTAGCAAACAAAGTGTTTATACTCTCTAAACAGTTTTGGGAGTGTAGTGCCCGCCGCTTGAAACAAATGGTGCACCCCAGGTGCCCCCCCTATATACAAATTTAACCGGTTATAGAAAGTTGATAATATTAGGGTGTCCGTGTTTTTTCAAACTTTATTTTGATTTTCTTTTCCGAACGAATTTTGAAAGAATATAATGTACCCCAACGAATACATTTGCTTGTTTTCATTGGCCTTCTACAGTTTTAAAAAGTGGTTTTTATTGTTGCTGAAATGGTGCACCCCAGGTCAGAAAGTTTTTATCGAAAGTTCATAATTATTCATAAAGTTCATAAAATACTGTGAGGGCAGAGATGGTTATTGTGGTTGATTTAGCTGCTTTGCGCGCGCCGAAATGGCAGCATTGAGCTGTATACTCCCCAGGGAGCTGAGATGGTATTTGGAATGTTTCATGGGCCCAATGACCGGGGTAATAATGTTAAGCGCTTTGAGACTTTGGTGATAAAGCGCTATATAAGCACCGCACATTATAAATACCGCGCTCATGCGGTGTATACCGTACAATTCATTATACATGACTGTCTTGTACATAATCTCTAAACACGCGGTATACATTATAATGAACGTACAACTTTCTATTGTCCTCCTTTGTTTGTATTAAACAATTTGAGAAATGCAATATGTACGATTTGTTTATGAATCTCATCATAGGGTGCGACCCCCTAAAACCACGGACACACCATCTTTTAAATTGTGCTGGAGTCTGGTTTCCAAAATATGCTACGGCTCTCTTACCTATTTTACAGATCCAGAGTGGCGACTTGTGTTCAAAGGCGTGGCAGGAACTGGGGTGAAACTGTATGACATGTGGACCTCAGAGACCTGGAACTCGGATTATGAGGCCAGGGGTCATCGCCGTGATAATACCCACTACCAAGCCTGGCGCAACGGACAGCTGAATATCCGACGAGTAAGTATGGCATGATAACGAAACAGAGGGTTATACCGCTAACTAACTACACTGTGCAAAACAAACGAAAACATAAAATGTAAGGCGTTCTGGCGAAACTGCAAACAATAATAATGAATAGGGCCTAATGTGTTTTTTCAGGTTTTGTTAAACAATAGTATGAAAGTACACGTGTAGTTTAATAACAGTTTTTGAGGCATTTGTCCATATCACATCGGCCCTTTTCAACATTTAACCTAATTTGCGACATGTTGATGAATGCGTAATTTAAACAGCCATAACTTAACGAAATGTCCGATTGAAGTGCAAGAAGAGCATTTATCCTCTTTTCTTAAAAACCCAAGAAGCCAGTTCCGACTAATTTTGCCAGAATCCCTGACAAATGTTGTTGTGGAAGTCTGTCTTTTCTCTTGGTTAAAATTTAGCAAGATTATTTTCAATTTCAAAAATTGGAACTGTTTTAATTGTTGTTACTTTCAATTAAAAATATTGACACATTTTGTACACTTGTTTTGTTCTGCTAAGGTCAAGCTTTCCCTGGATAACAGCACCGGGGTAGGAGCGGAGTTGATCTTCAATGGAACCGGCTCTGACATCTATAGTTGGTTCAACCAGATCCGCCTGATTTCATCCCCCTGGGAGGATCTCAAATCAGCTCAGTTTATGGGAGGCTTTGGTCAAATCTTCAGTATCGTCGGTGAGATTGAACGTAACTTGTAAGTATAACTCTCTAAATGTAAAATAGTAGCTCGCTCTAACAAAGAGGAATTTAAAAAAAATATATACAAAAAGAGTGAATATTTAGAGTGAAAACCACTCCAAAAAATAGCATGTTCACTCTTTCCAGAAGCAATGTCTACGGAAGACAGTTCTTTTTTTAGTTGTCACTTTACTTTTTGGGAGTGGTTTTCACTCTTTTGTATGGTGGCCCTGAAGGGACTACGCAGATCGTGAATATTGACGTCAATATTCACAACAAATTTCACGACTTTTCTTAAAGTCGCGAATATTGACGTCAATATTGACGTCAATATTCACGACTTTCCCCAAAACTCGCGAATGTTGACATCAAATTTGGCATCAAATTTGACGTCGATATTCGCGTCAAATTTCACGACTTTCCCCGAAAAGTCGCGAATATTGACGTCAATATTCGCGACTTTCCCCGAAAAGTCGCAAATATTTTGACGCGAATTTTTTCCAGCAAGCTAGGTTTTGGCTAGTCTTGCTCCAAGACCGAGTTTTTGGGGCAAGTCCTGAAATTTATTGTTAATATTGAAGTCAATATTCGCGACTTTCGGAGCAAGTCGTGAATTTTGTCGCGAATATTGACGTCAATATTCGCGACTTTTGGGGAAAATCGTGAAATTTGACGTCAATATTGACGTCAATATTCACGATATGCTTGTCCCTTTCACTCTAAAAACCCTATCTTTTTCTTTTAGGAGTGTTTTAAAGGAGAATCACTCTTTTTTAAATTAAAGTGAGCTTGTCGCTCTTTTACAATCAGAGAAGCCTGTTTGGGGGCGTTTTGTTTGTGTGTGTTGTCGCCGTCGTCCCTTGATAGGCCATACTTATGATAATACTTTTACGACTCAAGTGATTAAATAAATTCAATAAAAAAGGACTTTTTGATGGGCTTGAATAATCGTGTCCTAAGTCCACTTGTCCTAACATAGTGCAGGGAACTTTTAATCTAACCCCAGGCCTCGCTGTTAATTGGTTCTCTATCTCTCGATTGGCATAAAACAAAGGGAGTGGCGATTTTTCATCAACAACATCTTTGACGGATGTCCGACTGATAAAGGATGGCTGATTGTGTCCGATCAGTCTTTCGGGGACCGTGAATGTGAATGGGCGAGAACGACGGGAAGGTATTTCCACCCATTCATACTCTATAGTGCGACCAACCAAAAGGTGGTGTGGAATCATGTGCTTTCTAACGGTAAGAGCAAAGGCAGCCTGCGAGTTAAATTCGATTTTTGTATGATTATGTGGATTTGTTTTCTGATCAGCATGTCGTAAAAAACCGTCTAAAACGAAAGAACACTAGTGGAACGCAGCCTCGTATTTCATTAGTACTGTCTGGTCATTGATGGGAACAACTGACATTTTGGGGCGATTTTCAAAGAGCATTATCTTAACGAGTACGGGGTGGGGGTGTCACACCCCGCCCCGCCCCTCTGGCTGCAGTGTTTGGGCATCGACACTACTGCTACCATGACGGGTCTGATAAAACAAAGGAAAGTAGTCCGAGTTATAAAGTGAAAGATGTTATACTAAGCCGTCAGCTTTTTCATTTTTATATCCCCACAGATGGAAAGGTTGGACGGGCAGAGAGCCTCACCATTCACATCGATGCTGAGTAAGCAGGGATCTACAATATTTGCTTATCAAGAAGGGGATCGAGGGGACTATAGTGTTAGCCCCGCCCTTCATCTCTTCGCTGGATTGTTATTTTTTTCATTAACAGACTTAAATGCACTTTTCTTTTTACAGTTGTGCTATTCACTAAATGTTCATCTCAGTAATTCTTCAAATGCTCCGAATGCTTATTTTGATAGGGTCCGACAGGCCTTTATAAGTACAAGAACAGACAAACAGAAGCCCCAAATATAACGGAACAAACAGACTCTAAAACTGCACTTCAAAACAACACGTACAAATAAAGATGTAGATATTAATATAAAATATATATAATATAAAATGTAGATATTAATCTATACAGTAGGTATACTCAATAAATAACTCGGAATATAAGCTCCTTGTGCCAACAAAGGAGGGCGCTCTTTCATGCAGCAACGACGCATGTCCCATGCATGGGGTTGGGGTGCAATATAATTTCGCTGGTTTCACACACGCCGTTCCTTGTTCATGCGATACGCAGATACCAGGGAGTTGAGATGGTCTGTTCTTGACCGCGAAGCTCTGTTCTCCCCCTGCAACGGCGGGAACGCGACCCATGAATATTGTACTCGGAACAGGAACACACGCACCATCGAGGTTTTGCAAAAACTAGTGGCGTGTGTCATGAACAGTTCGCCCGAGCCCAGCCTAATATTAGAATGTATTATTAACGATGGAGGCAAAATTAGGCGTCGATAGTGACTCCCTAACTCTCCCTTTCTTGCCGTCAAGGGGGTAAGTGTGCACTGAGCTGGCCTGCCATGTAACATCTAAACCTGTCGCAAATATTTAGTTTATAGGCCCTAACTATTCAAACTTTGGTTTTCATACATTGGCAAACAAAATGCAAATTTTACCAAGCCCTTGTTGTGTACGATAACAAGAGCATTTAGGAGAAATGAACGCGTGTTTGGAGTATCCCTTCGGGAATGTTAGGCCTATTCTTGGCATACTCCAGCAAAACGCAAGCCACCCACCCAGTCTGAAGTGTTTCCGTCTGATCGGCGAAGTGATAGTTTGTAACACGATGACAGTTAGTCACGTATTGTCTACTTTGAATCTGCAGTGAGCGGGGCGCAACTTTTGTTAACACACATGTACGATTGAGAGCTATTACATAATTATAGAATACAAAATTATGCTGGAGAGCACTTTATACGCAATAATATACTTATTAAAGTAGGATACACCTTTGGTATTTGCTTGAATTATCAGGAATGGGTGGAATTGGGGGTTGTATCTTATAGTAAATGTTGTTTAACTGACCTGTCCGAAGTTTTATAATCATGCATGCTGAAAAAAGCAAGAAAAACGGCGTTCGTTTTCAACCGGCGTCTTGCATTTCATGGTTCTTATTGTTCTTGTTTTTTTTCGTAATCGCTGTCTGGCGATCGTGATTTTTTTAAATAAATTTTGACCAAATACAGAATATCTAGCGCAATAATTTAGCTGGATCCCTACAATCATTATTTACTTTTAAAAAAGTAAGATATTTCTTAATAATTCGGTATTAAAAAGAATTCGATGTCTGCAAATTGTGTATCCTACCTTTAAAACCATGCAACTGACTGTAGTGGCTAATGCGCAGGATTATTAATATTATAATTAATTAGGTTTTTTTCTTAAAAAGGTTTGTTAGTCATTTGCAACATTTTCTTTTTACTAATTTGTGTTTTGGATTATCTAAAAATTATTAAATAAGGTTTTACTTTTTCATAACATTAATTTCATCATCTATTTTCGATTCTGCTTTTGATGATTTTTTAAAACGCAACTAAAGTCAAAGGACCATTTTTTAAACAAAATTATTGACCTTCTGCAAAAGGTGTGCGACTTAGTTGCAGAAAAAAGGTGGTTCTGGCACAGGGCGTTTAACTCATCGCTGATAAACTCGGGCTGTGCACTTTCTTCGCGTCTCATCCTAAAGTGCTAATGGTGTCCGGCCGTCCGCGTACAGAGCGCAGCAAACCTAGGGGAGAAGTTGCCCAGCAAATACCCTCCCTGATGTGTGGATGATTATGCTGAGGATTCAACATGCGGTTATCAAAATAATTTAGGTATAATTTTGTTTTTCACTTAATTCGTAGCCGGCCAGGGGTCCTGTGATAATTTTCTACCCGCTAATCCTAACTCGGTAAATGTAAACTAATTAACTAGATTGGCATTTTGTTTATATGAGAGATTCACTCTTTCGAAGAGCGAGTCGAGTTCTTTTTCAATCTTTCACATTGAGAGAGTTTACTTTTAAATGTTAAATTTAGGTGATTTTTTTCTCTCTAATTTAACGTGTATACACAGTTGTTCTTAATTGTAATTTTTTGCTCCCTTATCATCCGTATTAAAATAAGATCTGTGTACTCTTATAATCTCTAACATGTTTCCATGGATCTATCAATAACTGATTGTTCTTTTGATGTGCAAGAAAAAAGCAGAACAGCCCTTTATCTCAAGAACAACTAAAGAAAATCATGGCTATATTTGCCAGAGACACTGCTCTCTTATTCAACTGAGAACAGTTTGCTATGTATGTTTAAAATTCGCTTTATTATTCAGGCACAATGAGATTGCTGAAATCAAGGCACCTCATCTTACCCGTTTAGCAGATAGCCAAGGTCTTAGTATATTCATCCCCAAATCCGAAACTGACATTTTCAGAGAGGGAATTTGGAGGCGAACCGAAGCCGAAGCCGAAGACGAAGCAAAGGTTTCGAAAACCCCCATTATGTCTGTGTTCTGAACAGATCGCGTGTACAATCGAGGGCGCCCTCAATAAGCCCATGTTATTTATTGAACTGACGGACGGCGCGCCCTAAAACAAATTGGAAAACCCAGTCTTGGAGCAAAGCACATACTTTCTTGCTACTGTATAGCAGGGGTGGCGTTGCCGTAGGAGAAAAGCATAATACGTGTTGACCAATCAACAGCTTTGGCTGAGTATCTGCTCTGAATGACGCCACAATGTTGGGATATATCGGACGTTTGTAGTGTGGGCTCCAGCTACACACGTGAACGTCTTATCCTATAGCTAGTTAGAGAGGCTTGGTACTGAGAAGCTCAATCTGTACACTTTGTGCTCGACTCGACCATGGCGGCACGGCTCACTGGGACCGGAAGGTGTAGCCTCTTGCTCCCCCTGGCCTGGGCTCTGCTGACCGGGCTTTGGGCTTCGTGCGCCGGGGTTGAGGCCCTAATTCAACCCTGGTGCAGCATGGTAGACATGGCATTGTTCGGTTATAACGTCTCGTCGGCTCCCACCCCGACGCACAAGCTGTGTCACCTGGCCTGCCTGGACATCACCGGGTGCCGATCAGCCAACTACTGGTATAGGAGCAAAGTGTGCCAATTTAACAGCGTGTCGCACCTGAACGTCTCCGGGCATCATCTGGTCGAGAAGGCAGGATCTCTCTATACCTTCACCCAGCAGGTTAGCAATAAGTGGTTTATTGTATAGTAATTGATAAAAAGAACCATTGACTGAGTGCACCAAAGCAGAGATTTGGTGGTGGGGTTGAGTGGCGATGCTTAGTATGGCATGCACAAAACCGCCTTTTTTTATCTCAACGAATGTTACTGGGAAAACAATTTTTGTCCATCATTACAAACTTCTCGCATGTTCATGCATTTTTGTTTTCTGATCTAAACGTTTTTGCTTGTACATCTCAGCTTTGAAGCCACCACGCCTCTCAGCGAAACAAAAACAACCTATGGTTCGCTACTTCGTGAAAACAAAATTCCACTTTTTCTACTTTTACGCCATTTCGATAATTATGTTTTTGTGCACAGCAAACGCGTCTCTTCGTGAAAACAAAAAAATTAAATTACATGGTTTGGAACCATGCGCCAGCAACGAAAATTTACAAGACCCTAAAATGTGTGTGTTTTCTGTTTTTCCCCAAACAGAAAATGGGATACCCATTGAGCATAACTTCTACACAGTAGACCTTGTTGTTAACCCTAACCCTCCCGGCTCGTTTGGCTAAGACATAACCTCAATCCTCCTATATCCTTCTGTAGTAAAGAGTTAAAAGCTCAAGGAACCTGGATCCTTCTAAATCCTTCTCAATTCTGCTAGTATGGCTATTGCCCTGAATCCTTCTAGATCCTCCTGCCTGCTGGGGGATGTTTTGGGGGGTCTGTGTAAACTGATTACTTATCCAACAAATTACCCTCAAACAAATGGAAGTGCCCAGTACAATGACCTTTTCATACCAGGACAAGGGCCACAGAAATTCCATTGTATGCACATGTGTTTCCTATTGATGATACATAAACATACATTGTCCAGGGACCCTTTCTGCACTGACCCACTGACCTTGCAGTATACACTTACCTTCCAGTACACACATTTGCCATGCACACAAATGCAAGCCCTAAAAATAACCAAGTCAGAAGCATGCATTCCCTATGCCATTACAATGTACACAAATGCAAGCCCCCTCCCCCATAACCTAGATCCTTCTGGATCCTATTTTGGGCAAGCTGCATACAACCTCAATCCTTCTCTTTCCTCTTATGTCAAATACAGCCCGATAACCTCAATCCTTCTCAATCCCTCCCATAGCAAAACCCCATCTGCCCTCAATCCTTCTGGATCCTCCTCCACTGCAATGTCCTAATAACCTCAATCCTTCTAAATCCTTCATTTTGTACAAGAGGATTTAGAAGGATTTGGGAGGGTTAGGGACATCCTATTTAACATTCTGACCCATTTTTGTCGCATCCAAAATGAGCGGTTGGAGTTGGCTCATTTACATTACAAAAAGAAAAAGGCGACGGATATTAAGCCTTTGTACCCACCGTGGTTATTTGTTATTCAACAATAGCAACCCCTAAAATAGCAATTTTGTCAACAATAGATGTTGCAGTAACCCCCCCCCCCCCCCCCCATTTTCACAAAGGGGCGAATTTTATGAAATTGATTGATTTATTAAATATTAGTTTTACTGACGCGTACTGACTTTAGCGTTTTTACGAAGAGGCGAGTTTGGGGCGCGGTGGGGAAATGTATACATTCTGACATTTTACGAAGAGGCGCTTCTATTAAATGATGAATTCTGGAGAACTAATCACCTATTTTCTTAGGTTTGCTATATTTAAAAAGATTGGAATCTCTTCTTTCCCATGATACCTTAATCTTGTGTATTCTATGGATCTTTATGCTTCAAACTGCTCAACGAAAAAAGAACCAGCTTTACACGCGATTTTCTCGAAAGTTTGTTCAGACCGTGAAAGGCCAGGCTGAATTCGCCTCTTTGTGAAAACGGTGACGACTGTTGTAAGGGCATGTCTAGTGGTGCGCTCCCTGCAGGGGGTAGATCTTGCGTGTGCTAAGAAGCACCAGGCCGTAAAGTTTAATTAAGACACCCCCGCCCGCGATAATTTTATCTGCAGGTAGGTTGGTACATAGTGTACATTTATTAGCCAATCAGAACACAGTTGGTGTTGACGTCATCGATGATGTTAGAGTTGTCTGGGATCTGACTAGGGTTTGGGGTTAGGGGTTAGGGCATAGAGAAATGAATTTTCTCTATGGTTAGGGTTAGGGGTTAGGGTTAATTTGTCCCAGACAACTCTAACATCATCGATTAGTCCAGTCAAAATACATACTTTTGTTTTGTTGACCTCAAACAAATTGCAACAGATTGTTTTTCACCACAGTGCACTTCTATAAGGTCCCTAGAATGACATACTAAAAATCTACAACAATCCAAGTGGTGGAAATATGACTAATTTGCATAAATCGTTAATCCCTGCCGCGTAATATATGTATTCCCATATTTGGGTATATATATATTTTTCATTTTTTGAAAAGTTTATTTTGGTGATTCTACTTACATATCCTTACTTTAATAACATTTGCTAAATCATATAAGTGACTGAATAATTATGAGAACATAGTAATTATCAAAAATAACAACTTCGTGACCCTATAAATGTGCGCATATTACACTGTCTCCATATATCATCAAGTAGTCAGTATTGACGTGCTTCAAATTCACCAAGTTGCTCACTGGCACAGTTATCTTATTAAAACCTTATGGAAAATCATATAAACAATGATAACATTGTGATATTTAGCCCAGCAAACACAAACTGGGAGAAAATGGTGTGTCCCTAAATTGGGCTAACAAGTAGGTGAAGGGTTGCCTAAGGTGAGAGACTTGAACAAGTTCAAGGAAACCTCCCAAATTAAAGATTGTTGTTGCTTACAATAATCCTATCTACTTAAAATGTATTTTTGGGATTTCCTTGAACTTGTTCAAGTCTCCCATGTTAGGCAACCCTTTAACTACTTTTTTCGCCCAATTTATGGACACACCATTTTCCTCCAAATATCACAATGTTATTATTGTTCCTATGATTTTTCATAAGGTTTAAATATGATAACTGTGCCAGTAAGCAACTTGGTGAATTTGAAGCTCACCAATACTGACTACTTGATGATATCTGAAGACAGTGTAATGTGCGCACATTTATAGGGTCACGAAGTTGTCATTTTTGATAATTACTATGTTCTCATAATTATTCAGTCACTTATATGATTTAGCAAATGTTATTAAAGTAAGGATATGTAAGTAGAATCACCAAAATAAACTTTTCAAAAAATGAAAAATATATATATATACCCAAATATGGGAATACATAATATATTACGCGGCAGGGATTAACGATTTATGCAAATTAGTCATATTTCCACCACTTGGATTGTTGTAGATTTTTAGTATGTCATTCTAGGGACCTTATAGAAGTGCACTGTGGTGAAAAACAATCTGTTGCAATTTGTTTGAGGTCAAAACGTATTTTTCCTGAACTAGATGACGTCAACATCATCTGTGTTCTGATTGGCTAATGTACCAACCTACCTGCAGAAAAAATGATCGCCCCCCGTCCCCGTTTTTGTTACCCCTGTACTAATACTTGCACACCAAGGTACATGTTAAATTACAAAACACCAATTCTTTCAGAAAGGTCTTTAAAACGAATTCGAATTGTCCGAAATTTCTGTTATAGCTCGAAATGATTTGGTAACCTGTTGCGTCAACAAGCATTGTGAGCAATCTGTTTATAATCGGAGCTAACAAATACTGACCAACGGCTATTCATTTAGATATATTAGTTGGAAGTAATATCAACCGTCATGTCAGTTAGTTCATCATTGCCGATGGAGAATCTATTCGGAAGGATGCTGATAATTGTTTCGACACTACACGTCGTTTAATCGTCTGTTTTTGGTTTGGTTAGCGACACATTTACCAAATCCTGTCTCTCCCCCCCCCCCCCCCAAAAAAAAGGACTTGAAATTTGTAACAATGTATCATATTTTGTTTTATTACAGCGTTGTCAATTTTTGTTATAGTAATATTGCCTCCATGTTATAACCGGATGACATTAATGAACGCATTGTTGCACCTGACGAGTAACACAAGACTAGTATCGATATACCCAGTACGATATGTGGCAGAGGGGTACCCCCATCTTATCCCTATACTTTATACGCACTCAACACTATTGTAACCTAACCCATCCCCCCTTAAAACCTAAAAGGAATTCCTGAGATTCCGGGAACACAATGGTCAATACAAAAGAGGGGGGGTTTTCTCTGCCACATATCGTGCTTCATATGAGTATCGATTGTGGTTTTGATGTCTCTCTATTTCAGGGGACTAGATGTAGTCTTCATACAACTGCGAGTTACCATGACAGCGAGACCAACGCTCCATGCTCAGATAATAAGAAAAGTAAGCATTGGTTTCGAGACACCGTAAACAAATACCATGTTTTATATGTACTATACGAACTCGCTTGCTATTATGTAAAAAAATACATAACACTTGCTTGGTAAAAGGTTTCATGACAGTTGTGTAAAATGTTACCTGGTACTTAGGTAATTATACTTTACACATTTATTATGTATTGACAGTTGTGTAAAATGTTACCTAACTCCTATGATATATTTACACATAGGCTATATTACGTAAAAACTTGAAAAACATTGGGTGTATAATACACTACCTTTGGGTAAACATTATATTTCACTCCCATGCTACATAAGACTTCAGTCCATTTATTTCATATAATTATTTTCATGTTCATTTATGTCTCTCCCAACTGATTTATCTTGTTGACTCCTTAATATCAATTAAGCGGGGTCCTTGTTCGTCGATTCCATGGTTTCCGTAACGTATGAAATGTTACGTTTCCTTGAATGCAGCATACCGATAATGTCTGAAGTCTTGCAAAGCCGTAAGGAGCCTATTGATAGTGTCTTGTTCTTACGCCAGCTGTTATAGCCGCGAAGAGCCTTGCCAAGCGAGTCTGTCTCCGTGGTTTAACATGAATAAACTCAGTTTCCGTCGACTTTCAGTTTCTCTGCTGCTACTGGCTGGAGGTGGTTCACTCCAGAGGTTTTCTTTCTTCGTCCAGGAAGACAACATCGTCTGCATAATTTTGGAAAAAAGTCGGAATCTAAATTCAAATCGGAAAAGTTTGACATAGACCTAGACCTACAGGTTGTGTGTACATGTACAACCAAAGACCAACGTTGATGTACATGTACATGTACATGTACATTTGGGTATTATGCACTCATTTGTACTGCGCATATAGTCGTGTGCACACATTAATATGCCTAACACAATGCAATCACAATGAGTTATTGTGTGGCCTTCACTACACAATAGTAATATCCTGTAGTATTAGTAATTTATCTTGTGGTCCAGGCATTTCTCAGTATTGGATACAGTATAACAATCACAAGAGGTTTAGAAAAACGTTACTTTCAAAGACTGCAGGCTGTGGCATGCCCCGTCGTTCTGACGAACGTCTGGTGTTTATGTTGTCCATCTTGCTTCCCTGCGCTGTGTGCGTGTTGGCCTACGTTTTTACCTAACTTTTAGTAATGTTTACCTAATTTATTAGTTCGTTTTTACATAAGTTATGTCAATTGGCTTCTTTATTTATTCAACATGTAATAAACGATTTACGTATCTGCAAGGTACTTTTTTCTGGCGATTTTTACCGATTTTTTTTTTTTTTTTACATAATTATTTCTATCTAATATTTTGTTACTAGTCTTTTTGAAATACCTCTTTTTCTTTCAACGACAAATTTACGATGGCCTGATAGCCAGATATCTTTCGCATAACATACTATCGATTGTGTGCCAAATCCCATGCCTTTATCACTTATTGAACAATTGTTTTGTTTATCAATCTGCCCGACTAAAAGGCCTTGTCTAATTCTATTGGATATCATGTATTTTAAAGATGTGATGCTCGCAATTTGACGATTTCATTAACAAACAAAACCTGTTTAGCCGTGACCACTTTTGCGTGGAATTGCGCATAATTACCGTCAGCCATACCTTTTATGCCTTTATAACCGTTATCAGGAATACGTTTTCAAATTAAAATCTAATTTGTTTCGCCTCTAAACTCAACAAATCCCGTAAAGTCAGGAAGATTGGTGAAAAAAAACGTTCAATCAAATGATAAAAGCATGGAATTTGGCACACAATCATAGTTTGTCCTCTGAAGAAATAAAAGTATACATAAAACAAGGAATGTTCAACATTTTCAAAATGGCTGCCATTGCATGTTAATTCACCAATATTTTAAAATCTTTAAAACAAAATTAAAATATATTTAATATTTAAAATATTTTTAAATAAGTTTAAATCAACGATGGTCCTATCCAAATATCTTTCTCATGACATACTCTGACTGTGTGCCTAATGTTATGCTGTTATCATTCAGTGAACCATTCTATCATATTTCTCACATGGACCTGTTTGTTTGGCTTTGCTCCTGGTAACTAATTACTGGAACCTGCTCGCGAGGTAGGTTCACAAGATCCAAGATGGCGACGTGCGCGACGAGCGGAAAGAGGGTGCACCGATGAATTGTTTATTCACGGTGAAAAAATAGCAAAGAACAACCAGTACATGTATAAGGCAGGCAACATGTTAAGAATAAATAGTTAACCTAGCTCAACGCGTTTGAACATTCCACGAAATATCCGCATTGAGTCAGATATCATCGGACTTAGTTTTTTACTTTTTTTTGTCATTTTGAAAAGGTGCAGGGGATAATCGCCTAAACAAATATGTTAACGTCGCGCTATATGTGGTTATAAAGTTAATGGATTGTTATGGATTGTTATTAATTTTTAATCACCTTTGCTCAATTATTAACATTTTTGGCGAAAAGCCGAGACAGGGAGCTGGGCGGTAATGTGTTTTTTATTTTTTTATTTGTATTTTCCCGTAGCAGGCCTATAAGTGCATTATAAATATTAGAAGTGCATTTGCAATTATAATTTTCAACAATCGTCAAGGGCACTGCTGTAAATTTACATTGAAATTGAAATAGATGACAATACTGACGCCTTATCCTCGATTCTCTTGAGAAAAATGCGCAGTACCCAGAACAGAAGAGTTCGTTCAAAAGCAAATATATCATCTATGTCGGTTTGGAAAGCAACAGGTCCGGATGGCATTAGTGTTAAAATGATCAAAATTGCTTTACCACTAGGCCTATATCATTACATTTTTAACTCAGTAATTTTACCCTGTAAAATCCTATAAGATACCCTATAGATTGGAAACATGTCTTAGTAGCACCAATTTACAAGGGAGGGGATGTAGTACAGGTAACTATCGGCCTATTTCTATAATCATAAATGCCAAATATCTCTAAGATTTTAGAAAGATGGGTGCACTCATCGGTATACAGCGATATCTTGATAAAAACAAATCTGATCCCTAGTTGCCAGTCCGGATTTAGACCCCTACACTCCACTAAGATTACCCTACTACATGACTTAACAAACAAGAGTTGAAGACGAAGTTGGATAATGAAGAAGTTGCATGCAATTTGTTTATAGATCCCAGTAAGGCATTTAATAGTGTTGATCATGAAATCCTACTAGAGAAACTAAAACAGATGAACATGTCATCTTCTATAAATAATTGGTTAAGCTTATACCTAAGTGGTCGTAGTCGGTCTGTGGACATTGGCGGCACCACATCAGAGGTCTGTCTGTGAACACTGCACACATTTACACTGCAAAAATTGCTTTTAACAATTTTCAAAACACAAGTTGTTATAAGTTTGTAAACATATTTACATATGCTAAAAAAATATTTGTAGGAGGATGGTAGTGTTTAGCCATCGAGCATTGATGTTTAGGAATTGGACACGTGCGTTTAGCTTCTAAACATGTTTACAAACTGATACTAGCAAACAAAGTGTTTATACTCTCTAAACAGTTTTGGGAGTGTAGTGCCCGCCGCTTGAAACAAATGGTGCACCCCAGGTGCCCCCCCTATATACAAATTTAACCGGTTATAGAAAGTTGATAATATTAGGGTGTCCGTGTTTTTTCAAACTTTATTTTGATTTTCTTTTCCGAACGAATTTTGAAAGAATATAATGTACCCCAACGAATACATTTGCTTGTTTTCATTGGCCTTCTACAGTTTTAAAAAGTGGTTTTTATTGTTGCTGAAATGGTGCACCCCAGGTCAGAAAGTTTTTATCGAAAGTTCATAATTATTCATAAAGTTCATAAAATACTGTGAGGGCAGAGATGGTTATTGTGGTTGATTTAGCTGCTTTGCGCGCGCCGAAATGGCAGCATTGAGCTGTATACTCCCCAGGGAGCTGAGATGGTATTTGGAATGTTTCATGGGCCCAATGACCGGGGTAATAATGTTAAGCGCTTTGAGACTTTGGTGATAAAGCGCTATATAAGCACCGCACATTATAAATACCGCGCTCATGCGGTGTATACCGTACAATTCATTATACATGACTGTCTTGTACATAATCTCTAAACACGCGGTATACATTATAATGAACGTACAACTTTCTATTGTCCTCCTTTGTTTGTATTAAACAATTTGAGAAATGCAATATGTACGATTTGTTTATGAATCTCATCATAGGGTGCGACCCCCTAAAACCACGGACACACCATCTTTTAAATTGTGCTGGAGTCTGGTTTCCAAAATATGCTACGGCTCTCTTACCTATTTTACAGATCCAGAGTGGCGACTTGTGTTCAAAGGCGTGGCAGGAACTGGGGTGAAACTGTATGACATGTGGACCTCAGAGACCTGGAACTCGGATTATGAGGCCAGGGGTCATCGCCGTGATAATACCCACTACCAAGCCTGGCGCAACGGACAGCTGAATATCCGACGAGTAAGTATGGCATGATAACGAAACAGAGGGTTATACCGCTAACTAACTACACTGTGCAAAACAAACGAAAACATAAAATGTAAGGCGTTCTGGCGAAACTGCAAACAATAATAATGAATAGGGCCTAATGTGTTTTTTCAGGTTTTGTTAAACAATAGTATGAAAGTACACGTGTAGTTTAATAACAGTTTTTGAGGCATTTGTCCATATCACATCGGCCCTTTTCAACATTTAACCTAATTTGCGACATGTTGATGAATGCGTAATTTAAACAGCCATAACTTAACGAAATGTCCGATTGAAGTGCAAGAAGAGCATTTATCCTCTTTTCTTAAAAACCCAAGAAGCCAGTTCCGACTAATTTTGCCAGAATCCCTGACAAATGTTGTTGTGGAAGTCTGTCTTTTCTCTTGGTTAAAATTTAGCAAGATTATTTTCAATTTCAAAAATTGGAACTGTTTTAATTGTTGTTACTTTCAATTAAAAATATTGACACATTTTGTACACTTGTTTTGTTCTGCTAAGGTCAAGCTTTCCCTGGATAACAGCACCGGGGTAGGAGCGGAGTTGATCTTCAATGGAACCGGCTCTGACATCTATAGTTGGTTCAACCAGATCCGCCTGATTTCATCCCCCTGGGAGGATCTCAAATCAGCTCAGTTTATGGGAGGCTTTGGTCAAATCTTCAGTATCGTCGGTGAGATTGAACGTAACTTGTAAGTATAACTCTCTAAATGTAAAATAGTAGCTCGCTCTAACAAAGAGGAATTTAAAAAAAATATATACAAAAAGAGTGAATATTTAGAGTGAAAACCACTCCAAAAAATAGCATGTTCACTCTTTCCAGAAGCAATGTCTACGGAAGACAGTTCTTTTTTTAGTTGTCACTTTACTTTTTGGGAGTGGTTTTCACTCTTTTGTATGGTGGCCCTGAAGGGACTACGCAGATCGTGAATATTGACGTCAATATTCACAACAAATTTCACGACTTTTCTTAAAGTCGCGAATATTGACGTCAATATTGACGTCAATATTCACGACTTTCCCCAAAACTCGCGAATGTTGACATCAAATTTGGCATCAAATTTGACGTCGATATTCGCGTCAAATTTCACGACTTTCCCCGAAAAGTCGCGAATATTGACGTCAATATTCGCGACTTTCCCCGAAAAGTCGCAAATATTTTGACGCGAATTTTTTCCAGCAAGCTAGGTTTTGGCTAGTCTTGCTCCAAGACCGAGTTTTTGGGGCAAGTCCTGAAATTTATTGTTAATATTGAAGTCAATATTCGCGACTTTCGGAGCAAGTCGTGAATTTTGTCGCGAATATTGACGTCAATATTCGCGACTTTTGGGGAAAATCGTGAAATTTGACGTCAATATTGACGTCAATATTCACGATATGCTTGTCCCTTTCACTCTAAAAACCCTATCTTTTTCTTTTAGGAGTGTTTTAAAGGAGAATCACTCTTTTTTAAATTAAAGTGAGCTTGTCGCTCTTTTATAATCAGAGAAGCCTGTTTGGGGGCGTTTTGTTTGTGTGTGTTGTCGCCGTCGTCCCTTGATAGGCCATACTTATGATAATACTTTTACGACTCAAGTGATTAAATAAATTCAATAAAAAAGGACTTTTTGATGGGCTTGAATAATCGTGTCCTAAGTCCACTTGTCCTAACATAGTGCAGGGAACTTTTAATCTAACCCCAGGCCTCGCTGTTAATTGGTTCTCTATCTCTCGATTGGCATAAAACAAAGGGAGTGGCGATTTTTCATCAACAACATCTTTGACGGATGTCCGACTGATAAAGGATGGCTGATTGTGTCCGATCAGTCTTTCGGGGACCGTGAATGTGAATGGGCGAGAACGACGGGAAGGTATTTCCACCCATTCATACTCTATAGTGCGACCAACCAAAAGGTGGTGTGGAATCATGTGCTTTCTAACGGTAAGAGCAAAGGCAGCCTGCGAGTTAAATTCGATTTTTGTATGATTATGTGGATTTGTTTTCTGATCAGCATGTCGTAAAAAACCGTCTAAAACGAAAGAACACTAGTGGAACGCAGCCTCGTATTTCATTAGTACTGTCTGGTCATTGATGGGAACAACTGACATTTTGGGGCGATTTTCAAAGAGCATTATCTTAACGAGTACGGGGTGGGGGTGTCACACCCCGCCCCGCCCCTCTGGCTGCAGTGTTTGGGCATCGACACTACTGCTACCATGACGGGTCTGATAAAACAAAGGAAAGTAGTCCGAGTTATAAAGTGAAAGATGTTATACTAAGCCGTCAGCTTTTTCATTTTTATATCCCCACAGATGGAAAGGTTGGACGGGCAGAGAGCCTCACCATTCACATCGATGCTGAGTAAGCAGGGATCTACAATATTTGCTTATCAAGAAGGGGATCGAGGGGACTATAGTGTTAGCCCCGGCCTTCATCTCTTCGCTGGATTGTTATTTATTTAATTAACGGACTTAAATGCACTTTTCTTTTTACAGTTGTGCTATTCACTAAATGTTCATCTTAGTAATTCTTCAAATGCTCCGAATGCTTATTTTGATAGGGTCCGACAGGCCTTTATAAGTACAAGAACAGATAAACAGAAGCCCTAAATATAACGGAACAAACAGACTCTAAAAATGCACTTCAAAACAACACGTACAAATAAAGATGTAGATATTAATATAAAATAGATATAATATCAAATGTAAATATTAATCTATACAGTAGGTATACTCAATAAATAACTCGAAAAAAAACTCCTTGTGCCAACAAAATATGAGGGCGCTCTTTCATGCAGCAACGACGCATGTCCCAAGCATGGGGCGCGGCGATGGTGCAATAGAATTTCGCTGGTTTCACACACGCCGTTCCTTGTTCATGCGATACACAGATACCAGGGGGGTGAGATGGTCTGTTCTTGACCCGCGAAACTCTGTTCTCGCGCTGCAACTGCGGGAACGCGACCCATGAATATTGTACTCGGAACAGGAACACACGCACCACCTATCGAGGTTTTGCAAAAACAAGTGACGTGTGTCATGAACAGATCGCCCGAGCCCAGCCTAATATTAGAATGTATTATTAACGATGGAGGCAAAATCAGTGACACCAAAATTCGGCGTCGACAGTGACTCCCTAACTCTCCCTTTCTTGCCGTCAAGGGGGTAAGTTTGCACTGAGCTGGCCCACCAACTAACATCTAAACCTGTCGCAAATATTTAGTTTATAGGCCCTAACTATTCAAACTTTGGTTTTCATACATTTGGCAAACAAAATGCAAATTTTACCAAGCCTTTGTTGTGTACAATAACAAGAGCATTTAGGAGAAATGAACGCGTGTTTGGAGTATCCCTTCAGGAATGTTAGGCCTATTCTTGGCATACTCCAGCAAAACGCAAGCCACCCACCCATCCAGTCTGAAGTGTTTCCGTCTATCGGCGAAGTGCTAGTTTGTAACACGGTGACATTTAGTCAAGTATTTACTTGAATCTGCGGTGTGCAACTTTTTTTTAACATACATGTACCACTGAGAGCTATTACATAGGCTATAGAATACAAAATTATGCTGGATAGCAGTTTATACGCAATAATATACTTATTAAAGTAGGATACACCTTTGGTATTTGCTTGAATTGTCAGGAATGAGTGGAATTGGGGGTTGTATCTTATAGTAAATGTTGTTTAACTGACCTGTCCGAAGTTTTATAATCATGCATGCTGAGAAAAGCAAGAAAAACGGCGTTCGTTTTCAACCGGCGTCGGGCATTTCATGGTTCTTATTGTTCTTGTTTTATTTCGTAATCGCTGTCTGGCGATCGTGAATTTTTAAAATAAATTTTGACCAAATACAGAATATCTAGCGCAATCATTTTGCTGGATCCCTACAATCATTATTTACTTTTAAATAAGTAAGATATTTCTTAATAATTCGGTAGTAAACAAAAATCGATATCTGCAAATTGTGTATCCTACCTTTAAAACCATGCAACTGACTGTAGTGGCTAATGCGCAGGATTATTAATATTATAATTAATTGGGTTTTTTTCTTAAAAAGGTTTGTTAGTCATTTGCAACATTTTCTTTTTACTAATTTGTGTTTTGGATTACCTACAAAATATTAAAAAATTTCCTACTTTTTCATAACATTAATTTCATCATCTATTTTCGATTCTGCTTTTGATGATTTTTTAAAACGCAACTAAAGTCAAAGGACCATTTTGTTAACAAAACTATTGACGCTCTGCAAAAGGTGTGCGACTTAGTTGCAGAAAAAAAGGTGGTTCTGGCACGGGGCGTTTAACTCATCGCTGATCAACTCGGGCTGTGCACTTTTTTCGCGTCTCGTCCTAAAGTGCTAATGGTGTCCGGCCGTCCGCGTACAGAGCGCAGCAAACCTAGGGGAGATGTTGCCCAGCAAATACCCTCCCTGATGTGTGGATGATTATGCTGAGAATTCAACATGCGGTTATCAAAATAATTTAGGTATAGATTTGTTTTTCACTTAATTCGTAGCCGGCCAGGGGTCCTGTCATATTTTTCTACCCGCTAATCCTAACTCGGTAAATGTAAACTAATTAACTAGATTGGTATTTTGTTTATATGAGAGATTCACTCTTTAGAAGAGCGAGTCAAGTTCTTTTTCACTCTTTTACATCGAGAGAGTTTACTTTTAAATGTTAAATTTAGGTGATTTTTTTCTCTCTCATTTAACGTGTATACACAGTTGTTCTTAATTGCAATTTTTTGCTCTCTTATCATCCGTATTAAAATAAGATCTGTGTATTCTTATATTCTCTAACATGTTTTCATGAATCTGTCAATAACTGATTGTTTTTTTGATGTGCAAGAAAAAAGCAGAAAGTCAGAACAGCCCTTTATCTCTAGAACAACTAAAGAAAATCATGGCTATATTTGCCAGAGACACTGCTCTCTTAGTCTTATTCAACTGAGAACAGTTTGCTATGTATGTTTAAAGTTCGCTTTATTATTTTAGGCACAATGAGATTGCGGAAATCAAGGCACCTCATCTTACCCGTTTAGCAGATAGCCAAGGTCTTAGTATCTTCATCCCCAAATCCGAAACTGACATTTTCAGAGAGGGAATTTGGAGGCCCGGAAGCCGAAGCCGAAGCCGAATACGAAGCAAAGGTTTCGAAAACCCCCATTATGTCTGTGTTCTGAACAGATCGCGTGTACAATCGAGGGCGCCCTCAATAAGCCCATGTTATTTATTGAACTGACGGACGGCGCGCCCTAAAACAAATTGGAAAACCCAGTCTTGGAGCAAAGCACATACTTTCCTGCTACTGTATAGCAGGGGTGGCGTTGCCGTAGGAGAAAGGCATAATACGTGTTGACCAATCAACAGCTTTGGCTGAGTATCTGCTCTGAATGACGCCACAATGTTAGGATATATCGGACGTTTGTAGTGTTGGCTCCAGCTACACACGTGAACGTCTTATCCTATAGCTAGTTAGAGAGGCTTGGTACTGAGAAGCACAATCTGTACACTTTGTGCTCGACTCGACCATGGCGGCACGGCTTACTGGGACCGGAAGGTGTAGCCTCTTGCTCCCCCTGGCCTGGGCTCTGTTGGCCGGGCTTTGGGCTTCGTGCGCCGGGGTTGAGGCCCTAATTCAACCCTGGTGCAGCATGGTAGACATGGCATTGTTCGGTTATAACGTCTCGTCGGCTCCCACCTCGACGCACAAGCTGTGTCATCTGGCTTGCCTGGACATCACCGGGTGCCGATCGGCCAACTACTGGTATAGGAGCAAAGTGTGCCAATTTAACAGCGTGTCGCACCTGAACGTCTCCGGGCATCATCTGGTCGAGAAGGCAGGATCTCTATATACCTTCACCCAGCAGGTTAGCAATAAGTGGTTTATTTTATAGTAATTGATAAACAAAAAACATTGACTGGGTTGCACCAAGGCAGAGATTTGGTGGTGGGGTTGAGTGGCGATGCTTAGTATGGCATGCACAACAAAAACGTTATTATCTCAACGAATGTTACTGGGAAAACAATTGTTGTCCATCATGACAAACTTCTCGCATGTTCATCATTTTTGTTTTCTGATCTAAACGTTTTTGCTTGTACATCTCAGCTTTGAAGCCATCACGCCTCTCAGCGAAACAAAAACAACCTATGGTCCGCTACTTCGTGAAAACAAAATTCCACTTTTTCTACTTTTACGCCATTTCGATAATTATGTTTTTGTGCACAGAAAACGCGTCTCTTCGTGAAAACAAAACAATGAAATTACATGGTTTGGAACCATGCGCCAGCAACGAAAATTTACAAGACCCTAAAATGTGTGTGTTTTCTGTTTTTCCCCAAACAGAAAATGTGATATCCATTGAGCATAACTTCTACACAGTAGACCTTGTGGTTAAACATCCTATTTAACATTCTGACCCATTTTTGTCGCATCCAAAATGAGCGGTTGGAGTTGGCTCATTTACATTACAAAAAGAAAAAGGCGACGGATATTAAGCCTTTGTACCCACCGTCGATTTGTCTTTTTTGAAGCAATTTAGTGGAGTGGTTATTTGTTATTCAACAATAGCAACCCCCAAAATAGCAATTTTGTCAATAATAGATTTCACAAAGGGGCGAATTTCATGAAAAACCATGACAAATTTATTGATTTATTAGTTTTACTGACGCGTACTGACTTTAGCGTTTTTACGAAGAGGCGAATTTGGGGCGCGGTGGGGAAATGTATACATTCTGACATTTTACGAAGAGGCGCTTCTATTAATTGATTAATTCTGCAGAAATAATCACCTATTTTCTTAAGTATGCTATATTTAAGAAGATTGGAATCTCTTCTTTCCCATGATACCTTAATCTTGTGTATTCTATGGATCTTTATGCTTCAAACTGCTCAACGAAAAAAAGAACCAGCTTTACACGCGATTTTATCGAAAGTTTGTTCAGACCGTGAAAGGCTGAATTCGCCTCTTCGTGAAAACGGTGACGACTGTTGTAAGGGCACGTCTAGTGGTGCGCTCCCTGGGGTAGATCTTGCGTGTGCTATGAAGCACCAGGCAGTAAAGTTTAATTAAGACTCCCCCGCCCCCGTTTTTGTTACCCCTGTACTAATACTTACACACCGAGGCACAGCTTAAATTACTAAACAGCAATTTTCCAGAAAGGTCTTTAAAACGAATTCGAATTGTCCGACATTCCTGATATAGCACGAAATGATTTGGTAACCTGTTGCGTCAACAAGCATTGTTAGCGATCTGTATATAATCGGAGCTAACAAATAATGACCAACGGCTTTTCATTTAGATATATTAGTTGGAAGTAATATCAACCGTCATGTCAGTTAGTTCATCATTGCCGATAATTGTTTCGACACTACACGTTGTTTAATCGTCTGTTTTTGGTTAGCGACACATTTACCAAATTCTGGTGTCCCCCCCCCCCCCAAAAAAAAAGACTTGAAATTTGTAACAATGTATCATATCTTGTTTTATTACAGCGTTGTCAATTTCTGTTATAGTAATATTGCCTCCATGTTATAACCGGATGACATTAATGAACGCATTGCTGCATCTGACGAGTAACACAAGACTAGTATACAAATATTGACTGCTTTGAGTGGTATAGTAAAACTATAGCCTCCCGAGGTGATCCATGGAGCATTCTATTTTCCCGAGGCGAAGCCGAGGGAAAATAGAATGCTCCATGGATCACCGAGGGTGGCTAGTTTTACTATCCCGCGAAATAAAGCAGTCAATATTTGTTTTATAACACCTCACTCACAGATTCTGCACAATTTAAGCTTCCTGAAAGTATAGTAATGACAAAAAATCTCCGAATTATACGTCTCTCGATCATACGTGTACTTTGTTGCCTTGATGAACGGGTGCGAAGGTGATAGAGCAATGTTTACGCAATGCACCGAAACACACGTCTGGTTTCAGTCACGCTTTCGTTGCTATGCGCATCGTTCGTGTGTTGCTATGCGCATAGTCCTTTTTGCGTGGTATAGTCTTTTTGGATAGCGCAAGTAAAAAATAGTAAAAATAGCAAGTGACACGTGCCGCGCTCTCGGCCAATCAAGACACAGAATCTGTGAGTGAGGTGTTATAATATCGATTGTGGTTTTGATGTTTTGCTATTTCAGGGGACTAGATGTAGTCTTCATACAAATGCGAGTTACCATGACAGCGAGACCAACGCTCCGTGCTCAGATAATAAGAAAAGTAAGCATTGGTTACGAGACACCGTAAAAAAATACCATGTTTTATATGTACTATACGAACTCGCTTGCTATTATGTAAAAAAATACATAACACTTGCTTGGTAAAAGGTTTATTGACAGTTGTGTAAAATGTTACCTGGTACTTAGGTAATTATACTTTACACATTTATTATGTATTGACAGTTGTGTAAAATGTTACCTAACTCCTATGATATATTTACACATAGGCTATATTACGTAAAAACTAGAAAAACATTGGGTGTATAATACACTACCTTTGGGTAAACATTATATTTCACTCCCATGCTACATAATACTTCAGTCCATTTTTTTATATAATTATTTTCATGTTCATTTATGTCTCTCCCAACTGATTTATCTTGTTGACTCCTTAATATCAATTAAGCGGGGTCCTTGTTCGTCGACTCCAGGGTTTCTGTAACGTATGAAATGTTACGTTTCCTTGAATGCAGCATACCTATAATGTCTGAAGTCTTGCAAAGTAAGGAGCCTATTGATAGTGTCTTGTTCTTACGCCAGCTGTTATAGCCGCGAAGAGCCTTGCCAAGCGAGTCTGTCTCCGTGGTTTAACATGAATAAACTCAGTTTCCGTCGACTTTCAGTTTCTCTGCTGCTACTGGCTGGAGGTGGTTCACTCCAGAGGTTTTCTTTCTTCGTCCAGGAAGACAACATCGTCTGCATAATTTTGGAAAAAAGTCGGAATCTAAATTCAAATCGGAAAAGTTTGACATAGACCTACAGGTTGTGTGTACATGTACATGCAAGTGGGTAAATGCCGTCAATAGGGGACGGGGCATTGTCCGACCGTCTTTCCTCTTTCATTACCAACACACTCTCGTAAAAGTTGGTACCTTAATCCTGTCTTAACTTATTCTTCATATTGGGGCTTGAGGTTTACACACTGGCAGTTTTATGTGCGGTCAGGGAATTTCAGTCCTTCAACAGCGGCCGGGTCAGTGGAAGGTCAACTTCATGGTCAACCCACTGGAGAAAAGTTCCTGACAGCACACTTGTCACTCCTTTTATTTGTCTTTTTAAACATTTCTCCAATACAGAAACCCGTAGGTCATTCTGATTGATACGAGACCAACCATTTTTCATTATTAATAATTATACAACATAACACGCATGTAATCGGTCCAATACCGGACACATCCGCTACCAATCCCGTAGTGTGGTTAATATGTTCCTTAAAGGTAGGATACACTATTGGCAGATATCGAAAATATTTACTACCAAATTATTAAGAAATATCTTACTCATTTGAAAGTAAATAATGATTCTACGCATCCAGCAAATTTTGTGCACTAGATATCCTGTAATTATTGAGAAAAATTAAATTTTATAAAATAAAATCGCGAAAAAACAAAAAAACATAAGAATAATTGCCCGACGCCGGTTGACAACAAACGCTGTTTTTCATGCTTTTCTCGCCATCTATGATTGTAAAACTTCGGACAGGTCAGGTAAACGATATTTACTATAAAATTCAACCCCCCCCCCCACCCCCCTCCCCCCCCCCCCCCCCCCCCCCCAATCCACCCATTCATGATAATTCAAGCAATTACCAATGGTGTATCCTACCTTTAACATCCCCACTGCACGGACAGGAAACCATGTCTCGCTTAATCGCACATGCATGTATTTATTTCGGCGAGGGTAATTACACTAATTACACTACAAAGTTAGCTAAACGTGAAGCGTACTCTTATAATACATGTGTATTATTAAAGACACCCTTGTACGGCTGCGGTCTGCGATCGCTACGTCAAGGCCAGGTAGTGTAGTTAATATGTTTCCGTAGTTTAAGGACCGGCAACAGGCGTCGCCTTCCCTCAGGCACAGTACCGCGCACCGGACCCGTGTCAACCCGGAGTAGCTCCCATTGGAGTGACCGGCCAACGCGCGGTGCTCTTGGGCCGCGTTCGACTTCGCCCTGCTACCGACAGGCTGAGGTACACACGACGGACGGTTGCTGCTAGTGCTACGCACGCCGCAATCGCCACCAAGAAAATGCTGGCATATTTAAAGACCGACAACCCTCCAAAAACCCATTTCTCCCTGGTTCCCAAACGTTGCTGTTATCAATGAATGTAGACTTATGCAATACTAACCAGTGTAGCGTTCTTGTTTTTGAATTATCAAAATACTAAATTCGGTGCAAATTCGGGAAATCGTACGCCAAATTTAATTTATTTTTAACGACTGTATGCACTTATCAATTGCCAAACGAAAATAAACCAATGTATTTTTAATTTACAAATTAATATGCACATTTCGTGATATCGTCCGGGGAATTCTACATTAAATTGTGATGAGTTTAATATTGAATATTGATGCGCACAGCAGAAACAGTTCGTTCAGCTTACACTTGTATGCAAATGTCACACGCGACCGTTTGATTAGCCACCGTGTTATCCTCGCGCCTGCCCTGGGGCCATTTTCATAAAACCGGTAAGCAACAAAACACGCTTAGCACAAACACAGCTTTGCTTAATAAAAACTGGTTACCAGCCAAAACTGCTTGTCCTTTTTATGCTAAGCAAATGCCAGCTGAATACCAGTTACAAACAATAAACACCACCCTAAAATTATTTGATTTGTAACCCTGTCCCCCCCCCCCCAGGATAAATTCTGATGCTAAGCAAATGTTTGTGCTTACATGTTTTATGAAATTGGTTGCCTAGCCACTATTGACCCAGCTCACGATCGGGTGTCTAGGGGTGCACTACCCTAATTGAAGGAAACATTTCTACCCGAGCTCATTAACATGAAATGTGCCCCCCCCCCCCCCCCCGCTATATTTTTTTTAATATAGTGGGGTTGTGTTAATATAGCCTAGGGGGGGGTGGGGTGGGGGGGGGGGGGGGGTTTCCACATGTAATACCCCCCCCCACCCTCCTCCCATACGCATAATGCCAGAAAGAACAGTTTTCTAACAGGCTACCTAATAATTAATTCGAAAATGATTATATAAAATGTGTTTTAAATGTTAAAACAAGGCTCCTAACTTCAAATATTGGTATTTAACCAGAACAATGAATAACATCGCTCTCTAGTCTACAAGGTTAGCTAAACGTGAAGCTGCATATTACTTGTGCATTATTAAAGACATCCTTGTACGGCTGCGGTCTGCGATCGCTACGTCAAGGCCAGGTAGTGTGGTTAATATGATTCTTTAACATCCCCACTGCAGGGGCAGGAAACCATGTCTCGCTTGATCGCCTATGAAGATATTTACTTCGGTGTGGCTAATTACACTGAAACCACCGCACGTAAACAAAATAGTTAATTGGTGGGGAAGGCCACCAGCCAATTCTTAGAGTTTGAGTTTCACGCGTCATTAAACAAAATACCTAATTACATGTACGCGCATATACTATAACTGATGAATCGACATTATAAGTTTGCAGTCAGTGACTACTCGTGAAAAGTTAAAAGTCCAAACATAAAACTGATAGCCTAAATTCAATACTCGATGTGTTTAATTTACCAGTGTAATGGTTCAAATCCCATCTTTTAAAGAGAAGTCATTGACATGACCACACACTTATAACGGCCTTCCGTACGTATACATGTACCTTATCAGGGGGGGGGGGGGGGTGCAGAGGGGGGGGGGGGGGAGGGGGGGGGGGGGGGGGGCGGAGGGGGCGGAGGGGCGGAGGGGGGAGGGGGGTTGAGGGGGGGGGGGGGGCCGGAGGGGGGGGGGGGGGGGGGGGGCCTTCGAGGCTGCGATTGCGAAACGCTGTTGTACAGTCCATTCTTGAAATAGGGGGAACAATTTTTTACGCAAAAAATAAAGAGTTTTTGGCATCATATCTTAACATCTTGTCTTTTGTTGTGTAGGCCTATTCCAATGCAGATTATTCTTCCTGCGTGGACATAAAACCGCTCTAGATTTTTGGTAATATCTCAAAATCGCTACCACCTGAAATGAATTTTTTACAGGTTAGTTTTATGGTATATATCTATAACTATAAAGGATTGAAACAAACATTGGGTTCCAATTACCAAACGTATACGATTTCTTTAAGTACACGGGCCATAACTCTGCATAGGCTTAATAGATTAAGGCGTCAGTGATGAATTAACAAACTTGCATTTTATACCGAAACCAAAGTAAGTTCTCAGGAAGCTAACGTGCAACTTCTAATATTAAATAGAACAAGGTTATATTGATCAGTTCTGTAAAATAGTGTTTGGATGCAATTGCATAATTATTGTAGTCACGTAGATTAATTTCGCAATATTGTGGCCCGTTTGTTCTCATAATATGGGGCAATGTTTTTTTTGTGAAGGTACATGTATAACGAAAAATTCAATAATTAGCAGCTACACAATCCTAGTGTTTCCAAACCCTGACCAATCTCGATTTGCAGTGAAGTATGTCTGCTCACATTATATGGTGAGGAAATTGTAAATAAAAAAAGGAAAACTTCTCGAAAACGTGACATGATAAAGTTCTTAGGAAGATTTCAAAAGAAACTAAAACGATTGAAGTTGGGATCAAGTCGAGTCCGTTGTATCATCAACAATTATATAACGCTCGGTTCAGACAGGCGTTCCACAGTCGCGCCGAACCAAATTGAAATGAAGTCGCCCCTGAGTCGCTCTAACAACTCCAGCAGTCGATCGTTCGCCGTCTGGCGCGCCTTGTCGCCCTTATTCGTTTTAGACGTCGGACTCAATTCGACTGTGGAACGCCTGTCTGAACCGAGCGTAACTGATGACATACAGATCCTTGTTATTAATTGGTGGACAAACTAGTGGGTCTATAGTGTGTGCATGCATGGAATAATAAATGGACTAAATTTGAATAAGATGAGGTAAGATGAATAATCATACATTTGTTTATAAACACTAAAACCATTTTCTACAAATCTCGCATCTCTTTTTACCTGGCCCTACAGTGTATATATACAATGTACATGCACTAAAAACTCTCACCCTTTTTCTATAAATCTTGCATCCCTTTTTTTTACCTAGTCCTGGCCTACCGGGCTCTACCGTGCCTATATACAATGTATATGCACCTAAAACTCGCATCCCTTTTCTAAAAATCTCGCATCCCTTTTTTGACCTAGTCCTACCGGGCTGTACCGTGCCTATATACAATGTATATGCACCTAAAACTCGCATCCCTTTTCTAAAAATCTCGCATCCCTTTTTTTCAGTATTTGCTCTCATCGTACGGTCTCGTCCAACACATTCATGAGCCAACTCATCGACATGGACATTGTCTCGATTTAGTGATAACGCGTGAAAATGTCACACATATAATCTCAAATATTACAATCCACCCTGGACTTTCGGATCACTATGCGATCATCGGCTGCGTTGGCTTTAAGAAGCCACCCCTCCCAACTATAACTGTGAAAACTCGGCGATGGCGTAATATCAATATCACTGCATTCTGTCACGATATTGGAACATGTCTATCAAACATCGACCTCGGCACTGATCAGGACCTTGAAGCTTGTGTTGAAGAGTATGAATGTATGGTGCGTGAAAATGTGGACAAACATGCTCCACAGGCAACACGATCCATCAAAGTTCGACCGGAACCACGTTGGTTTAATGATGACATCCGAGCAGCAAGGAAGATTCGCCGTCAGCTCGAACGGAGGTGGCGTGCCTACGGCAAGCAAGAGGCTGATCGGCAGAGCTTTCGCAAGCAATGCAATGTTGTGAACGACATGATCAACCAAGCGAAAGTGGTTCACTTTTCATCACTGGTGCAGCAAAGCTCTGGAGACCAGAAAAAGCTGTTCAGGGTTATCGACAAGCTGTTACATAAGTCTACGTCCCCAGTCCTTCCGTCCTCATATTCTGACCAGGACCTTGCAAATGCATTTTCAGATTATTTTGTCACAAAGATTACAAACATCCGATCCTCATTGATGCCGGTGTCCAACCCCGTCCCACTAGTAGAGCCACATGCAGATCCCAAGTGCAGACTGTCTTATTTTGAGCCTACAAATGTTAATGAAATTGAGCGTGTCATCATGAACTCGCCGTCAAAATCTTGCGAACTTGACCCTATTCCAACTATGATGATAAAGCAACACATTGATGTGTTTGCTCCTTTTATTACCGAGGTGGTGAACAAATCGTTGGATTCTGGTTGCTTTCCGGACAACCTAAAGGTTTCCTACATTCGGCCACTTCTAAAGAAGTCCAGCCTGGACAAGGAGATTCTGAAAAACTACAGACCCGTCTCAAACCTGAAGTACCTGGGAAAAACCATCGAGCGTATTGTCTCATCCCGCATCTCTGACCACATTCAAGACCATGAGCTATCGGACGTTTTCCAGTCTGCATACAAGCCATTCCACGGGACGGAAGTTGCGCTTGTTAGGGTCAGTAATGATATCCTGTCTTCGATGGATAATGGTGATATCACTGCGCTGGTTATGCTCGATTTGAGTGCAGCATTCGATACCGTTGATCATGGCATCCTCTTATCTCGACTTCAAAACTATCTCGGTATACACGACACGGCTCTCGAATGGTGCAGGTCCTATCTCTCAAATAGAACCCAGCATGTCTGCATTGGCAATGCAATATCAGATCCTGTTGTTTTAGAGTACTCTGTACCACAAGGGTCTGTGCTAGGCCCACAGTGGTTTACTCTTTATACCTTGCCAATTCGTGATATCATCTTGAAACATCATCTGAACTACCACGTCTATGCTGACGATACTCAACTCTATATAACCTTCAAGTCTTCACAGGAGCCTGCCGATTCTTCGATTGCAAGACTGGAGCAATGCATCTCTGAGATCCGATGCTGGATGAAAAACAACTTTCTAAAGCTGAATGAGGAAAAGACGGAGTTTCTCTTGTTTGGATCACGCCAACAATTAAAAAAGGTGTCTGTGCCATTTATTACAATCGGTGATGCACAGATAGCCCCATCGTTGCAGGCCCGGAACTTGGGGGTTATATTTGATTCAGCAATGACATTTAAACCTCACGTCGCTAACACTGTCCGTTTGGCATCATTCCAAATTAGAAACATTGGTCGTATTCGCAAGTATTTGAATAGGAGTGCTACCGAGCACATTATCCATGCATTTGTGACTTCACGACTAGACAACGGCAATTCACTACTCTACGGACTCCCTCAGAATCAAATATACCGTCTTCAACGTCTTCAAAATACTGCTGCCCGCATCATCACCTTATCTAGGAGGAACTGTCACATAACCCCCATTTTGAAGGAACTACACTGGCTTCCTGTCTCCCAAAGGATTGTTTTCAAACTCATGCTTCTGGTCCACAAAGCTCTCAACAACAAGGCTCCCTACTACATTAAGGAACTACTACATGAATATTCTCCAGCAAGAACTCTTAGATCAAGTAACCAGCAACTTCTCAAGGAACCAATTGCTAAACGAACATGGGGCGCCATATCTTTTTCTGTTGCGGCTCCTCGACTTTGGAATTCATTGCCACTTGAACTCAGATCATGCCATTGTACAACTAGGTTCAAATCGCTTCTTAAAACTCACTTGATGTCGCAAATTTTTAAGGATTAATTACTTGTTGTTGTCTACAGCGCCTTGAGCACCCTGCAGGGTGGATATGTGCGCTTTACAAATCTCATTATTATTATTATTATTATTGACCTGGTCCTACCGGGCTCTACCGTGCCTATATACAATGTATATGCACCTAAAACTCGCATCCCTTTTCTAAAAATCTCGCATCCCTTTTTTTTTCTGGTCCTATACTGGGCTCTACCGTGCCTATGCACCTAAAACTCGCATCCCTTTTCTAAAAATCTCGCATCCCTCTTTTGACCTAGTCCTACCGGGCTCTACCGTGCCTATATACAATGTATATGCACCTAAAACTCGCATCCCTTTTCTAAAAATCTCGCATCCCTTTTTTTCCTGGTCCTATACCGGGCTCTACCGTGCCTATATATCTTGTATATGCACCTTAAACTCGCATCCCTTTTCTAAAAATCTCGCATCCCTTTTTTTCCTGGTCCTATACCGGGCTCTACCGTGCCTCTATATATACAATATACATGTACAGTACATGCACTTAAACCTCGCATCCCTTTTTTTACCTGGTCCTATACCGGGCTCTATCGTGCCTCTGTATACAATGTATATATGCACTTATATTAAACTCGCATCCCAAATACAAATCTCGCATCTTTTTGTTTACCTGGTCCTACCGGGCTCTATCGTGCCTCTATATACAATGTATATGCACTTAAACTCGCATCCCTTTATACAAATCTCGCATCCCTTTTTAGCTGTTTCGGCAATTCAGCCGAAACAGCTATTGTAATCGTTAAAGTTTTGTTGTTTTTTTGTGTGTTTTTTTCCTTCTGTTTCAGACTATTCTCCATAGGATTTGCACACGTTTTTTTTTCAGCCAGTACACTTTGACACTTTAGTAAATCCGATCGACTTGAGACTTTGCATACTCTAAGAGCACCAACCACAGATAGTCCTAGAAACAAATCGTAACGATTACGTCATTCATGGTCACGTGACGTCACGTTAAAGGTGCAGTTTTTCCCCATAGGTTTTGTACACGTTTTCCTTCAGACTATTGACTTTGACACTTTGGTAATTCCGATTGACTTTAGACTTAATATAAACCTCAACCACCATCCTCAGGAGGGCCAAGAGAAAAATCGCCATGATTACGTCATCGTGGGTCATGTGACGTCACGTTAAAGGTGCATTTTTAGGACCCTCTATCTCTGGAAGTACAGGTCCGATTGGGGTCAATCTTGGTATTCATGTATTCCCGGATGAGTTATAGACGAAAAATAAGATGACATTACGATGACGTCATCGGGTGTCATGTGACGTCACATTAAAGGTGCAGTATATAGGACCCTCTATCTCTGAAAGTATATGTCCGATTGGGGTCAAACTTGGTATACAGGTATTCCAGGATGTGTTATAGACAAAAATCAGGTTGACGTCATGATGACATAATTGTGGTTCATGTGACGTCACATTAAAGGTGTAGTTTTTAAGACTCTATATCTCTGGAAGTACAAGTCCAATTAGGGTCAAACTTGGTATTCAGGTATTCCGGGATATGTTATAGACGAAAATTAAGTTGACGTCATGATGACGTCATCAGGTGTTATGTGACGTCACATTAAAGGTGTATTTTTCCCCATAGGTTTTGTACACGTTTTCCCTCAGACCATTGACTTTGACACTTTGGTAAATTCACTCGACTCCCGACTTAGCATACACTTAGAACACCACCCACGGGTGGTTCTGGAGGAAATTTGGCACGATTGCGTAATTCAAGGTCACGTGACATGACGTTAAAGGTTAAATTTTCCACCCATAGGTTTTGTACACGTTTTTCTTTAGACTATTGACTTTGACACTTTCGTAAATTTGATCGACTGGAGACTTAGCACACACTTCGACCACCATCTTCAGGAGGGCCAAGAAAAAACTCGTGATGATGACGTCATCGTGGGCCATGTGACGTCACAATAAATTTTTAATAGCATCTGTACACGTTTTTTCAAGCAATATATTTGGCACTTTGGTAAATCCGATCGATTTCAGACTTGATACACACTAGACCACCACCCACATATTGAAAGTCATTTTAGACATCTGAAATAGCTCTGTGTTTGGCCACAAACACATGTCTAGTTCTACCTGGTCCTGCTGGGCTCTACATACTGTGCCTCTATATACAATGAATAAGCAATTAAAACTCGCATCTCTTTTCTACAAATCTGTTTTGTTTACGTGACATGATAAGGTTCTTAGGAAGATTTCAAAGGAAACTAAAACGATTAAAGTTGGGACCGAGTCAAGTCCGTTGTATCATCACAAATTATATAACTGACATACATATCCTTGTTATTGATTGGGGGAACTTACACCACGTGACATTCATTATTGCACATGTACAATAAGTAAAGACAAAACGGCAGAACAAGAGCAAACAGCTAAACAAACACTGGAATAATGCGGATGGAAGTCATGGCAACTGTACCTTTATCGGTCAATATACTTATATTTACACCGCAAAACTTAATTAGTGCTATTAATGTTGGCCTTATGTGCTTATTGGGGACAATTAAACCATTCATATTCAATCTTATTTGTATCCGTCTTCATATTTATTGCCACTGAATAAAATAAAAGATTAAGACAAATGATTTCAACGAACAGAAGAAACAAAGTGGTGGACTTTTCCAAGCTTATATTGGAGACGTCAATGCTTTGCAACAGTTTGGAAAAAAAATATTTATGTCAGGGGACGCCTATTACAAGTATTAGACACCAACTAGTTCAGTTAACCTACACATGAAGTAAAGTTTAAATTCTTTTGAGAACACGATTACGCCTTTATAGTCCAGCCAAAAATTACGTTTCGTTTTTGTTTCGATTACGAAGCAACTACGTACGAGTTGAGCCACCTGTTGTTTTGAAAAAAAGATTGACTATGGCCTACCCTATTTTTTGACCTGAAATTAATGGACAGATTACATTTTGAAATTAAAGTGTTTGTATGGGTTTAGCTACACGCATCCGATATGTAACCATTTGTTTATTATTCATTTTGAATTACATGTGTATACCTTATATAATTAATGTTTAGTCAATTTATTTTGCATTATTCCATGCATGTGCATGTACACTAAAGTCATCACAAAAAGTACCGAGACACTTAAACATTTGCCAATAATTAACGGTTCGAAATGGTATGGATTAATCGAAGCAAAAAAAACAATGCATAATTTTGTTTTGCGTATTCTGACACCTCGATTGTCACGATGTTGCGGAGCGGAGATAGTCGTAGGTCCAGTTTCAAAAGTGACAATCATGCATCCCTATAGAAATAGATATGCCCGCCCTTTCATTTGAATTTAAATCGCTTGTTTGTTGCATGTTGGATCGATCGAAATGACCATCGGCGTATCCTCGTCAGGAAGTGGCAACAAACATACGAGCGCCGTATAGCTTCTAAACTTGTTTACAAATTGATAGCAAGAAAAGTGTTACTCTCTAAAAACGGTTGTTATATAATATTATATTAATTCTAACAAGGATTTTAAAAAGCAAAATGTGTTTCTTGAATATTTCAAACTGACGTTTTACCTTGTCTCAGTTTGTTATGTTTGCACGAATCATCATTTATCGATGGATGATTAAAAGTGTATACACAAACAATGCATTATGCTTGTATGAACAATATACTTCACGGGTGGGAGAAGTCTCAATGCCTGAAGCTTGACAAAGTAAAATCTTGCATGTGTATGTGCATATAGTTTCTACAGCCGCATGTAAATTGTACATGTACATAGAAATTGTATACCATAAGTATATGCACTGAGGTCAGCTGTCCAAGCCCGAAAAGGTCATCTCCAAGGCTTGCGGCTTGGCCGCTGTCATGGGGGTCGTAAATAACCGTCTGATCCAGCTGGTAAGGTTTGTACAGAAAACCCCCGGTGTCGGGGGTTTTGTGTAGAAATATTAAGGTACCAACTTTCACGACAACGTGCTGGTAATGTTTGTTTGTACTCTAACGTTTTCGGATGATCGCCATAGGGTTTGCACACGAGTCTGAATCGGGGACCTTTGCGGAATAGGGGACCCCATTGTTCCCTTTGTCCTACGTCCCCTATTTCAATCAAAAACAAACGCAACCAAAGACCAACGTACATGTGTACATGTACATGTACATGTGGGTATTATGCACTCATTTGTACTGCGCATATCTAGTCGTGTGCACACATTAATAGGCCTATGCCTAACACAATGCAATCACAATGAGTTAATTTTGTGGTCTTCACTACACAAATAGCAATATCCTGTAGTACTAGTATCTTGTGGTCCAGGCATTTCTCAGTATTGGATACAGTATAACAATCAAAAGAGGTTAGAAAAACTGTACATTCAAAGACTGCAGGCTGTGGCATGCCCCGTCGTTCTGACGAACGTCTGGTGTTTATGTTGTCCATCTTGCTTCCCTGCGCTGTGTGCGTGTTGGCCTACGTTTTTACCTAACTTTAGTAATGTTTACCCGCTTAGTTCGTTTTTACATAAGTTATGTCAATTGGCTTCTTTATTTATTCAACATTTAATAAACGATTTACGTATCTGCGAGGTACTTATTTTCTGGCGATTTTTACCGAAATTATGGTGTTTTTTTTACATAATTATTTTTATATAATATTTTGTTACTAGTCTTTTTGAAATACCTCTTTTTCTTTCAAAGACAAATTTGCGATGGCCCGATAGCCAGATATCTTTCGCATAACATACTATCGATTGTGTGCCAAATTCCATGCTTTTATCACTTATTGAAACAGTTGTTTTGTTTATCAATCTGCCCGACTAAAAGGCCTTGTCTAATTCTATTGAATATCATGTATTTTAAAGATGTGATGCTCGCAGTTTGACGATTTCATTAACAATCAAAAACTTTTTAGCCGTGACCACTTTTGCGTGGAATTGCGCATAATTACCGTCAGCCATACCTTTTCTGCCTTTATAACCGTTATCAGAAATACGTTGTTAAATTTAAATCTAATTTGTTTCGCCTCTAAACTCAACAAATCCCGTAAAGTCAGGAAGATTGGTGGAAAAACCCGTTCAATCAAATGATAAAAGCATGGAATTTGGCACACAATCATAGTTTGTCCTCTGAAGAAATAAAAGTATACATAAAACAAGGAATGTTCAACATTTTCAAAATGGCTGCCATTGCATGGTAATTCACCAATATTTTAAAATCTAAAAAAAAAAATATTTTAAAATCTAAAAAAAAAAAAAAAAATAGAGCCTATATTTAATATTTTAAAATATTTTTAAATAAGTTTAAATCAACGATGGTCCTATCCAAATATCTTTCTCATGACATACTCTGACTGTGTGCCTAATGTTATGCTATTATCATTCAGTGAACCATTCTATTATATTTCGCACATAGGCCTGTTTGTTTGGCTTTGCTCCGGGTAACTAATTTACCGGATCCTGCTCGCGAGGTAGGTTCACAAAGATCCAAGATGGCGACGTGCGCGACGAGCGGAAAGAGGGTGCACCGATGTATGAAATTGTTAACGTCGTGCGTCGCCCGTCGAGTTATTAATATTATACGTTTATTGGGATGAGGCGTAAATATACAGTCAATATATTAGTTCAGAGGCGCAACCTTGGATTTTTTTGGATTTTATTTTTGGGGGGATAATTGTTTATTCACGTTGAAAAAATAGCAAAGAACAACCAGTACATGTATAAGGCAGGCAACATGTTAAGAATAATTAGTTAACCTAGCTCAACGCGTTTGATCATTCCACGAAATATCCGCATTGAGTCAGATATCATCGGACTTAGTTTTTTTACTTTTTTTGTTATTTTTAAAAGGTGCAGGGGATAATCGCCTTAAAAAAATATGTTAACGTCGCGCTTTAGTATGTGGTTATAAAGTTAATGGATTGTTATTAATTTTCCATCACCTATGCTCAATTATTAACATTTTAGGCGAAAAGCCGAGACAGGGAGCTGGGCGGTAATGTGTTTTATTTTTGTTTTATTTGTATTTTCCCGTAGCAGGCCTAAGTGCATTATAAATATTAGAAGCTCATTTGCAATTAGCATTTTCAACAATCGTCAAGGGCACTGCTGTAAATTTACTTTAAAATTGAAATAGATGACAATACTGACGCCTCTATCCTCGATTCTCTTGAGAAAAATGCGCAGTACCCAGAACAGAAGAGTTCGTTCAAAAGCAAATATATCATCTATGTCGGTTTGGAAAGCAACAGGTCCGGATGGCATTAGTGTTAAAATGATCAAAATTGCTTTACCACTAGGCCTATATCATTACATTTTTAACTCAGTAATTTTACCCTGTAAAATCCTATAAGATACCCTATAGATAGGAAACATGTCTTAGTAGCACCAATTTACAAGGGAGGGGATGTAGTACAGGTAACTATCGGCCTATTTCTATAATCATAAATGCCAAATATCTCTAAGATTTTAGAAAGATGGGTGCACTCATCGGTATACAGCGATATCTTGATAAAAACAAATCTGATCCCTAGTTGCCAGTCCGGATTTAGACCCCTACACTCCACTAAGATTACCCTACTACATGACTTAACAAACAAGAGTTGAAGACGAAGTTGGATAATGAAGAAGTTACATGCAATTTGTTTATAGATCCCAGTAAGGCATTTAATAGTGTTGATCATGAAATCCTACTAGAGAAACTAAAACAGATGAACATGTCATCTTCTATAAATAATTGGTTAAGCTTATACCTAAGTGGTCGTAGTCGGTCTGTGGACATTGGCGGCACCACATCAAAGGTCTGTCTGTGAACACTGCACACATTTACACTGCAAAAATTGCTTTGAACAATTTTCAAAACACATGTTGTTATAAGTTTGTAAACATATTTACATATGCTAAAAAAAATAGTTGTACTAGGATGGAAAGTGTTTAGCCATCGAGCATTGATGTTTAGGAATTGGACACGTGCGTTTAGCTTCTAAACATGTTTACAAACTGATAGCAAACAAAATGTTTACTCTCTAAACAGTTTTGAAGTGTAGTGCCCACCGCTTGATGCAAAATGGTGCACCCCAGGTGCCCCCCTATACAAATTTAACCGGTTATAGAAAGTTGATAATATTAGGGTGTCCGTGTTTTTTCAAACTTTATTTTGATTTTCTTTTCCGAACGAATTTTGAAAGAATATAATGTACTCTAACGAATACATTTGCTTGTTTGCATTGGCAGGCCTTCTACAGTTAATAAAAGTGGTTTTTATTGTTGCTGAAATGGTGCACCCCAGGTCAGAAAGTTTTTATCGAAAGTTCATAATTATTCATAAAGTTCATAAAATACTGTGAGGGCAGAGATGGTTATTGTGGTTGATTTAGCTGCTTTGCGCGCGCCGAAATGGCAGCATTGAGCTGTATACTACCCAGGGAGCTGAGATGGTATTTGGAATGTTTCATGGGCCCAATGACCGGGGTAATAATGTTAAGCGCTTTGAGACTTTGGTGATAAAGCGCTATATAAGCACCGCACATTATAAATACCGCGCTCATGCGGTGTATACCGTACAATTCATTATACTGTCTTGTACACAATCTCTAAACACGCGGTATACATTATAATGAACGTACAACTTTCTATTGTCCTCCTTTGTTTGTATTAAACAATTTGAGAAATGCAATATGTACGATTTGTTTATGAATCTCATCATAGGGTGCGACCCCCTAAAACCACGGACACACCATCTTTTAAATTGTGCTGGAGTCTGGTTTCCAAAATATGCTACGGCTCTCTTACCTATTTTACAGATCCAGAGTGGCGACTTGTGTTCAAAGGCGTGGCAGGAACTGGGGTGAAACTGTATGACATGTGGACCTCGGAGTTCTGGAACCTGGGTTATGAAGCCAGTGGTCATCGCCGTGATAATACCCACTACCAAGCCTGGCGCAACGGACAGCTGAATATTCGACGAGTAAGTATGGCATGATAACGAAACAGAGGGTTATACCGCTAACTATACTGTGCAAATCAAACGAAACATAAAATGTAAGGCGTTCTGGCAAAGCTGCAAACAATTATAATGAATATAGGGCTTAATGGTTTTTGTTCAGGTTTTGTTAAACAATAGTATGAAAGTACACGTGTAGTGTAATACACGTTTTTAAGGCGTTTGTCCATATCACATCGGCCCTTTTCAACATTTAACCTAATTTGCGACATGTTGATGAATGCGTAATTTAAACAGCCATTCCTTTAACGGAATGTCCGATTGAAGCCAAGAAGAGCATTTATCCTCTTTTCTCAAAACCCAAGAACCCGAGTTCCGACTCATTTTGCCAGAATCCCTGACAAATGTTGTTGTGGAAGTCTGTCTTTTCTCTTGATTAAAATTTAGCAAGATTATTTTCAATTTCAAAAAATTGGAACTGTTTTAATTGTTGTTACTTTCAATTAAAAATATTGACACATTTTGTACACTTGTTTGTTCTGCTAAGGTCAAGCTTTCCCTGGATAACAGCACCGGGGTAGGAGCGGAGTTGATCTTCAATGGAACCGGCTCTGACATCTATAGTTGGTTCCACCAGACCCGCCTGATTTCATCCCCCTGGGAAGATCTCAAATCAGCTCAGTTATTTACAGGAGGCTGGGGTCAATTCTTCAGTATCGTCGGTGAAGTTAGCCATGGATTGTAAGTATAACTCTCTAAATGTAAAAGAGTAGATTGCTCTAAGAAAGAGGAATACAAAATAAAAAACTATACAAAAAGAGTGAAAATTTAGAGTGAAAACCACTCCCAAAATAGGATGTTCACTCTTTTCAGAAGCAATGTCTACGGAAGACAGTTCTTTTTTTAGTTGTCCTGCATTTAAAAGTTCACTCTTTGGGAGTGGTTTTCACTCTTTAGTATGGTGGCCTTGAAGGGACTACGCAGATCGTGAATATTGACGTCAATATTCACGACAAATTTCACGACTTTCTCCAAAGTTGCGAATACTGACGTCAATATTTGTCAAAAAGTGGTGAAATTTGACGCGAATATCGACGTCAAATTTGACGTCAATATTCGCGACTTTTGGGGAAAATCGTGAAATTTGACCTCAATATTGACGTCAATATTCACGATCTGCGTGTTTCTCCAGTGTCACCATACTTTTGGGAGTTGCTTTCACTCTAAAAACCCTATTTTATTCCTTTAAGAGTGTTTTTAAAGGAGAATCACTCTTTTTAAAATTAAAGTGAGCTTGTCGCTTTTTTACATTCAGAGAAGCCTGTTTGAGGGCGTTTTGTTTTTGTGTGTTGTCGCCGTCGTCCCTTGATAGGCCATACTTATGATGATACCTTTACGACTCAATGTGATTCAATATATTCAATAAAAAAGGACTTTTTGATGGGCTTGAATAATCGTGTCCTAAGTCCACTTGTCCTAACATAGTGTAGGGAACTTTTAATCTAACCCCAGGCCTCGCTGTTAATTGGTTCTCTATCTCTTGATTGGCATAAAACAAAGGGAGCGGCGATTTTACATCAACAACAACTATGGCGGATGTCTGATTGATAAAGGCTGGCTGGTTGTGTTCGATCGCCCTCTCAGGAAAGATCCATGTGAATGGGGGGAAACGATGGATGGATATTCCCACCCAGTCATACTCTACAGTACGACCAACCAAAAGGTGCTGTGGGGACATGTGCGTTATAACGGTAAGAGCAAAATCACCCTGCGAGTAGTCTTGGCCAAGACCAAGCTAGCCCGTTCATTTGTTCCGCGGCGCGCCGTCCGTATTATCTACAATTTAGACGTATAGCCAAATGTGGTTTCTTACACGTCCGGTCAGGTAGCCGCCGGCGACAAAAAAATAGATAATGACGCGATACAAGCAGCGTAGCTATGACGACGCAACAATTCAAATTCTAACGGCTCTTACCCAAAAATAGCACAATGACTACAATGACTGTGATAGTCTTAGGCATTTCGTCTGGTGTTGACCTTTGCTAATGTGAGTTTTATTTTATAAATACCTAGAAACACTCGAACATCGCGAACGTTAAGCAATTCCTCCAGTTTTTGGTCACGTGACATTAACGGCTAAATAATAAATGAAAAATCACAAATAGTCAGAAATATTTGGTCTGGGAACCAGACTATAATAATCGAACACTACATTAAACAAAAACGACTTAGTGCGCATGCGGGGGCGAGTAGCTATTTGAGCTATGCTTGGAATGTCCTCGGAATTTTCCGGGTTCACGTGATCGATGCGCCAAGACCAAGTTAGTGGAAGAGATCCAGGAATTATGGCGATAATAAAGGGCGCCCTCAATAATCCCAGATAATACGGGCGGCGCGCCGCGGAACAAATGAACGGGCTAGCTTGGTCTTGGCCAAGACTACCCTGCGAGTTAAATTGGACTTTTGTATAATGTGGATTTGTTTTCTGATTACCATGTCGTATGAAACCGTCTAAAACGAAAGAACACTAGTGGAACGCAGCCTCGTATTTAATTAGTACTGTCTGGTCATTGATGGGAACAACTGACATTTTGGGGCGATTTTCTAAGAGCATTATATTATCTTAACGAGTACAGGGTGGGGGTGTCACACCCCGCCCCGCCCCTCTGGCTGCAGTGTTTGGGCATCGACACTACTGCTACCACGTGGCGGGTCTGATAAAACAAAGGAAAGTAGTTCAAGTTATAAAGTGAAAGATGTTATACTAAGCCGTCGGCTTTTTCATTCTTATATCCCCACAGATGAAAAGGTTGGACGAGCAGAGAGCCTTACCATTCACATCGATGCTGAGTAAGCAGGGATCTACACTATTGGCTTATCAAGAAGGGGATCGAGGGGACTAGTGTTAGCCCCGCCCTTCATCTCTTCGCTGGATTGTTATTTATTTAATTAACGGACTTAAATGCACTTTTCTGTTTACAGTTGTGCTATTCACTAAATGTTCTTCTCAGTAATTCTTCAAATGCTCCGAATGCTCATTTTGATAGGGTCCGACAGGCCTTTACTACAAGAACAGATAAAGCCCCAAATATAACGGAACAAACAATATTAATTAAATATTAATCTATACAGTAGGTATACTCAATAAATAACTCGGAAAAAAACTCCTTGTGCCAACAAAATATGAGGGCGCTCTTTCATGCAGCAACGACGCATGTCCCAAGCATGGGGCGCGGCGATGGTGCAATAGAATTTCGCTGGTTTCACACACGCCGTTCCTTGTTCATGCGATACACAGATACCAGGGGGTGAGATGGTCTGTTCTTGACACGCGAAACTCTGTTCTCGCGCTGCAACGGCGGGAACGCGACCCATGAATATTGTACTCGGAACAGGAACACACGCACCACCTATCGAGGTTTTGCAAAAACAAGTGACGTGTGTCATGAACAGATCGCCCGAGCCCAGCCTAATATTAGAATGTATTATTAACGATGGAGGCAAAATCAGTGACACCAAAATTCGGCGTCGACAGTGACTCCCTAACTCTCCCTTTCTTGCCGTCAAGGGGGTAAGTGTGCACTGAGATGGCCCACCATGTAACATCTAAACCTGTCGCAAATATTTAGTTTATAGGCCCTAACTATTCAAACTTTGGTTTTCATACATTTGGCAAACAAAATGCAAATTTTACCAAGCCGTTGTTGTGTACAATAATGAGAGCTTTAGGAGAAATGAACGCGTGTTTGGAGTATCCCTTCGGGAATGTTAGGCCTATTCTTGGCATACTCGAGCAAAACGCAAGCCACCCACCCAGTCTGAAGTGTTTCCGTCTGATCGGCGAAGTGCTAGTTTGTAACACGGTGACAGTTAGTCACGTATTGTCTACTTTGAATCTGCAGTGAGCGGGGCGCAACCTTTTTTAACATATACTTGTACCACTGAGAGCTATTACATATAGAATAAAAAAATTATGCTGAAGAGCAGTTTATACGCAATGATATTAAAGTAGGATACACCATTGGTATTTGCTTGAATTATCAGGATTGGGTGGAATTGGGGGTTGTATTTTATAGTAAATGTTGTTTAACTGACCTGTCCGAAGTTTTATAATCATGCATGCTGAGAAAAGCAAGAAAAACGGCGTTCGTTTTCAACCGGCGTCTTGCATTTCATGGTTCTTATTGTTCTTGTTTTTTTTCGTAATCGCTGTCTGGCGATCGTGAATTTTTAAAATAAATTTTGACCAAATACAGAATATCTAGCGCAATCATTTTGCTGGATCCCTACAATCATTATTTACTTTTAAATAAGTAAGATATTTCTTAATAATTCGGTAGTAAACAAAAATCGATATCTGCAAATTGTGTACCCTACCTTTAAAACCATGCAACTGACTGTAGTGGCTAATGCGCAGGATTATTAATATTATAATTAATATTATTTGACTTTAGTTTTTTTTCTTAAAAAGGTTTGTTAGTCATTTTCTTTTTACTCATTTGTGTTTTGGATCATCTAAAAATTATTAAATAAGGTCCTACTTTTTCATAACATTAATTTCATCATCTATTTTCGATTCTGCTTTTGATGATTTTTTAAAACGCAACTAAAGTCAAAGGACCATTTTGTTAACAAAATTATTGACCTTCTGCAAAAGGTGTGTGCGACTTAGTTGCAGAAAAAAGTGGTTCTGGCACGGGGCGTTTAACTCATCGCTGATCAACTCGGGCTGTGCACTTTCTTCGCGTCTCGTCCTAAAGTGCTAATGGTGTCCGGCCGTCCGCGTACAGAGCACAGCCGACCCAGGGGGAAAATGTGGCCCAGCAAATACCCTCCCTGTGTGGATGATTTTGCTGGGGATTCAACATGCGGTTATCAAAATAATTTAGGTATAGATTTGTTTTTCACTTAATTCGTAGCCGGCTCGGGGTCCTGTCATAATTTTCTACCCGCTAATCCTAACTTAGTAAATGTAAACTAATTAACTAGATTGGTATTTTGTTTATATGAGAGATTCACTCTTTAGAAGAGCGAGTCAAGTTCTTTTTCACTCTTTTACATCGAGAGAGTTTACTTTTAAATGTTAAATTTAGGTGATTTTTTTCTCTCTCATTTAACGTGTATACACAGTTGTTCTTAATTGTAATTTTTTGCTCCCTTATCATCCGTATTAAAATAAGATCTGTGTACTCTTATATTCTCTAACATGTTTTCATGGATCTGTCAATAACTGATTGTTCTTTTGATGTGCAAGAAAAAAGCAGAACAGCCCTTTATCTCTAGAAGAACTAAAGAAAATCATGGCTATATTTGCCAGAGACACTGCTCTCTTATTCAACTGAGAACAGTTTGCTATGTATGTTTAAAATTCGCTTTATTATTTTAGGCACAATGAGATTGCTGAAATCAAGGCACCTCATCTTACCCGTTTAGCAGATAGCCAAGGTCTTAGTATATTTATCCCCAAATCCGAAACTGACATTTTCAGAGAGGGAATTTGGAGGCGAAGCCGAAGCCGAAGACGAAGCAAAGGTTTCGAAAACCCCCATTATGTCTGTGTTCTGAACAGATCGCGTGTACAATCGAGGGCGCCCTCAATAAGCCCATGTTATTTATTGAACTGACGGACGGCGCGCCCTAAAACAAATTGGAAAACCCAGTCTTGGAGCAAAGCACATACTTTCTTGCTACTGTATAGCAGGGGTGGCGTTGCCGTAGGAGAAAAGCATAATACGTGTTGACCAATCAACAGCTTTAGCCGAATGTCTGCTCTGAATGACGCCACAATACTTGTTGGGATATATCGGACGTTTGCAGTGTGGGCTCCAGCTACACACGTGAACGTCTTATCCTATAGCTAGTTAGAGAGGCTTGGTACTGAGAAGCACAATCTGTACACTTTGTGCTCGACTCGACCATGGCGGCACGGCTTACTGGGACCGGAAGGTGTAGCCTCTTGCTCCCCCTGGCCTGGGCTCTGTTGGCCGGGCTTTGGGCTTCGTGCGCCGGGGTTGAGGCCCTAATTCAACCCTGGTGCAGCATGGTAGACATGGCATTGTTCGGTTATAACGTCTCGTCGGCTCCCACCCCGACGCACAAGCTGTGTCACCTGGCCTGCCTGGACATCACCGGGTGCCGATCGGCCAACTACTGGTATAGGAGCAAAGTGTGCCAATTTAACAGCGTGTCGCACCTGAACGTCTCCGGTGATCATCTGGTCGAGGAGGCAGGATCTCTCTATACCTTCACCCAGCAGGTTAGCAATAAGTGGTTTATTTTATATTAATTGATAAAAAGAACCATTGACTGGGTGCACCAAGGCAGAGATTTGGTGGTGGGGTTGAGTGGCGATGCTTAGTATGGCATGCACAAAACCCCCTTTTTTTATCTCAACGAATGTTATTAAGAAAAGTGCATTAATGTGTTTTTTGTTCATCATTACAAACTTCTCGCATCTTTATGTTTTTCTTTTCATCTGATATGAACGTTCTTGCTTGTACATCTCAGCTTTTAAGCCATCACGCCCCTTAGGGGAAAAACAACAACCTATGGTCCGCACCTTCGTAAAAACGAAATCCCACATTTTGTAATTTTACGCCATTTCGATAATTATGTTTGTGTGCACAGCAAACGCGTCTCTTTGTGAAAACGAAAAATGCAATTACATGGTTTGGAACCATGCGCCTGCGCCAGCAACGAAAATTTACAAGAGCCAAAAATGTTCATTTTGTTTTCTGACGGTTTTTTCCCAAACAGAAAAACGGTGATATCCATTGAGCATAACTTCTACACACTAGGCCTTGTTGTTAAACATCCTATTTAACATTCTGACCCATTTTTGTCGCATCCAAAATGAGCGGTTGGAGTTGGCTCATTTACATTACAAAAAGAAAAAGGCGACGGATATTAAGCCTTTGTACCCACCGTCGATTTGTCTTTTGACAGCAATTGAGTGGAGTGGTTATTTGTTATTCACCAATAGCAACCCCCCCCCCCAAAATAGCAATTTTATCAATAATAGATGTTGCAGTAACCCCCCCCCCCCCTCCCCCCACCCCCACAAAGGGGCGAATTTCATGGAAAAAAATGACAAATTTATCGATATTATTTTTTTTGATGAAAACGATTAAATATTTCAATATCTACAACCTGTTGAAGTTATACATTAAAAAATCCAATTAAAATCCTAATTAACAAATGGGCGAATTTATCCTCAAGTGCCGCTTTGCGTTTTCACGAAGAGGCGAATTTAAATAGCGTTGACCTTGACGTGTTTATGGAGGGGCGCATTGGTTTCCGTACTGACTTTAGCGTTTTTACGAAGAGGCGAATTTGGGGTGCAGTACGGGAATTGCACACTCTAAGAAACAAAGTGCTAAAAAGTGAGTGCTACGCAATGACCTGCCCTTCACGTACATAAACCAGCACCACTGGAACAAAATGTGCCCGAAGTGCTAAAAATGAAGTGCTGAAAATAGGTGCTGGCAAGCAAAACTATTTTATTGGTCTATTGCGTCATGTGATTGTTTACATGTTTATTGTCATCGTACGTGTGGTAGTGTCTGCTGACAGAGGACCCATCCTTCGAAAGCGAAAAGGTAAGCAAATAAAAATGATGCATTTGTTCATTGAGATGATATTAATAATACATAGACCTAGTTAACATTTGAGTAGCTTTGTTGATGATGATTTAATAATACACTAACAAGCCTGACGTGCAATCACTGTCATGGTAATGCACGTCAACATCGAGTGCAACTTATTTATCAATCTAGAATAGGCCTATAAATAACGACTGGGTTTTTCTTCATATTTGCCAACAAACAGTATTTCTTGCTATTGTTATTATTATTAAACAAGACGAATCAGTAGATGGGAAGAGTGCAAGCACTATAAGTTGCTTCTCGGCAACCCCCACACACCTGAAACGTTGATGACAAAACATGAAACAGACTGAACACAACAAACAAACAAACACACAAAAGAAAACAAACTAGACAATAAAGAATAGGAGACAGGATTTATTTGTGAAACTTATCCCAATGGCAGAGCAAATGAAGTACTATTTGTTATACATGATTAACTTCTATTTGTAGAACTCTCGGCCGGCACGCTTTGGCTTCATGGATTAGCGGTTGCCATGGTTGCTATATCGTATAACACAAAGACAGAAGGTCATGTCTATACGTCTCTCAGCATCAAAATGTAGACAAGCAGCTTGTAGGTCCCAACCCTTTTTAAATTTAAATTTCTGATATGCATTGAAAGGATTACAGCAATGACAGACAAGAAAGGAACCAGACAAAACAAGTCAACATGATTATAGGGAGAGGCTTAAGATTTGATGTTTTGAAATCTAACCCTCCCCCCCCCCCCCTCCAGTAATTGATTGTGACATTGGCAAGTTAACTGAAATATGATAGGTGCAGTTAGAGGTACATGTACATGTAGTATATGTATAAATATCGACCATGCATGGTGATAATATGAGGAAGAGCATGGCATATACCCTTGAAGTTTTCAACTCCAATTTATTTTATTATAAGTGTTAAAGGTAGTATACACCATTCTTCATCTACCAGAAGTCTCAGGTATATGGCCTCAAATACACAGGAAAGCTGCCACCTCAGTAACTGAATTTGCCATGACACTTAAGGCACAGTAAATAATTTGCCCTAAAATCGTGAACAAACAACGCCAGCTATAGGCTGGACTCCTTCGTTGCAAACGGTATAAATGTTCCCTGCCAAAGCATACATTTGCTAAAACTGTGAAGATGTCTAACCTGGGCTATAAACACATACAATTAGATAAGCCAAATGTGTTATTCAGTGATAAGTAATTTCTGATGAAAATCATTGAAGATTGCAATTTTGGATGCAAATCACACTGGTTACAATATTTAAAGTTAAATTTCTGGTGTCACTAAGAACAAATCACTAAGGAGAATAGTCTAAACCTTGAAACATTGGACCAATTACACTTTTGGAGAGTGGATTTAGTTTTCAGGAGATACCTGTTCTTTAATTTTATCGGTAAAACCTTATTATCCATTAAATAATTAATTAAAAGAATGACTCATTACTAATGAATATGATTTTGGATAAATCAAGTTGTTTCACCTGGTTAATTATTTTTTAATTCTTTCCTCAAATTTTTCCATTTCGTCGATCGTACCACGATCTGACCTATCTCATTTTTTGTTATTTCGAGAAAAACGCGTTTAAAGTTGGGCTGATTTTGCATCCTTATTTTCCCCTATAACAGTAATGTGAATTTACTCAATTTGTATACATATTAAATTTGGATAGTTAAATTATGACATTAAATTGTTGCCAAGGCAATATCTCATCAGTAATGGGTTGGAAATAAGCGCTAAAGTCATAAGTCGCTTCGTGAAATTTTAAATTTCATATTTCAGGCGCGCGAACAGCGACCTATCTAGATAGGTCACTTCGTGAAATTTTTATTTTCATATTTCAGGCGCGCGAACAGCGACCTATCTAGATAGGTCACTTCGTGAAACGAAAATTTTAATTTATTGCCAGACTGACAGCGACCTATCTCTTGTGCGCATGCGCGATGCTAGTTCTTTCGAAATAAGACCGTCAAGTTCGTATATGCTTCATTATTTCATTGATATTTTTTCTCGGAATGGACCAGTCTGCTTAAAAAGGTCAAGATACTATACAATGATAGCCTCCTAAAATTACATGCGATGATTGTTTTCGCCACTATATTCAATAATTATATCACCTATTAAAATCACCCTTAAGGTGGCATAGCTACCATCAAAAAAGATCATATTGTTATTATTATTATTATTTTTATTTGGTAGGGTTTGAACAATAATTCGTGGTCCGTGGAAAGGAAGTAAAAAATGATGTCACAAACAGAAAAATCGACACTTCGTTTCAATTCCATCAAAATTGTAATTTTAATAACTTATTATCATGAACATTGAAATCCAATTCATTAGTTTACAACATCAACGTAAACCCCTTACAATTTTCAATTGCATATTCACCCATTTCACAAATTGCAGATAAAAGTGGTGCCAATGTACAATTTAAAATTTACATCAACATTATACACCTGTGGACTATAATGTTTAGTATCCAAAGTACTTCACCATTAGCTATCTTTAATAAAAAGGGAAGATAGTCATGTTATTGCATGTGCCGGTACTTTATTACGTACACCTTGATCTATTTCTAAATGATGGAATTCTTGCAATTCATTTTTTCTTCATCTGCTCACTTAAAGTAGTTACCACAAAATAAATTCTTTATTTTGCAACATCAAGATGAAACTGAAAATATCGTCAATAAATTCATCTTTTATATAACTAAAATTGGTTAAAATACTGATTTGAAGTTGTTAGGAATTAATAATACACTTAAATAAAGGAGGTCATGTATACGGGAAATACATCAATTGTACTTTAAGTGACAATTTTCACACCTTAGTTAGGCCTTGTGGAATAATCTCTTGACAGTTGAAAATTTAACTGCAAGCACCAAGAAATCACGAATTCTTCAATGGGGGAGATTTTGGTAGAAGACAATGTGATCTTGATGGTTTATAACCGGAGTTGGGCCCTCACACAGACTCATCAGGTCGTTGTACTTACCCTCAGCAAGTTTTGGCGGGCCTTTAGCATAGGCTGATGGGGGATATTCCATGTGACTAGGAAAAACGTGCCTTGAATTTCTCTCTTCCAAATCAATTGTGTCAAAGTTGTCTTCTAAGTGTGAAAATTTCACCATGATCTTTTTGGGTCGATTTTTTCGCACTTCAACTTGCATCACCTTTTTCCAATCTACACTCTTACCCTCTGTAGTTGTACGCACTCTCAAAATGTGCATTGTTTGACTGAGTGCCTTCCAATCACGAATGTCTTGCGTTTGTACTTCTGTGACCTTATACTTTTCAGGAGCCTTTCTAGCACCCGTAATCAATGTTGCCAGTTGACAGGGAAGGAACAGATCTCCAGCGCCCTTTAGGGCCCGCTCAATTGTGCTATGCATCGAGTCACCCTCGCTTTGACCATGGCTGGTCTCGAAGTAATACAGTGTAATTTGGGTTACTGACAAAGACTTCTCCAGAAAGTACATTATCATGGCTGGTAAGATATAATTTTTATTTTGTCCTATGCACCCATCGCTGAAAAGAGCAACTTCTTCTTTTCCTTGTTTGTCTAGGATTGACAGATATTTGTACAAATTCGATGCGATTTCGTTTGCACCGCGTCTGGCAATTCCTTCATGATGAAGGAAGCAGTATCCTGATCTAGTGCCTAGTTCGTATACCGTAAAGTCATAGCAGGAAAGCCTTCGTTTATAAAATAGCGATCCTCTTCCAGATTTAGGGAGGTATATAACCTGTTGGAGGTCGTACACGGATGCTTGGAATTTCTGTGGATTTGAGGCAGCCTGTGTTTTTTTTGTTTTCTTTATTTCTCTTACAGCACATTTGTCTTGGGTGTGTCTAGTATAACCCTCATTGAGCTTGATTTTTTCAGTCTCATTGCCTTTGTGATAAGTTTCACATATCCCGCACAGATCTTTTTTTGGCTTGTGAAACTTGAGTTTCATGTTATGCAGCGTGTTTGCATACAAACTTAGAGAAGCTCTTTTCTTAGGCATCTCTGCCAGGTACAATTCATACATTTTGTGTATGTTCAGATCACTTGACAGATACTGAAATGTTGTAGCTTGACGACAATAATGAGACTCTGTGTTTGGAAATCTCTTAATATGAGCTTCAACTTCGTTTTTGAGAAGTTGATCTTTGGCCTTGGATTGCCTACCTCCTCTTCTATCTGCTTCAAGAATGCTACACGGCCCAATTTTATTTATAACCGTTCTTACCTGGCGGTCTGAAATTCCTATTGTGTTCAAAAACATAACTTTACAGACCTGGCATGGTAAGTTGTCTTTACCCTTGGGAAGGTAAAAACGTGTGACCCTCTTTTTGCGAGTACTGCTTTGTGGGGTCGTTGTTTCAGTGTGTCGTGCAATCCATTCTCTTTGAGCCTGTAAGTTATTGATAGCAAAATATGCACCCCTAATGGAGAGTCGCTCTTCTTCAGAAAACTGATCACACTCACGTTTTCTTACGCTGCAGAACAATGAATCACACCTCGGCCTATTTTTTGTTTTTCTTGCTTCCTTGAATCTATGTGTCTTTTCTGTGAAGTAACCATCTCCACTGTTTCTCTTTTGCTTCACTGTTTTATTTTTGGCTTGACTAGTTTGCTTTTCAGTAATTTCTGTTGGCTCATTGACTTCCATTTTTGGTCCCCCTTCGACTTCAAAACTTTCAGGGTCTTGAAAAGCAAATCCTGTTACTGAATCATTTGTTTCAACGCCTGAACAACCTACATCTGTGTTCAACTCATCACCATGCATGTCGTCAGAGGACATGTTTACTTCATGTAGAGCTTGTTCTTTAGTGCAATTTATGTTCGTCCCCTTGCTAACATTAGAAAGTAGGGCAACATATGCATTGTGTGTTTCACAGGAGGATGATCCTACTACAAAATGTTCAAAACATAAGAGACATGAACAAGTACTACATGCAGCAAATATATCTTCGTGGCAGCTAAAATCTGAGCAGATTTCACCTCTCTCATGCTGCAGAGCTGTCCCATTTGACAGGGCTTTCGATCTTGAGATGTCTGATCTTGAGGCTGCAGGAGTATAAATAAAAGAGTATAAATCAACATTATTTTCCAAAATATGCAGCAGTGGCAACAAAGTCTAATATTGTAATCTCAAATAAGAATTCTGAAAATGACAGGCTATAAACCTTACCGGTGAATGGGGTAGCCACTGGACTACTGGCACTGGTGAATGGGGTAGCCACTGGACTACTGGCACTGGTGAATGGGTTAGGCACTGGACTACTGACACAAGTGAATGGGTTAGCCACTGGACTACTGGTACTTGTGAATGGGTTAGGCACGGGACTACTGGCACCGGTGAATGGGGTAGCCACTGGACTACTGGCACCAGTGAATGGGTTAGGCACGGGACTACTGGCACCGGTGAATGGGTTAGCCACTGGACTACTGGTACTTGTAAATGGGTTAGCCACTGGACTACTTGCACCGGTGAATGGGTTAGGCACGGGTCTACTGGCACCGGTGAATGGGGTAGCCACTGGACTACTGGTACTTGTGAATGAGTTAACCACTGGACTACAGACACCAGTGAATGGGTTAGGCACTGGCCTACTGGTACTTGTAAATGGGTTAGCCACTGGACTACAGACACCGGTGAATGGGGTAGCCACTGGACTACTGGTACTTGTGAATGGGGTAGCCACCGGACTACTTACACTTGTGAACGGGTTAGCCACTGAACTACTGGCACCGGTGAATGGGTTAGGCACGGGACTACTGGTACTTGTGAATGGGGTAGCCAATGGACTACTGACACCGGTGAATGGGGTAGGCACTGGCCTACTGGTAGTACTGGTGAATGGGGTAGCCACTGGACTACATACACCGGTGAATGGGTTAGGCACGGGACTACTGGTACTTGTGAATGGGGTAGCCACCGGACTACTGACACTTGTGAATGGGGTAGCCACTGGACTACTGACACCGGTAGATGGGGTAGGCACTGGCCTACTGGTAGTACTGGTGAATGGGGTAGCCACTGGACTACTGGTACTTGTGAATGGGGTAGCCACTGGACTACAGACACCGGTGAATGGGTTAGGCACGGGACTACTGGTACTTGTGAATGGGGTAGCCACCGGACTACTGACACTTGTGAATGGGGTAGCCACTGGACTACTGACACCGGTAGATGGTGTAGGCACTGGCCTACTGGTAGTACTGGTGAATGGGGTAACCACAGAAGTACGTGCACCTGTAAATAATTTAGACAAAATAAATGAATAGCAAAATGGTAGGCCTGACTTAACTGTTGAAATATGTGCATGCAGATTGATCTTTCTTATCAAAATTCTTGCATACTTTTCTGTCCCTCGTAGAGTAGCATTGGTGATATTATTTTCTTTGAAATAAAACTCAGCAAAAGACTTTGCCTGCACATGCAAAATAAACTACAACAAAAAACAAAAAACCAAAAACATGTTTCTGTTAAACATGTTTGAAGGCGACAAATTTGGTTTTATAGGCCAAGCTACTTCTGTGAGTTATGGCATCCTTTAAAAGATTCCTGAAGATTAAAACATTTACTGTTTTGTAGCCTAATGTTTATGAATGAAGACACTTACATTTTGTTACTGTGACCAGCCTACTAAGTGGCAGTTCATCTGTGCTGTCGCTGTCTTCATCGTATTCATCTGTGCTGTCGCTGTCTTCATCTACACTGCTCTCTTGAGGAAAAAAGAAAAACAAAACAAGGGGCGTGAACAAATAATTATAAACAAAACATTAAATACACAGGAAATAAAAGACCACATTTAGTATGTAAAACAATGCAATTTTCATACATCAAGAACTATTACTTTCCAATGTACCTTCCTCCCAAGGATGAGAAATTTGCTTTCTTGGTCTATTGCATGAAAATGTTTTAAAAATGCACCCAGCAATATATGTTCCACAACGTTGTCTGTCTGTTATCAAGGTTGTACTTACTTGCTCTTTCCTCGAAGTCAACAACATTCCCTCTCCACAACACCTTCCCCCACTTCATCTTCACATTCAGGTTTACCTGAAGTGGTGGTTTGTATTTGAGATGAGCTGAATTGACAACATTCCTGCTACCATCAGACCACAGGACAAGAACATCCATACTCTGTAATATTAAATAATACCAAAAAAAACATCAACTGATGTTTGATCGGTGGGTTACAGATGGGTCAGCAAATTGAAAAATTAACTTTACTGTCAAAATGATTTATAAGCATATTTTGTGTGCAAAAGCCTACATTGTGTTGTTTATAATAGAAAGACATTCAGACTGGGCCCTGTTGGTAAAATATTTACATTTTCTTCCTAAATCTTTTACAAGAAAAAAAGGCTAGACTCTCAACAACATTAGTGACTGTAGCCATAGCTAAAAAAGTAAGTAAAGTAAAGTAAAGTAAAAAAACAAAAAAAAAATAGTTTTGAGGCTTAACACCTAATATTTTTAAGAACATACCGGTAGGCCTAGTGTGATCGTTACAACAGCCATAATGAGATGTTCAGTATCCTTACGGTACTGTAAAATGCATTACTAATCTATATAACATATGCCTGACTAAGCAGAACGCAGTTCAGTAGCTTATTTACTAGTTAAACGTTCAATTAGTGTGCCAGATCCGGGTTAAATTCTTGGTCCCTTTTTTGTCTATATTTTCATGTTTTTAATCAAACCATTCTTTTTATTTAGGCCCGAGTAGATTTCATTTTGTTCTATTTAATCCATGGCTTTAGAGGGTTTGTGGAAAGGAAATATGTCAGAGAACCATCCAGTTGAATACAAGTTTAGTTCCAAAAGCTCTTGATGTTGAATGCATTACGGCTGCCGTAATAATAGCCACTGCATTTTAGACATTTGGCGATGAAACTGAGTGATAGGCCTAGATGTACAACTTCATTCTTCAAGCAGGAAAGTCACCTTGTGTGCGTGGAATGATCTAAATAGTTCAATAAAGATACCATGTTGAATAAATTATCAGCTAGCTTTAACGTTTGTGGAAATATGGCAGGGTTTTGAACGGGGCTTGTACAATATTGACTCTACTTTTTAATAACGTTAGGCTAGACCGAGGCCTAGTGTACTGCGTATTGGCCTAGGCCTTACCATGCTTACGCAATCATGGCAGTGTTGGCAGAAATAGGCCTCGGTCAAGCGTGACTTATGTGTTCCGAGCTCAATTATTTACTTGTGTCCATATCTACTGTTCACGAATATCAAAATAAAGAGTTTAACAAAACTATGGAGTAATTACTGTCCTTATATTAGTTAAAATACTTACAGAATGATGCGGTCTATGTTGCTGCGTTCTCTGCCTAGGCGCCCTGTACCTGCCTACTACATGACATGACATACTGACACTGTACACGTATTTTTAATAAATACCTTGGAGAGTTCATAGCTTCTGATTGGTCGAGACTCGATCACGTGCCGGTCATTATATGTAGTAACATCATGATTTTCCAAGGGCCGTTTTCTAAACCCCGGCTTTGGGCTGCACTCTGGCCACGTTACAGACGTTTTCCTAGTTCCGGATTGCAAACAATATTCAGGCTGTTTTCGGCAAGTCTAATTCTCGAAATTTAAATGAAATAGGTTTAATAGTTTACCTTGAGTGATGGAGAAGCTACAGTTTTCGTTTCGATATTTATGCTCTTCTTTATTTGAAAATACGACGTCAAATATACCGACATCCCTTTTTCTAGTTGCTGATTTAGTTGAACCAATTCCGCAACGAGAAAAAAACTGCTTCGTACATGAACAATTATCACGCTAGAACCAACCCAAATCAAGCCTATATTTCTGATAAAGTATTCATTAATTTATATAAATATAGAGTTTAAAATAAATTTCAAATACTTTCACTTCCAATAAAGTTTAAAAAGAGGACTTGCAAGAAAATGCTTTGAAATGTTTTGTCCGTGTACGTGTGTGGCGCGCGGCAACGAGCCGATAAACTTTGTCCCACCGACGTGGAGGAATAAACTCCATGGTCCAACAGAACACGTCATATGAAATCGCTTGCGCGCATGCTGTTGATGCATGTATTTTACGGGCGATCCGGAATTAGGAAAAAAATGAACGTTCAGTCTTTGGCAGATTAATACTGGAGACTTTTAGACTTATTTTTACTTATGTATCAAGAAGCTTGTATGTTTCTTTTCAAAATGCACTTCATCTAAACAAATAGTATTGGAGACCAAGCCATATTAACAAGGTAGGTTTTTATTTGAAGCGATCTGGAACTAAAAAAAAATCCGGAACTATGAAAACTACATGAACAAAGCCAAAATACGAAAACGAAGCTGCGTTTGTAAAACGGCCTAGAAGAAGCCGCGAAGTCGCGAAATTCGGAGTATTTTCACCATTTTTCTCGTTAAAAAGGTATTTATTAAAGGTAATAACAGTGCGAGAACCCGGTCATTACTGCGTGGTAATGACCGGGTTGGGGGATGACCGCTGGTAATGGACCTCGCCTTCGGCTCGATCCATTACCAGCGGTCATCCCCCAACCCGGTCATTACCACGCAGTAATGACCGGGTTCTCGCACTGTTATTACCTATGTAATGTATGTATACATGTTGCGTTAACTGCATTATATTTTCATGCGGGTTTTCTATTGCGTCCAGTTACCAGACATGACCTCGTAGTTTTTTCCCGGGTAAACAGATAGGTCACTTCGTGGTACGTTTTATCGTAACAATATTGCCCAATTCGAGCGATTCACAATACCTAGAAGCTGCCGTTGGAGGCGCAAATCCTGCTATACCCGCAGTGCATCTTGGGAAAAAGTCGGCATCAGTTTGAAAAACTGTATTCATTTTGCATGAACTCATCAGTTTTTACGTCTTTTTGGACGCGCACGATTAAAGCTCCAATTTTGTTCTGCAAATAACAATGTTTTAATCAACGACGCTTCCGGATACATTTATGTTTGTGTTGTACCTCGCGTGAACAATGAAGAATAGATATTTCACTACAGTATGATATACGGAAGAAGTCGACCGTAAAGTTTAAAAGTGGCTCTTTTGAGTCAAACGCTTGGTGGCGCACTGCATTGTGAATCGCCCGAATTGGACGGGACGCTTGTAGTTGTGTCCGTTCGTGAAAACTTGGCGCACGAACATAATATTTTCACGAAGCGACCTATCTCAATGCGTCGTTTTGTGAAACTAACTTTTCAATTTTTTCGCAATGCGTCGTTGTGCTAATTAGCAAAATTAGCTAATAAGCAACTTAATTTCTTCCAAAGTTTCAGAAATTGAAGTGTTTATGTATATATCACAATTGAACCAAAAACCCATTTTCGCCAAAAAATTGAGATAGGTCAGATCGTGGTAACGAAGACGATTTGTATGTGACTGGTTTCCTGCTTAATTTAGGAAAGTAAATTTTGTTTACAAATGTTCCAGTACTATATTTTGACTATATTTTAGGTTTCTTTCACCACATTTATTCTGCACTGCCAAATGAGTGTAAAATCTGTATTTTGGGGGAAAAACTGAGTTAAAAGTTTGCTACTTAATTTGAATATTATATTGACAATTGAGTGGCTACACTTCGCGCTTTGATGCCACATTCTGGATGGAATAAAATAACGTTTTCATTGATTGAATTATTGTGTTTTGGAATTATGGAAAAGTAGCACTCGTAGTGTTTATTTTAGCTCACTGCGAGTGCAAAACTATTTTATTGGTCTATTGCGTCATGTGATTGTTTACATGTTTATTGTCATCGTACGTGTGGTGGTGCTTGCTGACAGAGGACCCATCCTTCGAAAGCGAAAAGGTGAGCAAATAAAAATGATGCATTTGTTCATTGAGATGATATTAATAATACATAGACCATGTTAACATTTGAGTAGCTTTGTTGATGATGATTTAATAATACACTAACAAGCCTGACGTGCAATCACTGTCATGGTAATGCACGTCAACATCGAGTGCAACTTATTTATCAATCTAGAATAGGCCTATAAATAACGACTGGGTTTTTCTTCATATTTGCCAACAAACAGTATTTCTTGCTATTATTATTATTATTAAACAAGACGAATCAGTAGATGGGAAGAGTGCAAGCACTATAAGTTGCTTCTCGGCAACCCCCACACACCTGAAACGTTGATGACAAAACATGAAACAGACTGAAGACAACAAACAAACAAACACACAAAAGAAAACAAACTAGACAATAAAGAATAGGAGACAGGATTTATTTGTGAAACTTATCCCAATGGCAGAGCAAATGAAGTACTATTTGTTATACATGATTAACTTCTATTTGTAGAACTCTCGGCCGGCACGCTTTGGCTTCATGGATTAGCGGTTGCCATGGTTGCTATCGTATAACACAAAGACAGAAGGTCATGTCTATACGTCTCTCAGCATCAAAATGTAGACAAGCAGCTTGTAGGTCCCAACCCTTTTTTAATTTAAATTTCTGATATGCATTGAAAGGATTACAGCACTGACAGACAAGAAAGGAACCAGACAAAACAAGTCAACATGATTATAGGGAGGGGCTTAAGATTTGATGTTTTGAAATCTAACCCTCCCCCCCCCCCCTCCAGTAATTGATTGTGACATTGGCAAGTTAACTGAAATATGATAGGTGCAGTTAGAGGTACATGTACATGTAGTATATGTATAAATATCGACCATGCATGGTGATAATATGAGGAAGAGCATGGCATACCCTTGAAGTTTTCAACTCCAATTTATTTTATTATAAGTGTTAAAGGTAGTATACACCATTCTTCATCTACCAGAAGTCTCAGGTATATGGCCTCAAATACACAGGAAAGCTGCCACCTCAGTAACTGAATTTGCCATGACACTTAAGGCACAGTAAATAATTTGCCCTAAAATCGTGAACAAACAACGCCAGCTATAGGCTGGACTCCTTCGTTGCAAACGGTATAAATGTTCCCTGCCAAAGCATACATTTGCTAAAACTGTGAAGATGTCTAACCTGGGCTATAAACACATACAATTAGATAAGCCAAATGTGTTATTCAGTGATAAGTAATTTCTGATGAAAATCATTGAAGATTGCAATTTTGGATGCAAATCACACTGGTTACAATATTTAAAGTTAAATTTCTGGTGTCACTAAGAACAAATCACTAAGGAGAATAGTCTAAACCTTGAAACATTGGACCAATTTACACTTTTGGAGAGTGGATTTAGTTTTCAGGAGATACCTGTTCTTTAATTTTATCGGTAAAACCTTATTATCCATTAAATAATTAATTAAAAGAATGACTCATTACTAATGAATATGATTTTGGATAAATCAAGTTGTTTCACCTGGTTAATTATTTTTTAATTCTTTCCTCAAATTTTTCCATTTGTATGTGACTGGTTTCCTGCTTAATTTAGGAAAGTAAATTTTGTTTACAAATGTTCCAGTACTATATTTTGACTATATTTTAGGTTTCTTTCACCACATTTATTCTGCACTGCCAAATGAGTGTAAAATCTGTATTTTGGGGGAAAAACTGAGTTAAAAGTTTGCTACTTAATTTGAATATTATATTGACAATTGAGTGGCTACACTTCGCGCTTTGATGCCACATTCTGGATGGAATAAAATAACGTTTTCATTGATTGAATTATTGTGTTTTGGAATTATGGAAAAGTAGCACTCGTAGTGTTTATTTTAGCTCACTGCGAGTGCACATATTAAATCAGCTCATTGCACCTGAAGTGTATTATGAGTAGCTCTTTTTAAGTGTGTTGTTTACACCCGATTTTCTCTAAAGTTTGTTCAGACCGTGAAAGGCTAAATTCGCCTCTTCCATCATCACAAACTTTTCTGATCTGAACGTTTTTGCTTGTACATCTCAGCTTCTAGGCATGCATCACGCCTCTTAGCGAAAAAAACCCAACCTGTTGTCCGCTCCTTCGTGAAAACCAAATTCCACTTTTTCTACTTTTACGCCATTTCGATAATTATGTTTTTGTCAATACAAAATGTTGCAGTAACCCCCCTCCCCACCCCCCCCCCCTCCCCCCACCGGGCGAATTTCATGAAAAACCATTACAAATTTATCAATATTAGTTTTTTTGATTAAAAAGATTAAATATTGCAATATCTACAACCTGGTGAAGTTATAGGCCTACATTAAAAAATCCAATTAAAATCCTAATTAACAAATGGGCGAATTTATCCTCAAGTGCCGTTTTGCGTTTTCACGAAGAGGCGAATTTAAATAGCGTTGACCTTGACGTGTTTATGAAGGGCCGCTTTGGTTTCCGTACTGACTTTAGCGTTTTTACGAAGAGGCGAATTTGGGGTGCAGTACGGGAAATGTATCATTCTGACTCTCACAGCGACAGGGGCGAATTTGCTAATTATATCGTTTTTTGTTTACACGAAGAGGCGCTTCTATTAATTGATTAATTAGGCAGAACTAATCACCTATTTTTTCTTAAGTTTGCTATATTTAGGAAGATTGGCATCTTTGTTTTCCCATGGTACCTCAATCTTGTATATTCTATGGATCTTTATGTTTCAAACTGCCAAACGAAAAAGGGACCAACTTTACACGCGATTTTCTCGAAAGTTTGTTCAGACCGTGAAAGGCTAAATTCGAATCTTCGTAAAAACGGTGCTGACGACTGTTGTAAGGGCGCGTCTAGTGGTGCGCTCCCTGGGGTAGATCTTGCGTGTGCTAAGAAGCACCAGGCAGTAAAGTTTAATTAAGACCCCCCCCCCCCTATTTTTGTTTGCCCCTGTACTTGTAGCCTGTACTTGTTACCCTGCTGCATCAACAAACATTGTTAGCGATCTATTTATAATTAGAGCTAACAAATACTGACCAACGGCTTTTCATTGAGATATATTAAGCCCTTTTCACACTGCAGAGCTAATCCCCGGGAAATAAATCCCCGGGAAATTTCCGGGAATTTTGTACCCACCAACACCCCAGCAACCGTTCACACTAGACCCATTTTTCCCGGGGAAAAGCAGTTTCCCGGGGATTTCTTTGGTAGTGTGAACAGACCGACCAAAATTCCCCGGCAATTTCCCGGGAAATTGCCGGGGAAATCGTCTAGTGTGAAAGGGGCTTTTGTTGGAAGTACATGTAGTATCAACCGTCATGTCAGTCAGTTCATCATTGCCGATGGAGAATCTATTCGGAAGGATGCTAATAATTGTTTGGACACTTTTGGTTAGCGACAAATTTACCAAATCCTGCCCCCCCCCCCCCCCCCCACCCCCCGAAAAAAAAGAAAAAAAAGAAAGAAGAAACGTACTTGAAATTTGAAAAATGTATCATATATTTGTGTATTACAGAGTTGTAAATTTTTGTTATAATATTGCCGATTAATGTTGTTATAACCGGATAACAATTATGAACGCATTGCTGCATCTGACGAGTAACACGAGACTAGTATCGATTGTGGTTTAGATGTTTTTTTATTTCAGGGGACTAGATGTAATCTTCATACAACTGCGAGTTACCATGACAGCGAGACCAGCGCTCCATGCTCAGATAATATGAAAAGTAAGCATTGGTTACGAGACACCGTCTGGCGTTTAAATTGCTTTGGAGTAATAAACTAGCGATCTGGAATTATTTCTAAACACAAATAGATATGAGATATTGTCCAGCGTTCTGTGGTATTATACAGTGATTTGAATTGTAATGCCACATTGCGCTCGAATTCATAAACGGTGATTTTCCCTTGATCACAAAAACAGGTGATGACCGAGCGTACAAATCTAGGCCCGGATTCATCAAGAGTGATTGGATCATCTGCTGTTTATGGTTACTGACACCTGTCCAAGTAACAAAAGAAATTGTCATTGTCCCAAAGGGCTTGTTTATCTCGTGTACAAGTTACCAATTCTCTGTTGGCTTGCTTGTGTGGACGGACGTATGGATATGGAATTATCATAACATAATACGTAATCCGCTGTGAAGTGAATGATGTACGGCTAGACCATTCTATCATATTTTGCACATAGGCCTGTTTGCTTGGCTTTGCTCCGGGTAACTATTTAACGGAACCTGCTCGCGAGGTAGGTTAAAAAAATCCAAGATGGCGACGTGCGCGACGGGCGGAGAGGGAGTGCATCGATGTATGAAATTGTTAACGTCGTGCGTCGCCCGTCGTGTTATTAATATTATACGTTTATTGGAATTATGGGTAATAATACAGTCATTATAATAGTTCAGAGGCGCAACCTTGGATCTTTTTAATTTCGGCCTATACTTGTGGTTTTTTTTTAGAGGGGGGAGAATTGTTTATTCACGTTGAGAAAATATCAAATAACAACCGGTACATGTATAATACAGGCAAAATTGTAAGAATAATTAGTTAACCTCGCTCAACGTGTTTGATCATTCCACGAAATAACCGCATTGAGTCAGAAATCGTCGGTCTTAGTTTTATGACCTTTTTTTGTCTCGACCGACCCGACTTAAAAGCAACAAATATGAGAATCGTACAAATACAAAGAAAGTCATTTGAAAAAAAATTCTTAACGTCGCGCTGTAGTATGTGGTTATAAATTATGGATTGTTGTTAATTTTTCATCACCTATGCTCAATTATTAACATTTTAGGCGAGAAACCGAGACGGAGAGCTTTTTTTTTTTTTTTTTGTATTTTGGCTTATTCAACATTTAAAGGTAGGATACACCATTGGTCATTGCTTGAATTATAATGAATGGGTAGATTTGGGGGGTTGTATTTTATAGTAAATATCGTTTAACTGACCTGTCCGAAATTTTAGAGTCATTGATGCCGAAAAAAGCACGAAAAACAGCGTTTGTTTTCAACCAGCGTCGAGCAGTTATTCTTATGTTATCTTTGTTTTTTCGCGAATAATAACAGGATATCTAGCGCAATCATTTTGCTGGATGCCCAGAATCAACATTTACTTTCAGATGAGTAGGATATTTCTTAATAATTCGGTAGTAAATATTTTCGATATCTGCAAATGGTGTATACTACCTTTAACATCCTTTAAATTGTTTAACACAGCCTTTAAATTGTGCTGGAGTCTGGTTTCCAAAATATGCTACGGCTCTCTTACCTATTTTACAGATCCAGAGTGGCGACTTGTGTTCAGAGGCGTGGCAGGAACTGGGGAGAAACTGTATGACATGTGGACCTCGGAGTTCTGGAACCTGGGTTATGAAGCCAGTGGTCATCGCCGTGATAATACCCACTACCAAACCTGGCGCAACGGACAGCTGAATATCCGACGAGTAAGTATGGCATGATAACGAAACAGAGGGTTATACCGCTAACTATACTCTGCAAAACAAACGAAAACATAAAATGTGAGGCGTTCTGGCGAAACTGCAAAAAATAATATTGAATAAGGCCTAATGTGTTTTTTTCCAGATTTTGTTAAACAATAATATGAAAGTAAACACGTGTACAAGTTTTTAAGGCATTTGTCCATATCACATCGGCCCTTATCAACATTTTACTTAATTTGCGACATGTTGATGAATGCGAACTTTAAACAGCCATCACATTACGGAATGTCCGATTGGAGTGCAAGAAGGGCATTTATCCTCTTTTATCAATACCCAAGAACCCACTTCCGACTCATTTTGCCAGAGTCCCTGACAAATGTTGTTGTGGAAGTCTGTCTTTTCTCTTGGTTAAAATTTAGCAAGATTATTTTCGATTTCAAAAATTGGAACTGTTTTTATTTTTTTAACTTTCAATTCAAAATATTGACACATTTTGTACACTTCTTGTTTTCTGCTAAGGTCAAGTTTTCCCTGAATAACAGCACCGGGGTAGGAGCGGAGTTGATCTTCAATGGAACCGGCTCTGATATCTATAGTTGGTTCCACCCGACCCGCCTGATTTCATCCCCCTGGGAGGATCTCAAATCAGCTCAGTTTACCGGAGGCTCTGGTCAAATCTTCAGTATCGTCGGTACCGTTAAGCGTGGATTGTAAGTATAACTCTATGTAAAATAGTAGATCGCTCTAAGAAAGAGGAATTAAAAAAAAACTATACAAAAAGAGTGAACATTTAGAGTGAAAACCACTCCCAAAATAAGATGTTCACTCTTTCCAGAAGCAATGCCTACGGAAGAAAGCTTTTTTTTTAGTTGTCCGGCATTTAAAAGTTCACTCTTTGGGAGTGGTTTTCACTCGTTTGTATGGTGGCCCTGAAGGGACTCGTGAATTTCACGACTTTCCCCACAGTCGCGAATACTGACGTCAATATTTGTCGAAAAGTCGTGAAATTTGACGCGAATATCGACGTCAAATTTGACGACAATATTCGCGACTTTTGGGGAAAATCGTGAAACTTGAGGTCAATATTGACGTCAATATTTGCTCTTTTACATTCAGAGAAGCCTGATTGGGGGCGTTTTGTTTTTGTGTGTTGTCGCCGTCGTCCATTGATAGGCCATACTTATGATATTACTTTTACGACTCAATGCGATTCAATAAATTCAATAAGAAAAGGATTTTTTGATGGGCTTGAATAATTGTGTCCCAAATCCGCTTGTCCTAACTTAGTTGAACATAGTGCAGGGAACTTTGAATCCAACCCCAGGCCTCGCTGTTAATTGGTTCTCTATCTCTCGATTGGCATAAAACAAAGGAAGCGGCGATTTTACATCAACAACAACTATGACGGATGTAAGAAGGATAAAGGCTGGCTGGTTGTGTTCGATCGCCCTCTCAGGAAAGATCCATGTGAATGGGGGGAAACGATGGATGGATATTCCCACCCATTTATACTCTACAGTGCGACCAACCAAAAGGTGGCGTGGAAAGATGTGCTCTCTAACGGTAAGAGCAACAGCAGCCTGCGAGTTAAATTAGACTCTTGTATAAAATTATGTGATTTGTTTTCTTCTGATTACTATAGGTTTCCCCAGTCAATTTCGGCAAATAAGCAGCCAATTAAATTTTCGTGCGTTCGAAATAAAGCAATTTTGCTTCTCCAGTTTTTGCCGTGTTTTAAATGCAGAATTGGGTGCATTCATTTTAGTTTGTAGGCATTCAAATTCTTTTAGCAATGTGTTCATTTTAGCATCTTTGTCTTTTTTTGTGACGCACAATCATCATCAATTTAGCAAAACTGGTTCGACTGGAGATTTTTGCTGAGATTTTTTTAAATTTTGTAAAGAGGCAATCAATTTCGCTAATACTTGCACAAATCACGGCAATGCCTGCCCTACAATGAATTTGAAGGACCAAACACACGCCTTGAAAACGTTCCTGTACATTTAAATGCTGTTTGTTGAATTGTTAAATTGGATGGTTATTTTGTTAAATCGAATGACACAACAGTACATTTGCCTAGTCATAAAACGAAATCGAATGACCATTTTTAGCAGCATTCGATTTCGCGCGAAATAGTATGACGCATTGGGTAAATTGGCTGCTCGTTTTGCTTGAGTTTTGCGCAAATTCATTGTGCTTCCTCCTGTGTTCATATCTTTTTGAATGAAATCCATTCGAAGGGAGTACAATAAATTTGCGCAAAACTCAAGGTTGCATTATTTGCGTGAGTGGAACGCAGCTGGCCTCGTATTCTATTAGTACTGGTCGTTAATGGGAACAACACCTATTTTGGGGGCACTTTCCAAAGCGGACTATCTTGACGAGTACGGGTGGGGGTGTCACACCCCGCCCCGCCCCTCTGGCTGCAGTGTTTGGGCATTGATACTACTGCTACCACGTGGCGGGTCTGATAAAACAAAGGAAAGTAGTTGAAGCTATAAAGTGTAAAATGTAATCCTAAGGCATCAGCTTTTTCTTTCTTATATCCCCACAGATGGAACGGTTGGACGAGCAGAGAGCCTTACCATTCACATCGATGCTGAGTAAGCAGGGATCTACAATATTGGCTTATCAAGAAGGGGATCGAGGGGACTAGTGTTAGCCCCGCCCTTCATCTCTTCGCTGGATTGTTATTTAATTAATTCACGGACTTAAATGCACTTTTTATTTTACAGTTGTGCTATTCACTAAATATTCTTCTCAATAATTCTTCAAATGCTCGGAATGCTTTTTTTGATAGGGTCCGACAGGCCTTTATAAGTACAAGAACAGATAAACAGAAGCCCCAAATATAACGGAACAAACAGACTCTAAAACTGCACTTCAAAACAACACGTACAAATAAAGATGTAGATATTAATATAAATAGATATAATATAAAATGTAGATATTAATATATACAGTAGGTATACTCAATAAATAACTCGGAATATAAGCTCCTTGTGCCAACAAAGGGGGGCGCTCTTTCATGTAGCAACGACGCATGTCCCATGCATGGGGTAGGGGTGCAATATAATTTCGCTGGTTTCACACACGCCGTTCCTTGTTCATGTGATACACATATACCAGGGGGGTGAGTTGGTCTGTTCTTGACACGCGAATCTACGGTTCTCGCGCTCCAACATACAACGGCGGGAACGCGACCCGTGAACATTGTACTCGGAACAGGAACACACGCACCACCTATCGAGGTTTTGCAAAAACAAGTGGCGTACGTGTGTCATGAACAGATCGCCCGAGTCCAGCCTAATATTAGAATGTATTATCATGGAGAAATAAGACACATTTTTCAATGGTATTATTAACGATGGATGCAAAATCAGTAACACTAACATTAGGCGTCGACAGTGACTCCCTAACTCTCCCTTTCTTGCCGTCGAGGGGGTAAGTGTGCACTGAGCTGGCCCACCATTAGACTTGGTGCCAAGTCGGTAATAGCGGTCCACTCGGTATACAGGGGGGAGGTTGCGGTTGCCTCGTTCCCAATTTCGAAGTTAGATCTGGCACGTTACTAGTCTTAAACCAGCCGTGCCGATAAACTTCGACTGAAATACACGGATTAAACCCGACTATCTAACGACTTGTCATCAAGTCTAGCCCACCATGTAACATCTAAACATGTCGCAAATATTTAGTTTATAGGCCCTAACTATTCAAACTTTCATACATTTGGCAAACAAAATGCAAATTTTACCAAGCCGTTGTTGTGTACAATAACAAGAGCATTTAGGAGAAATGAACGCGTGTTTGGAGTATCCCTTCGGGAGTGTTAGGCCTATTCTTGGCATACTCCAGCAACACGCAAGCCACCCACCCAGTCTGAAGTGTCATGGGCGGATCCAGGATTATTTTAAAGGGGGGGTCCACCCAAGGTCTTAGGCAGGATTTTGTGAATTGGGTGTGTAAACAAAAAATGTGGGTGTGTAACAATTTGAGTACATGTAACTGTGAAGCATGTACGCGAAGCGCACATCACGAGCGCGTATAGCGCGAAGTCCCTGCGGCCGGGGTTCAGGGCCCGCTTATAAGGGCCCTGAAATTTTTTGGTTTATTAGGTGCTCTCTGGCGCAATCTGAGGCCAATTTCTACCTATTTTTTCTAGCCTGATTTTTATACCATTTTTTTTTTTAAATCTAATATTTACCATTTTTAGCTGGAATGATAACTTGAAATAAATTTTGACCAGAGGAGTATATTATGGATACCGGTATTGGAAGTTTGGATTTAAAAACAGCGCACACTGACTCACACTACGTGTAAAATGAGGTAACGGTTAATTGGTCATAAACCTTAGGCATACTTAACATAGGCAGGATTTGGCTGGGAGCGACCGGCAGTGACTCCATTTAAAATAATAAACAAATTACAAGCCCTAATAGGTATTAAGTAAGTTTAATTTAAAGTTGAATGTTAAAATAAAATGTTACAAGTTGTGTTTAATCTTTAAAAAACTACACGCCAAACGCCCGCTTGTGCTAGCGGGGTTTATTCCGACCGTCTCTACAAACGGTGGAAAAAGCGGCGTGTTTGTTCCAATTTAGTGTTTAGTAATTTACATAAATTTAGCTTAAATTTAGGTCACGTGACAAATATATAAACACTGTGGTTAGCGCCTATTGCACTCGTTCTGCTGGGGCTACTCAACCGTCACTTCAAACGGTGAAATTCCAGTGTTTTTATTGGCAAGTCTGCCAAGTAAATGGGCCCAGTGGTGAGCCAAGCATGGCATTTGGGGCAAGCCTGCCCCGTTCAAGCTTATGAAAGCGTTTAAAAAATTAAAATATGTAATTGCCTGAAATGCAATAAGAAGGAATAAACAAACTAGCGGCTCGAAAAACTAAGCCAAAAAAGTCAAATCATAGTCTATAATGGTTGTTATTTTGTGTGTGTGGTTTGAGAATAATACACGTATGTGGTTGTGTACATGTATGTACGTTGCTTGTTTAGGTGAAATACATTTTTTTTTTTTTTTCGTTTTTTTCGTTTTTTTTTTTTTTTTTCACTCAAGAAAAAAGGGGTCCGGACCCCTTGGACCCCCCCCCCCTGTATCCGCCCATGAGTGTTTCCTTCTGATCGGCGAAGTTCTAGTTTGTAACACGATGACAGTTAGTTAGTCAAGTATTGTCTACTTGAATCTGCATGTACCACTGAGAGCTATTACATATAGAATACACAATTATGCTGGAGAGCACTTTATACGCAATAATATACTTATTAAAGTAGAATACACCTTTGGTATTTGCTTGAATTATCAGGAATTGGTGGAATTGGGGGTTGTATTTTATAGTAAATGTTGGATTCCTACAATCATTATTTACTTAAGTAAGATATTTCTTAATAATTCGGTTTAAAAAAAAAAATCTATCTGCAAATTGTGTATCCTACCTTTAAAACCATGCAACTGACTGTAGTGGCTAATGCGCAGGATTATTAATATTATAATTAATTGGTTTTTTTTCTTAAAAAGGTTTGTTAGTCATTTGCAACATTTTCTTTTTACTAATTTGTGTTTTGGATTACCTACAAAATATTAAAAAATGTCCTACTTTTTCATAACATTAATTTCATCATCTATTTTCGATTCTGCTTTGATGATTTTTTAAAACGCAACTAAAGTCAAAAAGAACCATTTTGTTAACATAACTATTGACGCTCTACAAAAGGTGTGCGACTTAGTTGCAGAAAAAAGGTGGTTCTGGCACGGGGCGTTTAGCTCATCGCTGATTAACTCGGGCTGTGCACTTTCTTCGCGTCTCGTCCTAAAGTGCTTATGGTGTCCGGCCGTCCGCGTACAGAGCGCAGCCAGCCCAGGGAAAATGTTGCCCAGCAAATACCCTTCCTGTGTGGATGATTATGCTGGGGATTCAACATGCGGTTATCAAAATAATTCAGGTATAGGTTTGTTTTTCACTTAATTCGTAGCCGGCCCGGGGTCCTGTCATAATTTTCTACCCGCTAATCCTAACTCAGTAAATGTAAACTAATTTACTAGATTGGTATTTTGTTTATATGAGAGATTCACTCTTTTCACTTCTATTTCACTCTTTTACATTGAGAGAGTTTACTTTTAAATGTTAAATTTAGGTGATCTGTTTCTCTCTAATTTAACGTGTATACACAGTTGTTCTTAATTGTAATTTTTTGCTCTCTTATCATCCGTATTAAAATGAGATCTGGGTGCTCTTATATTCTCTAACATGTTTTCATGCATCTGTCAATAACTGATTGTTCTTTTGATGTGCAAGAAAAAAGCAAAACAGCCCTTTATCTCTAGAACAACTAAAGAAAATCATGACTATAATTGCCAGAGACGACTGCTCTCTTCTTCAACTGAGAACTGTTTGCTATGTATGTTTAAAGTTCGCTTTATTATTTAGGCACAATGAGATTGCGGAAATCAAGGCATCTCATCTCACCCGTTTAGCAGATAGCCAAGGTCTTAGTATATTCTAGCCTTTAGTCAAGGCCCGCGTGGCTACCCGGACGCGTGACGTGCCCCGGTTGCTGGTACGAAGAAAAGAAAACGCCTGCAGCGCGACTACGCGAGTGGCGAAGCCACGAGGGCCTTTACTACCTCGCAAAGAACGCTTATGTTTTTCTTTACATTTGTCTACCGATTTGGTAGAGAAATTCTCATGCATAATGCATTACATGTTGTGAGTATTGACCAATGAAAATGTAGAATTATGATCAGATGTTTAGTCAGTGTGACGTCACACGCGCTCACGATTTAATGAGCAAAGCGCAAGATGGCGACTTCCTGTGACACCGCTGGTAGGCCTATCGATGACTTCTTAATGTATACATAGGTGATACCAGGTAAATAAATGCGTTATTGTTAATTTTCTGTAATGAATTTTTTTTTAATTGCACTTTTTTTTTAATTTCTTGTCTAAAATCTAAGATATCTGATACACTATGTTCAACAGTTTTAATTGTTCCCTTTACTAACGCATCATATTAAAAACCGAATGTTAAAATTTACCCCACTCAAAAAATAGAAGAGTCTAAAGTGTTGTTCGTCGTGATTGGTTAAAAAATATCTGCATATATGCATGATTCCCATTATTTGAATACATGAATAAGTGATTAGCTCCACGAGGTAGTAAAGGCCCTCGTGGCTTCGCCACTCGCGTAGTCGCGCTGCAGGCGTTTTCTTTTCTTCGTACCAGCAACCGGGGCACGTCACGCGTCCGGGTAGCCACGCGGGCCTTGACTAAAGGCTAAGTATATTCATGCCCAAATCCGAAACTGACATATAGAGAGGGAATTTGAAAGCGAAGCCGAAGCCGTAACGAAGACCCCCTATATTATGTCTGTGTTCTGAAAAGATCGCGTGTACAATCGAGGGCGCCCTCAATAAGTCCATGTTCGGAGAATACTTGATTGAACCGATGACGGACGGCGCGCCCCAAATCAAACTGGAAAACCCAGTCTTGGAGCAAGAATACGCCAACCCGTGAAATACGCTTTATACTCGAAAGCACATACTTTTCTGCTACTGTAAGCAGGGATGGCGTTGCCGTAGGAACAAAACACAATACGTGCGGACCAATCAACAGCTTTAGCCGAATGTCTGCTCTGAATGACGCCACAATACTTGTTGAGATATATCGGACGTTTGCAGTGTGGGCTCCAGCTACACACGTGAACGTCTGATCCTATAGCTAGTTAGAGAGGCTTGGTACTGAGAAGCACAATCTGTACACTTTGTGCTCGACTCGACCATGGCGGCACGGCTCACTGGGACCGGAAGGTGTAGCCTCTTGCTCCCCCTGGCCTGGGCTCTGTTGGCCGGGCTTTGGGCTTCGTGCGCCGGGGTTGAGGCCCTATTTCAACCCTGGTGCAGCATGGTAGACATCGCATTGTTCGGTTATAACGTCTCGTCGGCTCCCACCTCGACGCACAAGCTGTGTCACCTGGCTTGCCTGGACATCACCGGGTGCCGATCGGCCAACTACTGGTATAGGAGCAAAGTGTGCCAATTTAACAGCGTGTCGCACCTGAACGTCTCCGGGCATCATCTGGTCGAGAAGGCAGGATCTCTATATACCTTCACCCAGCAGGTTAGCAATAAGTGGTTTATTTTATAGTAATTGATAAAAAGAACCATTGACTGAGTGCACCAAGGCAGAGATTTGGTGGTGGGGTTGAGTGGCGATGCTTAGTATGGCATGCACAAAAAAAACGTTATTATCTCAACGAATGTTACTGGGAAAACAATTTTTGTCCATCATTATACAAACTTCTCGCATGTTCATGCATTTTTGTTTTCTGATCTAAACGTTTTTGCTTGTACATCTCAGCTTTGAAGCCATCACGCCTCTCAGCGAAACAAAAACAACCTATGGTCCGCTACTTCGTGAAAACAAAATTCCACTTTTTCTACTTTTACGCCATTTCGATAATTATGTTTTTGTGCACAGAAAACGCGCCTCTTCGTGAAAACAAAACAATGAAATTACATGGTTTGGAACCATGCGCCAGCAACGAAAATTTACAAGACCCTAAAATGTGTGTGTTTTCTGTTTTTCCCCAAACAGAAAATGGGATACCCATTGAGCATAACTTCTACACAGTAGGCCTTGTTGTTAAACATCCTATTTAACATTCTGACCCATTTTTGTCGCATCCAAAATGAGCGGTTGGAGTTGGCTCATTTACATTACAAAAAGAAAAAGGCGACGGATATTAAGCCTTTGTACCCACCGTCGATTTGTCTTTTGGAAGCAATTGAGTGGAGTGGTTATTTGTTATTCAACAATAGCAACCCCTAAAATAGCAATTTTGTCAACAATAGATGTTGCAGTAACCCCCCCCCCCCCCCCCCCCCCCCCCCCCGTTTTCACAAAGGGGCGAATTTTATGAAATTGATTGATTTATTAAATATTAGTTTTACTGACGCGTACTGACTTTAGCGTTTTTACAAAGAGGCGAGTTTGGGGCGCAGTGGGGAAATGTATACATTCTGACATTTTACGAAGAGGCGCTTTTATTAAATGATGAATTCTGGAGAACTAATCACCTATTTTTCTTAGGTTTTCTATATTTAAAAAGATTGGAATCTCTTCTTTCCCATGATACCTTAATCTTGTGTATTCTATGGATCTTTATGCTTCAAACTGCTCAACGAAAAAAGAACCAGCTTTACACGCGATTTTCTCGAAAGTTTGTTCAGACCGTGAAAGGCTGAATTCGCCTCTTCGTGAAAACGGTGACGACTGTTGTAAGGGCACGTCTAGTGGTGCGCTCCCTGGGGTAGATCTTGCGTGTGCTAAGAAGCACCAGGCAGTAAAGTTTAATTAAGACTCCCCCCCTCCCCGTTTTTGTTACCCCTGTACTAATACTTACACACCGAGGCACAGGTTAAATTACTAAACACCAATTCTTCCAGAAAGGTCTTTAAAACGAATTCGAATTGTCAGAAATTCCTGTTATAGCTCGAAATGATTTGGTAACCCTGTTGCGTCAACAAGCATTGTTAGCGATCTGTATATAATCGGAGCTAACAAATACTGACCAACGGCTTTTCATTTAGATATATTAGTTGGAAGTAATATCAACCGTCATGTCAGTTAATTCATCATTGCCGATAATTGTTTCGACACTACACGTTGTTTAATCGTCTTTTTTTGGTTAGCGACACATTTACCAAATTCTGGTGTCCCCCCCCCCCCCCCCAAAAAAAAAAAGACTTGAAATTTGTAACAATGTATCATATCTTGTTTTATTACAGCGTTGTCAATTTTTGTTATAATAATATTGCCTCCATGTTATAACCAGATGACATTAATGAACGCATTGCTGCACCTGACGAGTAACACAAGACTAGTATCGATTGTGGTTTTGATGTTTTGCTATTTCAGGGGACTAGATGTAGTCTTCATACAAATGCGAGTTACCATGACAGCGAGACCAACGCTCCATGCTCAGATAATAAGAAAAGTAAGCATTGGTTACGAGACACCGTAAAAAAATACCATGTTTTATATGTACTATACGAACTCGCTTGCTATTATGTAAAAAAATACATAACACTTGCTTGGTAAAAGGTTTCTTGACAGTTGTGTAAAATGTTACCTGGTACTTAGGTAATTATACTTTACACATTTATTATGTATTGACAGTTGTGTGAAATGTTACCTAACTCTTATGATATATTTACACAAGATTACGTAAAAACTAGAAAAACATTGGGTATACACAACCTTTGGGTAAACATTATATTTCACTCCCATGCGACATAATATAGGTTTTCCCGGACGATATCGAAACATGTGCACATAAATTTGTAACTGGTGCATTCGTTTTCGTGCGAAATAGTATGAACGTTTACATTCCCGTTTTCTATTTAACAATAGATAATTCGTTTTTGCATAATGGTGCATCCAGTCGTAAGAAATCATCACACGATTTCCCGAATGTGCACTGAATTTAGTATATTGATAGTTCATTTTAGCGCGAATTTGAATGCACACCCGCAATCATGTTTTCCTTTTAATTTATCAACAATCAATTTCGCTAAATGTGCAGCCGATTTTCTAGGCATTTGTATGCCTGGTCAAGCATTGGAATCCATATGTGTTCCAAAAGTAACATTATGGGGAATTAAACCAGGTGGTCTCGTCTTTGAAACTACCAAATAAATGCTATATAAACCACTAAGTTGAAGAAAAAATCTTTCTTTGCTCAGCATTTGCCACGATCGCATCATATAGCTAGATTTTACTTTATGCCCCCTAACATTTTCCAATAATGGCTGCAAGAGGGAGATTCAGACGAGTCTCGGACGTTGATCGAAATCGTTTTATCGATGCCTTTGAGGCTGACGACGCCGACTACTTAGATGTAGCAAATAGACTGGACATCAACCACTCATGTCTTGGTGGACAGTTCATTGACGGATAGACAATTGAACTGATAAAATGATAGAGAAGTCATTAACAAAAACAAAAATAACCTCAATTCTTAAAATCTTCAAAAGTAACCTAAATCCTGCAAATTTATCTGATGCATCAACTTCCAAGTGACCTCATTCCTGCAAAAACCTTCAATTTGCAAAGAGTATTTTGGAGAATTTGGGATGGTTAGGGTTAAAATAAATTTAAGAGCCAACACAAAATGATCAATTAGTCCCACGATACATTGATTTAATAATGATTTAATCCAAGTTGTATCGTGAATTATATAGCCATATGTACGTTATTGAAATTGAAAGCAGAATATGCGAATTTAAATTATAACAAATGAAAAAGAATATTCAATTCAGGCCGTGACACAATGATAAATCCATTTGCTGCGAAATAGATTGCACATTCTTAATAATCGGCCACGCATACGTCAAACCGAAAGCCCAATCACGTGTTTGTAAATCGTTTAAATGAAACGCTAAGCACATTCATTTATTTGAATTAAACAAAATAAAATTGAATGCTCGTTTTTGCGAAAATTTAACTCGGCGGGACATACGTCGTTCTGAAATTTAGCGCGAAATTGAATACATATTTTACAAATGAATGTGCACATTTTGCGATATCGTCCGGGAAAACCTATACTTTTTATTTTATACCATTTATTTAATATATTTCCATGTTCATTTATGTCTCTCCCAACTGATTTATCTTGTTGACTCCTTAATATCAATTAAGCGGGGTCCTTGTTCGTCGATTCCAGGGTTTCCGTAACGTATGAAATGTTACGTTTCCTTGAATGCAGCATACCTATAATGTCTGAAGTCTTGCAAAGCCGTAAGGAGCCTATTGATAGTGTCTTGTTCTTACGCCAGCTCTTATAGCCGCGAAGAGCCTTGCCAAGCGAGTCTGTCTCCGCGGTTTAACATGAATAAACTCAGTCTCCGTCGACTTTCAGTATCTCTGCTGCTACTGGCTGGAGGTAGTTCACTCCAGGGGTTTTCTTTCTTCGTCCAGGAAGACAACATCGTCTGCATAATTTTGGAAAAAGGTCGGAATCTAAATTCAAATCGGAAAAGTTTCACATAGACCTACAGGTTGTGTGTACATGTACATCCAAATACCAACGTACATGTACGTGGGTATTATGCACTCATTTGTACTGCGCATATAGTCGTGTGCACACATTAACATGCCTAACATAATGCAATCACAATGAGTTATTGTGTGGCCTTCACTACACAAATAGCAATATCCTGTAGTACTAGTATCTTATGGTCCAGGCATTTCTCAGTATTGGATACAGTATAACAATCACAAGAGGTTTAGAAAAACTGTACATTCAAAGACTGCAGGCTGTGGCATGCCCCGTCGTTCTGACGAACGTCTGGTGTTTATGTTGGCCATCTTGCTTCCCTGCGCTGTGTGCGTGTTGGCCTACATTTTTACCTAACTTTAGTAATGTTTACCCAATTTATTAGTTTTTACATAAGTTATGTCAATTGGCCTCTTTATTTATTCAACATGTAATAAACGATTTACGTATCTGCGAGGTACTTTTTTTTCTGGCGATTTTTACCGAAATTATGTTGTTTTTTACATAATTATTTTTATCTAATATTTTGTTACTAGTCTTTTTGAAATAGGCCTACCTCTTTTTCTTTCAAAGACAAATTTGCGATGGCCCGATAGCCAGATATCTTTCGCATATCATACTATCGATTGTGTGCCAAATCCCATGCCTTTATCACTTATTGAACAATTGTTTTGTTTACCAATCTGCCAGACTAAAAGGCCTTGTCTCATTCTATTGGATATCATGTATTTTAAGGATGTGATGCTCGCAATTTGACGAAAAAAAACCACAAAAAAACCTGTTTAGCCGTAACCACTTTTGTGTGGAATTGCGCATAATTACCGTCAGCCATACTTTTTCTGCCTTTATAACCGTTAGCAGGAATACGTTTTCAAATTTAAATCTAATTTGTTTCGCCTCTAAACTCAACAAATCCCGTAAAGTCAGGAAGATTGGTGAAAAAACCCGTTCAATCAAATGATAAAAGCATGGAATTTGGCACACAATCATAGTTTGTCCTCTGAAGAAATAAAAGTATACATAAAACAAGAAATGTTCAACGTTTTCAAAATGGCTGCCATTGCATGTTAATTCACCAATATTTTAAAATCTTAAAAAAAAAATATATATATATTTAATATTTAAAATATTTTTAAAGATGGGCTACAACGGAATAATGATAAAGGCTGTGTAGCTGTTTTTGTTCGAGAAATGTATAATGATTACTAATATATCATTAGTATTCAATAAAACTTGTTCCTTCATGCAAAAAAACAACAAAATTGATCGGCGTTCTACGACCCAGAAAAACTAATTTTCAGCAAAAGCCCTTAACTCATGAATAATTCATACTTTGTGTGTGACGTACTACCCATGAAGACGCATACATATGGTGGCCCTGAAGGGACTACGCAAATCGTGAATATTGACGTCAAATTTGACGTCAATATTCGCGACTTTGAGGAAAGTCGTGAAATTTGTCGTGAATATTGACGTCAATATTCACGATCTGCGGAGTCCCTTCAGGGCCACCATACATACATAATACACACGGAATAACATGGCGTCTTTTGTTTACTCTCGGTTGCTCATGGGTAGTACGTCATCACTTTTCGCTGGTTTACAAGTCCGCTGGTACTATATCGTGGATTTCATTGTGGTTTTCAGTGGATCTTTGCCGGGAACCAGTACAGGGCGGGAAATTTCAAAATCGAAGAATCGAGGTCTAATTTTTTTGGTCAAATTGCAACAAAATTATTTAGAGAAAAACATGACCGTAACAATAAAGTGTTACCTGAACACAACATAAACAAGGTCCGATAGTAAATTTAATGTGTGAGTTTTCGTTGTAGTCCATCTTTAAATAAGTTTAAATCAACGATGGTCCTATCCAAATATCTTTCTCAAGACATACTCTGACTGTGTGCCTAATGTTATGCTATTATCATTCAGTGAACCATTCTATCATATTTCTCACATGGACCTGTTTGTTTGGCTTTGCTCCGGGTAACTAATTACTGGAACCTGCTCGCGAGGTAGGTTCACAAGATCCAAGATGGCGACGTGCGCGACGAGCGGAAAGAGGGTGCACCGATGAATTGTTTATTCACGGTGAAAAAATAGCAAAGAACAACCAGTACATGTATAAGGCAGGCAACATGTTAAGAATAAATAGTTAACCTAGCTCAACGCGTTTGAACATTCCACGAAATATCCGCATTGAGTCAGATATCATCGGACTTAGTTTTTTACTTTTTTTTGTCATTTTGAAAAGGTGCAGGGGATAATCGCCTAAACAAATATGTTAACGTCGCGCTATATGTGGTTATAAAGTTAATGGATTGTTATGGATTGTTATTAATTTTTAATCACCTTTGCTCAATTATTAACATTTTTGGCGAAAAGCCGAGACAGGGAGCTGGGCGGTAATGTGTTTTTTTTTGTTTTATTTGTATTTTCCCGTAGCAGGCCTATAAGTGCATTATAAATATTAGAAGTGCATTTGCAATTAGAATTTTCAACAATCGTCAAGGGCACTGCTGTAAATTTACATTGAAATTGAAATAGATGACAATACTGACGCCCTATCCTCGATTCTCTTGAGAAAAATGCGCAGTACCCAGAACAGAAGAGTTCGTTCAAAAGCAAATATATCATCTATGTCGGTTTGGAAAGCAACAGGTCCGGATGGCATTAGTGTTAAAATGATCAAAATTGCTTTACCACTAGGCCTATATCATTACATTTTTAACTCAGTAATTTTACCCTGTAAAATCCTATAAGATACCCTATAGATTGGAAACATGTCTTAGTAGCACCAATTTACAAGGGAGGGGATGTAGTACAGGTAACTATCGGCCTATTTCTATAATCATAAATGCCAAATATCTCTAAGATTTTAGAAAGATGGGTGCACTCATCGGTATACAGCGATATCTTGATAAAAACAAATCTGATCCCTAGTTGCCAGTCCGGATTTAGACCCCTACACTCCACTAAGATTACCCTACTACATGACTTAACAAACAAGAGTTGAAGACGAAGTTGGATAATGAAGAAGTTACATGCAATTTGTTTATAGATCCCAGTAAGGCATTTAATAGTGTTGATCATGAAATCCTACTAGAGAAACTAAAACAGATGAACATGTCATCTTCTATAAATAATTGGTTAAGCTTATACCTAAGTGGTCGTAGTCGGTCTGTGGACATTGGCGGCACCACATCAAAGGTCTGTCTGTGAACACTGCACACATTTACACTGCAAAAATTGCTTTTAACAATTTTCAAAACACAAGTTGTTATAAGTTTGTAAACATATTTACATATGCTAAAAAAATATTTGTAGGAGGATGGTAGTGTTTAGCCATCGAGCATTGATGTTTAGGAATTGGACACGTGCGTTTAGCTTCTAAACATGTTTACAAACTGATACTAGCAAACAAAGTGTTTATACTCTCTAAACAGTTTTGGGAGTGTAGTGCCCGCCGCTTGAAACAAATGGTGCACCCCAGGTGCCCCCCCTATATACAAATTTAACCGGTTATAGAAAGTTGATAATATTAGGGTGTCCGTGTTTTTTCAAACTTTATTTTGATTTTCTTTTCCGAACGAATTTTGAAAGAATATAATGTACCCCAACGAATACATTTGCTTGTTTTCATTGGCCTTCTACAGTTTTAAAAAGTGGTTTTTATTGTTGCTGAAATGGTGCACCCCAGGTCAGAAAGTTTTTATCGAAAGTTCATAATTATTCATAAAGTTCATAAAATACTGTGAGGGCAGAGATGGTTATTGTGGTTGATTTAGCTGCTTTGCGCGCGCCGAAATGGCAGCATTGAGCTGTATACTCCCCAGGGAGCTGAGATGGTATTTGGAATGTTTCATGGGCCCAATGACCGGGGTAATAATGTTAAGCGCTTTGAGACTTTGGTGATAAAGCGCTATATAAGCACCGCACATTATAAATACCGCGCTCATGCGGTGTATACCGTACAATTCATTATACATGACTGTCTTGTACATAATCTCTAAACACGCGGTATACATTATAATGAACGTACAACTTTCTATTGTCCTCCTTTGTTTGTATTAAACAATTTGAGAAATGCAATATGTACGATTTGTTTATGAATCTCATCATAGGGTGCGACCCCCTAAAACCACGGACACACCATCTTTTAAATTGTGCTGGAGTCTGGTTTCCAAAATATGCTACGGCTCTCTTACCTATTTTACAGATCCAGAGTGGCGACTTGTGTTCAAAGGCGTGGCAGGAACTGGGGTGAAACTGTATGACATGTGGACCTCAGAGACCTGGAACTCGGATTATGAGGCCAGGGGTCATCGCCGTGATAATACCCACTACCAAGCCTGGCGCAACGGACAGCTGAATATCCGACGAGTAAGTATGGCATGATAACGAAACAGAGGGTTATACCGCTAACTAACTACACTGTGCAAAACAAACGAAACATAACATGTGAGGCGTTCTGGCGAAACTGCAAACAATAATAATGAATAGGGCCTAATGTGTTTTTTCAGGTTTTGTTAAACAATAGTATGAAAGTACACGTGTAGTTTAATAACAGTTTTTGAGGCATTTGTCCATATCACATCGGCCCTTTTCAACATTTAACCTAATTTGCGACATGTTGATGAATGCGTAATTTAAACAGCCATAACTTAACGAAATGTCCGATTGAAGTGCAAGAAGAGCATTTATCCTCTTTTCTTAAAAACCCAAGAAGCCAGTTCCGACTAATTTTGCCAGAATCCCTGACAAATGTTGTTGTGGAAGTCTGTCTTTTCTCTTGGTTAAAATTTAGCAAGATTATTTTCAATTTCAAAAATTGGAACTGTTTTAATTGTTGTTACTTTCAATTAAAAATATTGACACATTTTGTACACTTGTTTTGTTCTGCTAAGGTCAAGCTTTCCCTGGATAACAGCACCGGGGTAGGAGCGGAGTTGATCTTCAATGGAACCGGCTCTGACATCTATAGTTGGTTCAACCAGATCCGCCTGATTTCATCCCCCTGGGAGGATCTCAAATCAGCTCAGTTTATGGGAGGCTTTGGTCAAATCTTCAGTATCGTCGGTGAGATTGAACGTAACTTGTAAGTATAACTCTCTAAATGTAAAATAGTAGCTCGCTCTAACAAAGAGGAATTTAAAAAAAATATATACAAAAAGAGTGAATATTTAGAGTGAAAACCACTCCAAAAAATAGCATGTTCACTCTTTCCAGAAGCAATGTCTACGGAAGACAGTTCTTTTTTTAGTTGTCACTTTACTTTTTGGGAGTGGTTTTCACTCTTTTGTATGGTGGCCCTGAAGGGACTACGCAGATCGTGAATATTGACGTCAATATTCACAACAAATTTCACGACTTTTCTTAAAGTCGCGAATATTGACGTCAATATTGACGTCAATATTCACGACTTTCCCCAAAACTCGCGAATGTTGACATCAAATTTGGCATCAAATTTGACGTCGATATTCGCGTCAAATTTCACGACTTTCCCCGAAAAGTCGCGAATATTGACGTCAATATTCGCGACTTTCCCCGAAAAGTCGCAAATATTTTGACGCGAATTTTTTCCAGCAAGCTAGGTTTTGGCTAGTCTTGCTCCAAGACCGAGTTTTTGGGGCAAGTCCTGAAATTTATTGTTAATATTGAAGTCAATATTCGCGACTTTCGGAGCAAGTCGTGAATTTTGTCGCGAATATTGACGTCAATATTCGCGACTTTTGGGGAAAATCGTGAAATTTGACGTCAATATTGACGTCAATATTCACGATATGCTTGTCCCTTTCACTCTAAAAACCCTATCTTTTTCTTTTAGGAGTGTTTTAAAGGAGAATCACTCTTTTTTTAAATTAAAGTGAGCTTGTCGCTCTTTTACAATCAGAGAAGCCTGTTTGGGGGCGTTTTGTTTGTGTGTGTTGTCGCCGTCGTCCCTTGATAGGCCATACTTATGATAATACTTTTACGACTCAAGTGATTAAATAAATTCAATAAAAAAGGACTTTTTGATGGGCTTGAATAATCGTGTCCTAAGTCCACTTGTCCTAACATAGTGCAGGGAACTTTTAATCTAACCCCAGGCCTCGCTGTTAATTGGTTCTCTATCTCTCGATTGGCATAAAACAAAGGGAGTGGCGATTTTTCATCAACAACATCTTTGACGGATGTCCGACTGATAAAGGATGGCTGATTGTGTCCGATCAGTCTTTCGGGGACCGTGAATGTGAATGGGCGAGAACGACGGGAAGGTATTTCCACCCATTCATACTCTATAGTGCGACCAACCAAAAGGTGGTGTGGAATCATGTGCTTTCTAACGGTAAGAGCAAAGGCAGCCTGCGAGTTAAATTCGATTTTTGTATGATTATGTGGATTTGTTTTCTGATCAGCATGTCGTAAAAAACCGTCTAAAACGAAAGAACACTAGTGGAACGCAGCCTCGTATTTCATTAGTACTGTCTGGTCATTGATGGGAACAACTGACATTTTGGGGCGATTTTCAAAGAGCATTATCTTAACGAGTACGGGGTGGGTGTGTCACACCCCGCCCCGCCCCTCTGGCTGCAGTGTTTGGGCATCGACACTACTGCTACCATGACGGGTCTGATAAAACAAAGGAAAGTAGTCCGAGTTATAAAGTGAAAGATGTTATACTAAGCCGTCAGCTTTTTCATTTTTATATCCCCACAGATGGAAAGGTTGGACGGGCAGAGAGCCTCACCATTCACATCGATGCTGAGTAAGCAGGGATCTACAATATTTGCTTATCAAGAAGGGGATCGAGGGGACTATAGTGTTAGCCCCGGCCTTCATCTCTTCGCTGGATTGTTATTTATTTAATTAACGGACTTAAATGCACTTTTCTTTTTACAGTTGTGCTATTCACTAAATGTTCATCTTAGTAATTCTTCAAATGCTCCGAATGCTTATTTTGATAGGGTCCGACAGGCCTTTATAAGTACAAGAACAGATAAACAGAAGCCCTAAATATAACGGAACAAACAGACTCTAAAAATGCACTTCAAAACAACACGTACAAATAAAGATGTAGATATTAATATAAAATAGATATAATATCAAATGTAAATATTAATCTATACAGTAGGTATACTCAATAAATAACTCGAAAAAAAACTCCTTGTGCCAACAAAATATGAGGGCGCTCTTTCATGCAGCAACGACGCATGTCCCAAGCATGGGGCGCGGCGATGGTGCAATAGAATTTCGCTGGTTTCACACACGCCGTTCCTTGTTCATGCGATACACAGATACCAGGGGGGTGAGATGGTCTGTTCTTGACCCGCGAAACTCTGTTCTCGCGCTGCAACTGCGGGAACGCGACCCATGAATATTGTACTCGGAACAGGAACACACGCACCACCTATCGAGGTTTTGCAAAAACAAGTGACGTGTGTCATGAACAGATCGCCCGAGCCCAGCCTAATATTAGAATGTATTATTAACGATGGAGGCAAAATCAGTGACACCAAAATTCGGCGTCGACAGTGACTCCCTAACTCTCCCTTTCTTGCCGTCAAGGGGGTAAGTTTGCACTGAGCTGGCCCACCAACTAACATCTAAACCTGTCGCAAATATTTAGTTTATAGGCCCTAACTATTCAAACTTTGGTTTTCATACATTTGGCAAACAAAATGCAAATTTTACCAAGCCTTTGTTGTGTACAATAACAAGAGCATTTAGGAGAAATGAACGCGTGTTTGGAGTATCCCTTCAGGAATGTTAGGCCTATTCTTGGCATACTCCAGCAAAACGCAAGCCACCCACCCATCCAGTCTGAAGTGTTTCCGTCTATCGGCGAAGTGCTAGTTTGTAACACGGTGACATTTAGTCAAGTATTTACTTGAATCTGCGGTGCGCAACTTTTTTTTAACATACATGTACCACTGAGAGCTATTACATAGGCTATAGAATAAAAAATTATGCTGGATAGCAGTTTATACGCAATAATATACTTATTAAAGTAGGATACACCTTTGGTATTTGCTTGAATTGTCAGGAATGAGTGGAATTGGGGGTTGTATCTTATAGTAAATGTTGTTTAACTGACCTGTCCGAAGTTTTATAATCATGCATGCTGAGAAAAGCAAGAAAAACGGCGTTCGTTTTCAACCGGCGTCGGGCATTGCATGGGTCTTATGTTGTTCTTGGTTTTTTTTGCAATCACTGTCTTACGATCGTAAATTTTTTAAATAAATTTTGACAAATACAGAATATCTAGCGCAATAATTTTGCTGGATCCCTACAATCATTATTTACTTTCAAATAAGTAAGAAATTTCTTAATAATTCGGTAGTGGAAAAAATCGATATCTGCAAATTGTGTATCCTACCTTTAAAACCATGCAACTGACTGTAGTGGCTAATGCGCAGGATTATTAATATTATAATTAATTGGGGTTTTTTCTTAAAAAGGTTTGTTAGTCATTTGCAACATTTTCTTTTTACTAATTTGTGTTTTGGATTACCTACAAAATATTAAAAAATTTCCTACTTTTTCATAACATTAATTTCATCATCTATTTTCGATTCTGCTTTTGATGATTTTTTTAAACGCAACTAAAGTCAAGGAACCATTTTGTTAACAAAACTATTGACGCTCTGCAAAAGGTGTGCGACTTAGTTGCAGAAAAAAAGTGGTTCTGGCACGGCGCGTTTAACTCATCGCTGATTAACTCGGGCTGTGCACTTTCTTCGCGTCTCGTCCTAAAGTGCTAATGGTGTCCGGCCGTCCGCGTACAGAGCACAGCCGACCCAGGGGGAAAATGTTGCAGCAAATACCCTCCCTGTGTGGATGATTATGCTGAGGATTCAACATGCGGTTATCAAAATAATTTAGGTATAGATTTGTTTTTCACTTAATTCGTAGCCGGCCAGGGGTCCTGTCATAATTTTCTACCCGCTAATCCTAACTCGGTAAATGTAAACTAATTAACTAGATTGGCATTTTGTTTATATGAGAGATTCACTCTTTCGAAGAGCGAGTCAAGTTCGTTTTCACTCTTTCACATTGAGAGAGTTTACTTTTAAATGTTAAATTTAGGTGATTTAGGTGATGCTTTCCCCTCTTATTTAACGTGTCTATACAGATGTTCTTAATTGTAATTTTTTGCTCTCTTATAATTATCAGTATTAAATTAAGATTTAGATGTTCTTATAATCTCTAACATCTTTTCATGCATCTGTCGTTAAAGGGATCGTATACGTTTGGTAATTGGAACCCACTGTTTGTTTCAATCCTATAAAGTTATAGATATATACCATACAACTAACTTGTGAAAATTTGATTTCAAAAGGTGCATTGGAATACACAATCTGAGAAACGTCACTGCAGTAACGCTTCTCATATTCAAATTTTTGGGGATAAAAAGTGATATCTTTTTTCCATAACCGCAGTACTTCGAAGTGAAAAGTTTCTAAAAATGCATTATACTATCCAAAGCTGCTGTACTTCTTACCAAGTAAGTTTTTATTGCCATTCATTTTTGGAGTAATTACCAAACGTCTACAATCCCTTTAACTGATTTTTCTTTTGATGTGCAAAAAAAAGAAGCGGGAAGGCCGTGGTCAATTTGGTTATTAGCTGCTCGTTTGTGGCAGAATTGTTCTCATGTTTAAATCAAACAAATCAGTAACCCGAACCGTTTTCGAATTGCTTACACTCCAGCTTTGCCTAATATGGTGAATTAGAATGGCCAAACTGGCACAACTGGAAACTCGAATTGAAATGACCCGATGTGAAATTATTATTTTGAATGCATACTTGTTTTAATTGAATCGCTAAAAAGTGCACTAAAAGTGAGATTGAAATTGAATTGAATAATTAGTTAATTGAATCTTAATCTAAACGTGCATCTAATTTGTGCGAAAAGAGGTGATTCATAATAAATTTGGCTGCCAAAATAATGTTTAACTGACGGAAAAAACAACATTATGTAAATGTACCTCCGGTTAGTTTAACAGACAAATTGTCAAGTCCGTTTGGTATATTTAATGATAAACATTTAAAATAAAAACAGTTAGCGGGGAGGAAAATATCCCGAAGGGTAACCCTGAATTTTGCAATCATAACCTTTACGTGGAATGAAAGTAATTTTAAACTAAATTAAAAGTTCAATTGCGTAAAACAAGCAGTGCAAAAAATAAAGAATATAGGCCTACCTGTTTGTGTCCGTTTTGTTTTAAATTTCCAACGAGTCTCGACGGGCTCCGTAATCGGGTGAATTTAATTCCACCTGTCTTTAGTGGTTCTTTATTTACCATCTCTCGTGAGCTGTTTACCGGGACCGTTTTATCGTACCGACCACCTGCACGAGCCCTGAAGGCTAGATGGGACGAAACCGGACGGGTTTCGAAATACGCTCCACATTCGTACGATTTCCTGCTTCGGAACAACAGCCCGGAGGAACGGGGTTCTGTATTTATAGAGCAAATCACCACAACCAGGGGCGGTGACCTCTTAACTTGGACGTCATCCACTTGCCAGGAAATCCAATTCACGCTGTTATCGTACACCGCGTATTTTATATCGAGCTAAGTAAGGAGCGTTAAAGGCGTGTTTATCAAGGGAGCTTAGGCGCATTGGTTTGATGGGGATACATAATTGTCTTGTCATAATAGATTCATGCTTGCAGGCGGTAAAGTAATAAGAAAACTGTCTTATATATCAGCGAGTTGTTGATTGACGCAGAACTAGACAAAAAACAAAGATCATACCTCCGAGCATTCAAGACAATACCGTCAATGGGGATTAACTATAGATATGCTAGGTGATCGCCAAAGCGGATAAACTTTAATCTCCACTTTTTCTCCGTTAGTCAGACCATAGAGCAAGGAATATGGTCAGACCCGAGTCATTTTCGCCAACTATGATAAGAAACCTTCGAAAAATATTGGGTAGTGACCACAGTTGTCAGTATAGCGGTGGCAATTTGTGCCAGCCAGCTATTGTACAAATTTATCGTATGGGAAGAACCCGATATTCATCATTATCATCATTGATTTAATGGTAAATCAAATTCATTTGCGGTAATGGTGTATCGAAAACCTTGAAGAGTTTCGAGTATTTTGGAGTATAGGTAATTTCCATCGATGTCGGTTACACATTAATTACTAATCTCCAACCTTGATGAAAGTAGGAAATGACTTAATGGCTTCTACTGCTGTACATGGCGACGAACTGGGAGTATTATGGTTTAGGGTAGCAGCGCCCCCTGTACGTCATTCGAAAGGAAACGTACCAAACAAACTCAGCGTGTTCGAGTACTTACCCGCGCTTACTACTGCCTCTGAATCTGGGAACGGTTGTACATGCGCAGTACCTGAAAGTAAACAAACCATATCGGGTCTCTCAACTGAATGAGTGACGTTCACGTAAATATGCGGCTGCATCAAGAGCGATTAACATGTATTTTTCTTTCTTAAAAACTCCCCAAATTGATTCATGTCGCCGCATCGTCTAAACTAATTTTGATAACAACATATTTTTTTTTGAATTTCCCACTATTGGCGCATCGCCGGACGTGGCAGCCATGTTTTCGCATGGCCTTATGGGATACTTTCCGGGGTACGCGCCAGGCCCGAGTAATCGCGAGAAGTCATGTGACCGTAGAACAGTGTCGAACGTAATCGAACCCGATAACTAGTGTAAATGAGGTCAGGTAATAGCCGGCTCTTTGTATCGATGACCAATCTATATTCACCTCGGAAATATCTGTCTTCCTGCTGTTCTCAACCAATCTAAAAGGAGTCCAGCATTTCTTAGCTGTTTCGTGTAATTATTCAATTTATATCATATTATTATATAAATTATTATGCTGTGCAGAATTCTATTCCGATTTTTTGTTACACTACAGCAAAATTATACTTCGAATTTTCGTAATGATAGTCTGACCCCCCCCCCCAAAAAAAAAAAAAAACCACCACACAACCAAACGAACCTTTCGTAATTAACTTTTGGTAAAACCAACCAAACGACGTCCGGGTCGCCACCTTGAATGATAGCAACAACTAATAATAGATGATACCCCCACGAAGCATTATATTTGTAATTCTGAGTTCAGAAGGAAGAAAACCAAGGAGAAAGGAATCAAATGAGTGTTGTTTTTCGTCCTTGTAAAACGTCTGTCCTCGGTTACTGATATCGTTCCATGGCTCTAATCATATAAGAAGTATCGTTACGTGTTTCTCAATGCTTTACAAAGAATATGTATATATTTATCGCAGGGAAATGAGATTAAGAGAAAATGCAGTTGCCAAGCTGTGGTCGCGTGATACAATTCCACTTGACAAAACAAACACACCTCTTTGTGTTTATAGACAGGTCTTCGCTATTTCAAAGCTAAATTAGAACAAATTCGGCAATACCTTTGCTGTACAAGTTTACTGATTAATGTACATAACCTCAACATTTAAGACTTGCCTTATTTAGGATGAATGTATCACAACAAAAGAAAACAAGGGCGACACATAACGAACCCCGCTCATCTCTTTTCCAATGTAATGAATGTAAACGCATTTGATAATTAATTTCACAAACGGAAATTCTATAAATAAATGTTGAACAAGCTAGTAGTTGCATTGAATATGAAAATCCATTGGGTACCAAAAATCGACAAGACAGTGGGAATATCAGATGGCAGTGATAATACTGAGAAGGAAGAATGTTGCAAATCTTGGTTTGCAAAAAGTTCAATTCAATTCAATTGGTGATTTTGCAGCCAATTTACTGCCGATTTTGCTCAAATTTGACAATGACATAGCCAAGGCATGATTGTAACAGTTTTTCTTGAAAGGAGTATAATTATTGTGCTCAAGTATGGATTGTTTCCACCTTGTACAAAGCACTACCAAAATCACTGATATCTTAACAATAGCCAATACAATCCCTTGGACAGTGCAATGGTCCCCACAACATGCTTTGCCGTTGAAAGGGCCTCAATGAGTTTATATATTGTGTTCTGAATGTTCTATGATCCTTGAGGATAGACGAGATTGTTTACCCGAAACTTATTGGCGCCCACACTTAAGTTCTTCCCCCGTTGATTACCCCGTTCAGATACCCCCGGTGAGCACAATCCCACCCCTATACACGATGCCACCTTTATTCACACGCACAATCTAACCGAAGTGCCTAAATATTTCCCAAAACTCGCAAGGCCGGAGAAATTAGATTTTAATTGCTGATTTTTAGGGCGCGCCTTTATCCAATTTCCTTGGTTTCCCACGACCGTCAGGCATTGGGTGTGTAATAAGCTTCTTGCCATGCAGAACTAGACACGTGATATAGATCAAAGACAAGACCCTTAGCGTTCGATCATTGATGAGCAACCCTCCCGGGAATTCATTGCTAGACTCTTAGTCATCCTCACGTTTCAACACCGTGTCATGATACAGAGAGAAGTCTTCTTTGCCAGTCAGGCGACGGAGCGGAGTTGTTCCTCGTGTCATCCATTTTCACAGAATGCAAAGTAGAGATCACACGAATTTTAATAGAAAGAACCGACGTGCTCTAGATTTCCTGAGCGTATCACATACTATAGCGAGCATGTACAGGAATGAGCCTCCTACTTCCAAAATCTACCAAAGAAAATAAAGGTGCCATGTATTTCAATGAAAAGTACTTGGGATAAACACGAATAGAGAGAAGAAAATAAAAAACCTTCACTTTTTTGAAGAAAAACACTTCGAACTGACGGTGTAAAGAACTGAGTCAGTATTGACCACAGGACTTTGATCTTCTGTCAAAATCTAAATTTTAAAGGGTTACCTGAACTCACGGGAAACAAATGTTCGATTACATGAATTGTAAACTATGGTGAGTGACTATACCATGTTGCAGAAAACAAATGGCGTGGTGCTGCGCTGGTGTCTTTGCATGATATCAATTAGATATTACTAGGGGTTCAGCTGGACACCGCCGGCGGCAGATGGGATTGAAGGAGACGATAGTAGCCCCTTGGGAACCGAAGCCGGCAGTATATTCTTTCTTACGAGGAGCCAGTCACTATATTGACCTAGATTCCCAGCCAGTCTTGCACCGGGGATATAGGCAGGAATATTACCATGCCATACGGAGAATACCTGAGACATCAGGAGCTTAAGGCGTGAAGAAAGCTACAAACATAATATGTTTATAATTATATACGCGCCGTCTGGTTTTCAATAATGTTGAAAAGAAACACAGAGATGTGCCACATTGTTTGAATTTTATTTTATTATTTTAGCAAGATACTTTTTAAAAAGTGCCATGGCATTGTGCTCTGGAGCATTGCATTATGGTCTGCAGGTAATTCTGCAGGTTGTGGGTTCGAACCCAGCCTGTGCTATATCACTTTTAATATGGGTCGAGGTACCATTATGTCATTGTGGTGGACTATAGTCATCCATCCCAACCCTATTCATATACTGTGAAGTGATCCTATTATTTTGTTCGTCTTGTTTCAGTGCGAGGGACTGGTTCTTCCACATTTTCCTCTAGTATATCCAACACCTTGAGTGACCTTTGGCCTTGTGATGGGCAATCTGCATAAAAAGGTACGGAGTTTAAGGGCTTGAGCGAGAATGCATTTGTCATATATACATATAATATATATATAATTTTAACACAATGGATTGCCGTACATGATAGTTTGCCATCTCTGGCGCAAGCTATTAAATAAGTACTATGAAACTCGTTATAACATATCGCCATTATCGCTATGCATCATTGCTGATTGAATAGCATTATAGAAGTAGAGATATATTATTAATAGACGGCTATAATGGCAGCGAACCACTTACAAAAATGGTATAATTTCCGCCCAAACCTTGCGAACAAGCAACTAGGAGGAGGAATACAATTGTAGGTAAAAACGTAAATGAATAATTAATAATACAAAAACACGCTAGTTTGCTGCGTTTTTGCTAATTTGTGAGTAAAATTCAGTCCCCGTTAAATTCTAAGATGGCGTCGATTTAATTATGTGCCTTTTTTATTATGGGTGGTTACATGCATTTCAATCAAGGTTTGGCAAACAATTGTTTTTTACACAGGTGAGAACATGCATTCTCTTTATTTGGTATAAAACCGTAATTCACTCCCACCCTTTTCCTCCAAAATTAATATTATTCGAAATAAAGTCACGCCCGTTTAGTCATAAGGGAGGAATAAAAGACCTTTTAGATATCTGTGTAATTGTTTATGACTCAAGTTAGGCTTGTGTACTTTTACAAAAAACACACCCGACTAATAATCTAAAAATACCACGTCTCCAGTGATTAAATCACCATATTTAGCCCTAACCCAGATCCACGCCGGCAACTCGCGAAATAGGCCAAACCATTTTACGGATGACTCGATAATACCGTCTTTTTTCCCTCTATACCAGAATGATATCATCATTGGCTGTAAATAGCAGCCACGATGTACATCATCCCGGTTCGGGCGCGGGGTGTCATTTTTTCCTCCCCGATGCATTCCCCGATCGCCCGTAATACGACCGCAATACCCGCGCTGTGACAACATTATGATTCACACGCGTGTGTCAACGGGAACCCATATCACGTGCGCACAACAAAACGGATACGTCCCCGACCGTAGAACGATTTGTCCCCGCCGCTCACAGGCCAGCACAGCACGACTATACATCATTAATACCCACCACACTTTTTGCGTCCCTGCGCGGCGTGGTGCTATGAGCAAATCAATCTCATCATCTCAATGACATCATCCGTTACTATGGCAACGGACGACGGCACAAAAAAGTGAGGCTGGTTCTCATTGTCGTTGTAAATCGTTCTATGAATAAATTATTATCAATGAGTTGATGGAACGACCGTCTATTAGCGCTGGAGAGGCAATAAATGAGATCCCCATACGTGTATACGTCACGCGCTGGATCCGAGGGATGAGCGAAAAGCAAGTGACACAGAAGTGAACGAGATCGCCCACAGCTGCATGGGTTCTACAAGAGCATGCGCACTCGGTGGCGGTGACGCGTATTAATGATACAGACTGACAAATGAGGAACAGCGAGTGGGCAACTGGGCTCTGGTTGATTCAATCCCGTACGGCTAGCTCGATCGAACGAAGCGACATCGTTATTGTATGACACATCCTGCAACTACTCGTAGTACACGCATTGAACATCGCGTTGGGGCCTTGGGCTAACATACAGCAGTTATAGAATCGCTCTATCGTGACCAACGCACTCGATCAAACCGACCGTGTTTGTGTACAAAAAGCCGAGCGACTGATGAGCCTAGTTCGATGCAGGTATCATCGTGCAAATTCAGATTAAACGAATGCAGAGAGGGCAACATTAATATTATTTTGCAGTTCGGAACTCGCTATAGGTGAAATGAGGTCACTCCGTCACCGACACGTTGGACTGACCGGGGTCTAGCCTCTCTGCAGCCCTACCATAATCTACCCCAAGCCGGACGGAATCGCCCGGTCGTACACGGTGAACTTTGGACGCGTCTTCTTCAACAACACAACGCATGGTGGCTGAGACACTTTAACCAACAACCAATGAATCATCGGTGTTATAAATAGAGAGTATAGCTAGCTGCTAACATAGAACCACTTGAGCCACAGACGAGAGAAAATTACCGGTGAGTAATTATTATAAATTGTTCCCGCTCTCCGGAGCCGGGACCACAAGAGTGCCACAACGGCCGCCCGACTCCTCGACAAGCAGGCCCGACGCGCCTCCGCCGCCTCAGACCCCGCACTCGCCAGCCACATGATCGAGAAGAACCTCAAGATGGGTGCGGAGCGGGAAAACGGCCCGCATCACCCGCACCAGCACCACCAGCAGCGGCAGCCGCCGCAACGGGCCAACACCCCAGACCCCCACGTACCTTGCAAGGACCCCCCGGCCTCCCCGCTGGCCAAGACGCTACATTGGAGCATCGCCGATATGACCATCAAGCAGCAGCACGAACACTCGTCGTACCACCGGGGCAGGAGCTCCAGTCTCCCCTTCTTAACTCTCAAGGATTTGCCCAAACTCCAGAAGCCTCCCGTACTCAGGGTGATACTGCTGGGAACTGGTGGCGTGGGGAAGTCTTCCCTCCTCATGCAATTTGCATCCTCCTTTTACACAGACGTCAGCGACTATGAATCAATGCTCTCAGGTAAGAACATTTTCGATTAAAGGTTCGACCACTTATCATACCAAACTCACATAAGGCCTAATGGGTCGCGCGTTGCAAGAACTATTTAATTTCGGGGGTACACTACACAGTACATAGTACGGCAAAATATTACTTAGTTATCATAGGGCTTGGTTTTCAGGTATATCGAGCACGATTTAAGGCAAAGCAGACACAATTTTGTCCCTATACCCCACACACTACAGATTATTGTTACCTATAACACATCCCCTAGATATCTGAAAAGAATTCCTGAAATTTTGGGAGCACAATGACCATGCAACACAAGGGGTCCTCTGCCTTATATATCTTGTTTCATATAGAAAGCTCAAATAAGGCTATTTTAAGTTGTTAATACCCGTTTACAATTTAACAAGTCCAAAATGCAATACCCAAACCACACTTAACGACTATACAGTCAGACTTGGCTTAAACGTAGCATCTCTAGTGACTGTTCTCTGTTATAAATCAACCCCTTTTCTAGTTAAATCCTATAGTACAGGTGTTTTTCTTCATTGGCATAGTGGCTAAAAGTTCTATATGCTCAGTTCTGTGACCATAGGATTTAATGTGCACGAGGCAGCTTCCCAACCACACTGAAAATGTACCGTCGGTTTAGTAACATAAAGGTCGAGCGGAACAAAGTGGAGCCTGGAAGAAACAACAATTTTATTGTGATTTGAAACTAATCGCACGGATGTGCACGCGTATTGAAGCAATTACTAATCCTGGGCTTATATAAGAAAGAGGTATAATGCATTCGCCATTATGTTTCTAAGAGTAGCATCAGTAATATTATCACCGAAGTGTATTTCCAAAATACCTTGTAAATGTGAGGCTTGCGGTAGTATATTATTACTGTGGGTGCTTTTAAAGAGCCGTGTATTAGTTTAAATCCTTGAAAGTGCACCTTGTGTTGCGTACACCTTTAGTTTCAATGTTCGTTTTGCCATTAGGCCTATATAGGGTAATTTGTTTTGTTTTAATATGCAAATACGAATTTCCATATTCATGTAGTTCCAGGCATAAACCTCAATGTTACAGCTATTTCAGCACCAAAAAAGTGTTAGAATTGTGGACATTTTTGCTGCCACGCAGATCTTCTTGTTATTTGTTTTTAGTGTGTCAGTACATGGCAGTGAGCCAATGAGCGAACCTTTCTCGTTGAGGAAAATGTGGGTTCACAAATTGAACGGAAAACCCCTAAACTGAACAATGGCTTCCTGAAATGACATCACAGCAACAGCGCCCTCAGTTGTTTAAAAAAAGTGGACATGTTTAAATGCTTAACCAGTTCGCGCCGGGATTATTTTAACATCGCCGAGCCGACGGGCGGGATTATTTTTAACGAAACTCGATCCGAAGCGTGTTCAGGCCTATAGTGCTGGGTAGCACACCCACCCATTTCCGGCCTTGCGCGCTGCTGACATACATTTCCGAACTTGAACTTGGCGTATATATTCGTCATCCGTTTTGAATTTGGGAAAATTTTTGCGTTTATATTCGTCATCCGGCGCGAACTGGTTAAAGATATAGAGTGAAAAAAGGGTAAATTTTAATGTTTTGTAACTCGACACCTCTGGGCGTCAGATCAAATTTTGTCCGTATCACATTCCCATCTATGTAGTTATACATTTAACAGGATTAGAGAGTTATGAATAAAAATAGGTTGCTGAGAAAAAATCATTCCATGACCCCTTTAAGAGTGCAGTTTATATGTCACGGGACCCATATACACAGCTGCCGATTGCTATGCCTTGCATCATAAAATAAATGAATTCCACACATTCAATCCAATTTATCGCTTCAGTTATAATTGCCTGCCTGCATCCCTTGTTGATTGGACGCGACATAATTCTCTGCCGCATACAATTTCCTCATTACGTTTACTCTTACAGGTTGAGTCTATAAATATGCCCTGTTATTATCGGGACAGATAGGGTGAATATTTGGGGGAATTATGACTTTGATGATACAAACATGAAATTTGGCACAAAGTCAGAGTATGTCATGAGAAAGATATTTGGCTATGGACTCTGGGCGCAGTCGTGTGAGGGCACTGTTCACCTAGTAACCGTACTTCCCATGGGAAGTGCTTCGCTGGTATTACGAACGTATTACGTATCATTTATATATTCGTATTACGAAAGAAAATCATAGCAGGAACACGTAAATTGAAGTTCGGTAAAGAAGGCGTCGATATGGACTCCCCAACTCTCACTTTCTTTCCGGTGAGCCCATAGGACCACCGCAGATTTGTCATTGAAGAAATATAGACAGAATAACAAGCATTTTTTCAAAATGTTTAAAATGGCTACATTGCTTATTATTCTACCTATATTTCTCCACAGGGCAAATCTGCGATACTATAGCCAGATATCTTTCTCATGACATACTCCGACTGTCTGCAAAATTCTATGCTTGTATCACCAAAGTCACAATACCGTAATGGGTGGCCCACCAAAAAAAAGGACAAGCAGACCACCCAAAGCCAAAACAACTACCTATACCAATGGATGGGCAATAGGAATCTCGATTTGGTTAAATAGTTTTAGCTCCAGATCCTATCTTGGTATCATGATTTTTCTTCCAGAGAGACTTGTCTGTTTTAGGGTCACTCTGTATATAGAAAGCTTTACCTTTATACGGTCATTTGGATTTTTCTAAGTATAACCAAGCGCAAGGTATTATTACAAATCTCATTGTTTGTAAATATCATATACTGGTACTCGGAAAAAACCCATGAAATCATTCCGATCGAAGAAACAACAACTGGTGGTTTCAAACAATCAGTGAATCGACTGCTCTTTGGAAATAAAGAATACCATTTGGGAAAATCGGGGTATAGACTGTGTCCTTTGGGGCCACCGCACAGCAGTTCCATTTAATCATATTCTCTAGTTTTTGCCTATGTGCAATGGTTTAGCAGTCATTACGCGAGCAACATATGGCAGACGATTATGCTTCAGCTCAGACGAAAGATTAATCACCACTCGTACTATGATAAATGTATGCATGTCTGTTTGTCATAAACTATTACGGGAAAAACATGTGGAGAACTCTGTATAACAAAACCGGGGGCATTTTACACCATTCACTTGCATAATTACAAATGCATTCACTTACAAAGAAATCGAGTGTAGAGAGCTTGGAACCTGCGACCCACACATTGCAGTTTCGGTGCTTAACCAACTGAACTACCCAGTAATTCCCAATTGCGCATCAAGAGAAACAGTAGTAGTAGTACATTTATTTCAATGATAATTATTAATAAATGAACATTTAACATCTCATGTTAACAAAGAATTGATAATTGAATGATTAAGAGTACATTATGTACAGAGGTAATACATTCCAAACTAACCACATTTTAGGTATAAGATAAAATGTTGTCGATAGTTATGTGCAAATTCCCAGGTTTGCGGGGGGGGGGGGTGTCATAGGAATCTATCTACTAATTGCATCTGGCGTGAAGTTGTAGCCACAAGTCTTGAGCAAATATCAACAAATCCAATCTGGCGTTCCAACAACCCGCTCTGAGTGAATTTTTCGCGTGGTTAATTTTCACTCGGGAAAGGCGGGTGGGTAGGACAAGAGGGCTTTCCTTTTTCCACGGTGAACCTGTATCGACTGTTGACTTTTGTTTTAATAAAGATTAGGAATCCAAACCCTCTGTTTGATTTCTGTTAATTTTTGACCGTCGAAATAAAACATTTAACCAAATAATAATTAAAGTGCAGGGGGTATTACACAAACGAGGCCGGTGTTTGCGGCTAGTTTTAACTCAGCAGTCTGTTGTTGTTAACCGAGGGTTTTTACCGGTGTTGTTGGCAAGGTGTCTGTCGTCTTTATTAGCAAATACACGACCTGACTGCTTCTTTAACCATCGTTACTTATGCTCACTGTCTCGAAAACTAAATTTGCATTGTATTTTTCAAAGCAGACTGGAATCCAAGGCCAAGCAAGAGTAATTGACAGTATTAAGCGGCATGCGTAGTCTCCAAAAGTAAGATTAGAATAGGCAAGTAGACGTGATCCCAGAACGCACTAAATTCTTTGCAATTGATTCAAAATGGATGAAAATTCAAATAAAATGAGCTGTAGCGGCGGGAAACAGGATATTATATACGCGCGCTTTTCACGCGGTAACATAAATTTTGAAGCGAAGTTTCTCATTGTTTTTCTGTGCAATCAGCTTATTCGGGAAGATCTAAGTTGTAGCTTATCAATCCAAGTTTTGTCCTTGTGAATTTCGTTGATGGGATTTGAGGATGACAGCAGTAATAAATAAATTGGTTCAACAATAAATGTTTCCAATGACTGGGGTAACAATGTGAGAGCGACTTGAGTACCAGTCTTGGTATAGATACGTGCGCTATAAGAACAGCCTAGTATTATTATTGTTAACTGGTGACTTGTGATTCCGATGTGTCCGTTTTTCCCCAGACTATTTACCACCTTGCTTGAAGGAAGACTAAGGAAAAACCAATTATTCCGCATTCTATTTTTGGTTTTACTGTTCTGACACGCGCTGTTGCTTTCTGGTGTTTCTGCGGGTATGCAAACATTAATTTTTGTCAGAAACAATTAAATTGAATTGAATTATTCAGTTATTTAAAGTTGGTATGTACGTGGCACCAATTCTTTTTAGAAAACAAAACGCGGCTGAGGGCGCCCCACCCCCTTTTCAAAATTGGAAATCGTTCAAATAGACTAAAGCTAGTGACATTTTATATAGCTTTATTTTGCCCTGCTCAAACATTGTTAATTACAGAACCCATTGAAAGAAACAATTATTTTTATCTATTTGCGCGTTCGCCGTCTACTCTGAGATTGTTATCTTTTGCTCAAGGTGAACTTACATATATTTTCGTAAGCTGATAATTAGTTTTTGACTAATACCCCAGTCACAATTAAAGCGGAGCCCGGGCGGCGTGTGCGATTTCTAGGCATCGGCCGGCGTGTAGAGGTCGGCGAAAGATCGTGCGATATGGCGGTCACAGTCACAATTAAAAGTGCCCCGTACGCTGCCATGACGGGGCCCGGGGAGTCGCCGACCGGCGATCGGCCGACTTTCTTGGAAATGGGGTCGAATTATTGGCCCGTTTATCGGTCGGTGTCCGGCAGGCACTCGTCCGGTGCCCTGCTTATGTCCTTGCGATACCCCTGCGGTATCCGGCAGGGTGCCAACCAATTAGTACAGGTCGTACGGCGGCCGGACGGGCATCTGTAGTGTGCCTGTCGAGTGGCCAGCGATCAACGGCCGGCGGCAGAAGCTCTCCTCTGACCTTCTTAATGGCCCTGTCACACTAGAACGTTTTAGGCCAGCGCGTGAGTAGCGCGTTAAAAATAGTTGATATGCTGGCAAACGCTGAACTTCCACAGAAAAAGTCAAGTTGAACCGTGATTTCAGCGTGTCCATAACGTGTCAATAACGGGTTCATAGCGTTCGCCAGCGCGTGAATAACGCGTTAGTAACGCGCTCGACGACTGATGAACGACTGCCCAGCGCGTGAGTAGCGCGGTCCAACGCGCGCCAGCGTACGGCAACGAACACATGATTATAGTTGTACAAAAAGATGACGCGCTACTACAGTAATGGCCCTGTCACACCAGAACGTTTTAGGCAAACGTGTTGAAATTTCGGCAACACGCGGGTAAACGCTGATCAAGGCTAGGCCAGCGTTCGCAACGCGCTGAGCGCGTTACCCACACGCTGGAACACGCAGTCACACGCTAAGACAAAAATACGTTTTTCAACATACCTAAACAAATTGAGCGTTTGCCAGCGTGTGACTGCACACGCTAGCGGCGCGCAAGAAGGCCGTTACTTACGCGTCGAACGCGCTAGACGATCGTTACCAACCCACTACTCTCACGCTGGCGACCCGCTGTCGTATTTTTTTATATAAATCAGTGATGCGTTCATTACACGCTGAGCGCGTTCCTCACACGCTACTTATGAACACGCTGAAATCACGGTTCCATTTTTCTGTGAAAGTTTAGCAATTGCCAGCGTATCAACTATTTTTAACGCGCTACTCATGCATTGGCCTAAAACGACCTGGTGTGGCAGGGCCATAACCAGCGTGTCGCAGGCGTACGCCGGCGTACGCCAGCGTGTGAGTAGCGGGTTGATAACGATCGCCTAGCGTGTTCGACGCGTGTGTAACGAATCTAAAACGCGCCGCCAGCGTGTGCAGTCACACGCTGGCAAACGCTGGAAGTTGTAGCTATTTTGAAGAAAAAAAATTCCTCAGCGTATGACAGCGTGTCCCAGCGTGTGAGTAACGCGCTCATCGTGTTGCTAACGCTGGCCTAGCGTTGGTTAGCGTTTGCCAGCGTGTTGCCAAAATTACAACACGCTACTCACGCGTTGGCCTAAAATGTTCTGGTGTGACAGGGTCATTAAATAAGAAAATGCCGTTGATACCTCCACAACGCTTGCGGGCACCTGCACAGCGCGTGTAGGTCGCCCGGTTGAGGGAGAGGTTGGCGTTTGTACGCTATACCGCTTCAACCTGGTTCTTGTTGCATTGGTGGCTGAAGAAGAGATGTAGTACTTGCACTATGAAACTTGTGTGATAAACTGTGTGTAGATGTAGAAGAGCCGCTTTTTTTACCCTCCGAGCCCCGGCCGATGCATGACCGATTTTAGGCTGGGCGCCGGCAGGGCGCCGTCTGGCCCATGGCCGATTTCCGGCCAGGCACCGCCAAGTCGGCCGGACGCCAGGCGGGACCCGGCGGGCGTGTGGGTGGCGCCTGGCCGATATATTGATTGTCTGGGTTGTCCAAAATTTGGCTCGGCGCCCGCCCGACGTGTGCGATGCCCTGCCGGACATCGCCTAGGCATCGACCGATTTATTGGCGATCAGTTTGCGATGCGAAACGCCGCACCAGGTTTTAAGTCCGAGTTAAAAGTAACTCGATGCCCGCCCGATGCCAAAAAATGACCCGGCAGCCGCAAGGAGTCCCGTGGGGCCCCGGCCGAAAATGCCTAGAAATCCGCCGCAAACTAATCGCAAACCCATCGCAAGCCAATTGTGACTGGGGTATAAGAAAAATTCGCGATCGCCGTCCGGCTGTTTTTCGTGCTTTTTTCGAAATCCACGATTGTAAAACTTCGTACAGGTCAGTTAAACGATATTTACTATGAAATACAATCCCCTTAATCTACCCATTAACGATAATTCAAGCAATTACCAATGGTGTATCCTACCTTTAAACGTTACAAACACCACTTATTGATGTATAGCGTTCTGGCAAACAACAAGAAGGGTTTAAATCAAGTTTATAACGGTGGCATAATAGACGGATATACGAAATAATTGCAACTCTAGGATTTGTATGACTTAATTGCCACGTTTCATGTTCGGAATGGCTCAGAATATAGATGAATACAAAAGTCATGGGTTGAGTAACGGCCCCACGCATTTGGTAACGTATACGACACGTGTCCCACGCGTCCCAACTTCAATTTAAGAAAAAACATGTACATCCGATAATATTTCTAGATTAAACTAAACTTGACTAAACTTGGGAAATTATATTTGGAGTCATCGAAGAGTGGATATCGAAAGCTGTCTTCAACAGATGGGGTGGCACATCAGGTCAGAGTATCACATTCAAATTTAAGACGCAATCACGGGAAGCAACTTTAATAATCCAATTGCACATATACATAACCACTTCTGAACTTCATCTCCAATTAAAACCCACGCTTTTTTACAAAACCGACTTTATGAAACATCTTTTTGATTACCACCCGTGATTCGATTTGTACACAGGTTGGTGATTTCGGGGGTTTGTATATCCGGGGTATAAGCTCCAAATGGCTTTGGGGCAAGTTTTCCGCTTACAATATTGCCAATATATATTCTTCATCGAGTACAAATTTGGAAGCAACAGTCAGTTTGACACACGAAAATAGTTCTTATTGGAAAGCAAAGCGCCGAGAACCTATAGTATCTACCGCGTTGTGGTCCAGAGGCGCCCGTTTATTGCCCTTTGCCATCCTAGGAACAAAAATACGCAAGGGACCTTCCAGCAATACAACGATACAAAAGGGAAAAAACAACAGGCATGTAGTAATTAAACTGAGATTTAACATTATTGTAGGACATCTTTAAAAGGACGGACAATTGTGATTTAGCAACAGAAATTCGAGCAGAAATGTAAATAAAAAATGAAATTGTAAAATAACAGGAAGCTGCACAAATTAAGAAGTATTTGTATCAGATGAGCTAATAATTGGCGCCTTGTCGCGAATTTGGACTTAAAACAATATTGTGTTGCTGTTAATGAATGCTGTATGCATAATTATAAAGGAACGAGATTGTCCAAACCTCGGCTTCGTTTCAGAATCCGCTACGAGGCTTGTGTATACTTGACACTGTGACCTCGGTTTGGTAAAAATGTCCGCCATGCGCTAGTTGATATAAGCTTCCATTCGTTTAACGTGATGTCAAACCATAGGGAATTTCCATTTGATGCAGCACTCGCAGCTTACAAAAATCAATAGCAAAGACTAAATATGAATTCGGAGACGTCACCGATGTTTTAAAAAAAACATTAACGTTCTCCTTCCACCGAGTTAAGCAATGGATCGGTCATAGACGCCATTTTAAATGTTTCAACTGAATTTTGTCATTGCAGCTCCATTACTCCTATACGCGTCGCATTGTCCTGCGTTATTCAAGGCAGACTGGTGTCGATTCACCAACTGAAACCCTTTCACGCTTTTAATGATATGATTAAACCACTGGTAATCATCCGAAGACATAACAAAATGTGTACGTAGAAGGCCACGTGGTGAAGTGTATGGGCAGTCATAATAAACTCAGCGGGGACATTTATTTTTCAAAGCAAGGCACATCTATATTTTACATCTACTTTCTAAAATTCTGATGTCAATTTAATACCTGCCCAGAAAGTATCTGTAAAATAGTATAGTATTGTCATAAAATAAAATTGTTTTGAAGATCAACAAAGAATTGAAATGGCTCTATATACCATCTGTGTTGTGGGTGGAATCACTGCATCACTGAGCAATTCCTCAATGGCAGAGATGGACACAAATGTTGTTTACAATTCAAGACAAATAACCATTTTTGGGGCGTTTATATTTTTGTGGGAGTTTATATTTGTGTTCAGTGTATATTGACTCGACCAAGACTCGATCACATTATAGCCGCGTCCTTCGCAATTGTCAGCCACACAGCTGCGAGTATATAAAGATGATTAGCTGCCCAGATTATATCAAGCAAAACAAAAGGCAAGTTTAAAATTAAAACGTAATTACAAAAATAATTATTATAGTCCATGTTTCTCGCGCCAAAAGGTAAACAAAAACATCCCGAAAGAGCTTAATCACCGTAAAAATATGTGGCTCTTTGTTTGATGTTTATTATTCTCGGGTTGTAATCTAGTATTTTATAAACATACAGGAGGCGTTGTCATACGTCATTGCAAGCGATCCTTGCGTCTGATGACAAGGCACGAATGTTTTATAGTTCATTTTCAGGTCCATGTGACCACCCCCCCCCCCCCCCCCCCCCCTCCGACGTCACATGGAAACACTGGTCTCCCGCGTCTGATGTATACTGGTTGTCAGTGTCATGCATAGAAACGTCTGTTACGGGCTAATGACTCACCAGGCCGGCATTTTATCTTTGATTTCCTTCGCATAAAAAGGACTGTGAAATGTTTCAATTTCCCCGTAGATTGGATGACAGACTATCGCAGTTAACTGCCCAGCTATAAAAGCTAAAAGTCATAATCATTCTAAACTGTCCCATTTCCCCAAATGGAAATTTACCGAGCATTCTCAGAGAAACTTAACCCTATAACAGGACTGAATTCGTCATTTTCATTCTGAATTTTCACATTCCCCAGGAGATTAGAGTTTACAAATATCTTTGTAAACTTAATCAATGGAAGTTATAAAGAAGAAAACCGCTCTATATTCTATAACGCCATGTCACTACACACAAAAAAGGTGAGCGAACTGTAATTTAAAAACTGGAGAACCACCAGCCTTCTAAACATTGACTGTAACCGCTAAAAGTGGATCAAGAAGATCGACCCGGCTACATCAAAGACTAGGTTAATTAAAAACAGCGTTCGACTAATCGATGACGTTATTTATTTTAGTCAGGAAATGAATAACAATTTCTTTAATTAGACTATATAAAAATGCTTTTCGCTGTGTAGAATAAAACTCCCCTTAATTTAATAACACTCAAAAAGTGTAAATTTGTTACATAAAAGTGACAATTATTATTAATTGGAATAAAACGGTGTACAAATAATCAGACTAAAAACCCTAAGACGAGATGACTATCTTTCTGCCTCGTTATTCATATAGCAGAGGTTTTCGCGAATCGAACCAAAAAAAAGAACGAACCCATGCGCAGAGTCACCAGACAGAACACAACATATTCGCGTCTCTATTTTTATTAGCCTTATTTCAAATTGCAGATGCCGTTCATCTTTAATCTCGGACGAAAAAAGCGAGGGTGGGAGGAGGGGGGGGGGGGTTGTTTTCGTAGCGAGTAAAGGACCTGAGATAGGCGAGCCACGCGAACCGAGCATGGCCCTAAACACGGTAATTACAAACTGACTTGCCATCTTATCTAACTAAGAAAATGCCAATAACTCGTAAGCCAAACAAACAACGGAGGCGGAGTCGGTATAGTCGCGCTCGGAATGTTCGATCAAAGAGAGAGAGAGAGAGAGTAATATCAGCTCGACGCCTGGTAATAAGCCTCAAGGCTTCATTACACCCCAAATTGCATCGGGTGTTTTCATCACCGATTCGTATCGCCAGAGCGTATCGCCTCGTGACTCCGGTTATAGCGAACGAGCTACCGGAGCTGGCGAGCTCGGAGCGCGCCCCGGCCTTCCCTCGCCGCCTGATGTCCTTGGCTGGCTCACTTGACTGGATTGACGTCAGTAGCGGATAAATATAGCATCCAGGGGAGAGTTGGCATGCAGGCTGCTGGCCCAAAAATAGCTCCGAAAAATAACAAACAAGTATGACACTCACACTCGAGCGAGCGGGGACCCTGTGGCTGGTGTTGATATGACCATGGTGTGACTGTACTGCACTGCTGATGAGCTATTTGTAGTTCGCAGGGATATGTGTGTGTGATACCCCGTGGGCACGTGTCACTCCGTTAGTTTTGAAATTATCTGGTTTCCCGCTCTTTGTTGCGGTAAGTTGAGTGCACACTAAATATTTGTGACCGAATTTTTCGAAATGAGTTTAAGGAAGAGTTTCGAGGTATTAGGGTGTCACTGCAGAAGAAAGCACATCATTTGCTCTTCACGTTGGTATATCACTCGGATTAATGACATCTATACAGATATTATTTTGGCAAAAACGTTGATTGCTTCTCTTGATTTATATTGTGCAGAAGTAATGTTAAAGGCTTATTATTCACAGTATATCTCTGGTATCTTGTCACCGATTTTTTGTTGGGTTGGTCACATTTTGTGAGAGCGTCTTGAGTGCCAGTCTTGGTATAATTACGTGCTTTATATAATAACTGCCTATTATTGTTATTATTTTCGAGTGCACAACTAAAATGATGATTATGATGACTTCGTGAGAAAGAGATCCGAAATATTTGTTTGACCGTCAACACTTCTTTTATTAATTTTATCACATAATATCAATAATTATGTTAGATCCTAGGATGAACCGACAACAATTTGAAACTTATGACGGTAGCTATATTGTTATTAAAAAACCGAAACCTAAGTGATAACTCGTTTTCCCACGTGTATTACCGATTGCCCTGCGTGTCCGTATGGTTGTTTCGTTGTTCCGTTGTTTTGATTCCTGTCTTAGTTTGAAAGGTACAAAATTATGATGATTTATCTTTTTTTCCATTACGTTTATAATGTCATTATTGTTATTTTATTCACAGTGGTAAATTGTTCAAAAGTGGTTCTCGCAATTCCCCAACTCTTTTTGTATGGTTTAAAGGTAGGATACACCATTGGTAATTGCTCGAATTATCATGAATAGGTAGATTTGGGGGGTTGTATTTTTATCGTAAATATCGTTTAACTGACCTGTCCGAAGTTTTACAATCATGGATGCCGAGAAAAACACGAAAAACAGCGTTTGTTTTCAACCGGCGTCGAGCAGTTATTCTTATGTTATCTTCGTTTTTTCGCGATCGCCGGCCGGCGATCACGAATTTTTCTTCATAAAATTCTACTTTTCGGAATAACTACAGGATATCTAGCGCAATCATTTTGCTGAATGCCTAGAATCATTATTTACTTTCAAATGAGTAAGATATTTCTTAATAATTCGGTAGTAAATATTTTCGATATCTGCAAATGGTGTATACTACCTTTAAGCCACAATCTCACACCAGCGTTCGCTGTAGTCTCAGTGACCCGAACTGCATTTGCTGCATCGCTGGCGGCGCGGTCGACTGTTTAGTAACTTGGGATTTCCATAGACAAGCTTGACTGCTGATTACAAGACTAGTCGGGCTTTCAATGCGTCTAATACGCCTAGCACGTGGACGTAGTCTTGCGCAGCCAAATGTTACAGCGGGGTTCAACGTTCCGCGACGCAGCCGTTACCGCCAAGAGATATTAATCTGGACATTAATATCCTTTTGCAGACCACACGTGTTTGGTTTATCATATGATTATTATCGTTCTGCTTTAGCGACGATCTGTAACCATTCTGTTTCATCAATCAAGTACTGCATTCATTTCAAACATTAAGTATACTGTACAAAACAAATTGTCCAAAGTTATATTTATTGTCCCCGTACCAATTCAGGCTTATCGATTGTAATGTATTTGTACTTAATGTGCCTCATCGTTATATTAGGCCTGCTTATTGGACCAATGAAACATGTCGAACACCAGCTTAGCTCTAATTGTGGCTTATACAGCTCGATGCTGCCATTTCGACGCAAAGCAGCTAAATCAACCATACAATAACCATCTCCGCCCCCACAGGTACCCATTTACTCCTGGATGGAGAAAAGCAATGAGTGATAAAGTGCCTTGCCTAAAGGGCACATGCTACATAACCCCAGGCTGGACTCGAACCCGCAACCCGCAGAATTACCTGCAGACCATTGCTCCATTTATGTCGCGGTACAAGTGGTCGGGGCGAATAAGCGCCCGTCCTACTAAAATAACATTGACAATGCAAAGAACATCATGTGACTTGCATGCTTAATAATTTAGTTTATGAATTGGACCAAATCACAAAATTGTTTCTCATATTTCAATCATGTAAATTACTCGTTTAGGCTTGATTTATATACAATGGCAACACGTTTACGTCGGAAAGAACACTGATTTATACAAAGTGTATATGCTTATTATTATTATGGTGAACACAGATCGGACCGCATGTAATAAATGAATTTTTCTTTGATTACCAACGTAATTATAATAGGCAATTAGTCACCATAACAACGCGCCATGAAACAAGAGATACTGTGCCTCACCAGGTCTTATTAACATTAACTACTAACTAAGAAAAACAAGCAGAAAATAATCTAATTGACATATTACGAATCAATAACGGAACCTACCGAAGCTGCGCTGAAACATATCGAACCCAAACAAATTACCAACGTAATTATAATAGGCAATTAGTGGTATCACCATAACAACGCGCCATGAAATAAGATACTGTACGCACCAGGTCTTATACATTAACTACTTAAATCACCGAATGGAAGAAAAACAAGCAGAACATGTAATTGACATAACGAATCATTAACGGAACCTACGGAAGCTTCGCTGAAACATATCGAACGCAAACAAAACAATAAGCACCATACGGACTACGAAACCTAAACATCAGGGCTGAAGTTTGCGGAGAATAAAAACAAAACAACGACTTGGATGAAATGATTACGTAAACAGAAAACGAGCACAGGAAAAGCCAACACGATATTCTATAAATACATTAGATTATGAGAGACATTTTGTGTTAATATTGATATAGAGATGGATATCAAACTTTAACGTGGACAAAAATAGAAACAGTTTGAAATTGAAATCGAGATAAAATAGCCCAACGAGAATTCTTTATTTACATGTGCATTTTACTGACCTTATCTTGCATGTACATTTTGTAATTATAACAGTAAAACCAGACACACAAAGATGGTGCAATTAGATTGTTACAGAATTAGAAAAAAATATGTTATCAACTGATATAAATAGAAGAGAATGATCGTATATTTTCAGTGTACGACATTTGTTATATGACAGTAAGAGAGCATCACGTCACAAGATCCCTAATTGTCATTTCGTAAGTTGCCTTGGAAACCTTTAGTGGCGGTTTTACACGGTATGTATTCGTTTAACGACCCCCGAGTATCGCCCAAAGCAACAACGCTGACAAATATTGAAGCCCCGCCACTTTATGGCGCATCTGGTCGACAATTTTTTTTTCAATCAAGTTAGAGGTAGGATACACCATGGGTAATTGCTTGAGTTATCATGAATGGGTGGATTTTGGGGTTGTATGTTATAGTAAATATCGTTTAACGGACCTGTCCGAAGTTTTACAATCATGGATGCCGAGAAAATCACGAAAGACAGCGTTTGTTTTAACCGGCTTCGGGCAGTTATTCTTATGTTATTAATTATTTTTTTTTTCGCGATCGCCGTCCGGCGATCGCAAATTTGGTTTTATAAAATTCTATTTTTCGGAATAATTACAGGATATTTATAGCGCAATCACTTAGCTGGATGCCTAGAATCACTATTTACTTTTAAATAAGTAAGATATTTCCTAATAAGTCGGTAGTAAATATTTTTGATATCTGCAAATGATATATCCTACCTTTTAAGCTCCGTCATTTTTGCACTGCAAACACGGGTACAATTTGTTTAATAAATAATAAGCATCTAATGAAACAATTAGCATTGTTAAACTAGTATCAGGAAGGGTTGTTATGCTTGGGTCTCATTGTTATCAATTGGTAGCCATTACGACGTGCACAAAACCGTTTTCATATCAAAACCTACAATTTTAAGTTATCCATGCATGCCAATAGAATACTTTACTGGCTCAAATACTGTGGTATATATCTTTGGCGTTTTAAATCAGTCACCTGACAGCAGGGGGCGTCTCTACCCAAGCAGGCGATGGGAAACCCCTCCCCCGATCTACAAATGGGTTTGTAAAAAGCTTCTAGGATTCGCAGAACTCCTACTCCAAAATTTCCTCGAACGAGTATGGATGAAGACAACTGGATCGATGTGGCTTAATACTGATACTAATGAATGTACGTGCCACAGTGGGTCTAAGTAGAATTCCATGTGCGCCGAACGAAACATTTTTAGACTCCTAATACATTGTTCCGGAGCATTTAAATTTTAGGCCATCAGCCTCGGTTCAAAAATTGGGCCACCGGTATCGTAGGATCGAGAGGAGTACATGCAATGCTTGTAGCGATATTTGGCAAGATATGCACATCTGCAGTTTAAAATGTGTGATAGCATTGCTGCGTATACAGTGACAGCCTTTTAGGTGTTATCACCTATCTTTCTTTTTTTTCCAAAATGGCCGTCAATATGCTTGTACTGGATTAATTATATGCAGTAACAAGCATTTTGGCGGCCTTTTTATAAAGGGTGATAAAAAAACACCCAGAATCTGCCACCGCTGCAATGCTATCGCATATTTTCTACCTACAGGGGTGCATACCTTGCCAAAAATCACAACGAGCATTATTCCCCTCATAGATCTACCTCAATGCAGGCTGATGGCCTAATTGACTGTTGACCAATAATTATTTATTGCGGCCAGGTTTCTATGCTAATTTGCATCATAGGCAGTTGTAATATTCGTGCTGCCTTTAGGCCTATACCAGTCTATGGAATATCCGCTCGTTGCAAAAACGTCTATAATATCTTTGCAGATCCAGTAATTAATTATGCACGACAACCGCCTCTTGACCTCTGGATTTTGACCAATAAGCAAGCTTGTTTTGGGGGCCTTTGGCAAACCGCTTATCAGCTGTACTGTTTGCAAACCCATAAAATGTTCTTTTAACTTTTGACATTTTAGTGTGACGAATAATTATGTATAGTGCAAAAGTGATTTTACTGTAGTGTCTATGCGGCCAGCTCCAAAGACGATCAACTCGGCGCGGCTATATAGCTTGTCCAGGAATAACCAATTTGAAGTACCGGTAGTGTGGATCCGATCATTCCCCAATATGTAGAGATTAGTGGATGAATATAGTGAAACGAGGTCAGATGACACCTTTTAACCACCAATCAGCAGCTTACTTCACGTTTCTGATTGGCTAGTATGCGTTGTCGCATAAATTAACATGTAGCAGACGTTGGTATAGGTAGTTGGCTCCGTAAACATCAAGATTACCTTTATGTCGTAAAAAAACACGGCCCACAGCACGTATTTTGCCCAGTATAAATATACACATGCAGCGGCACGTTTTAAAGACCAGCGGCGGTTGAATCTGTCGTCATCCGCGGAACGTGTCTCTTTACAAATGCTACATACCTAACGTTATCTCACGTCCTATAGCGGATGGAAAGTGTGTATAAGGCAACTCGCTGTTGGACACGTTTTCTTGAACATCTTCACCGCACGATCACTCTTGATTCGAGTGATGCTACATGAACATTCTGTTTGTATAATTCTACGTGTGCATGGCGACAGACGAAGTTGATAGTGCACATGTCTTTTTGTTTGCTTCTACTCTAACGGCTTTATGGTGTGTTTCTATAATTTCGCACTCCTGTCTATAAATCAGTGGTAAAAATTACCGGACCGCAAATCAATTTTTTTCAAATTGTAAACAAAAATGCTTGAAATTTGACAAGCGACCTCGTTTCTTGGTGTTTTTTTTAAATATTTATAACAGAAAAATAAGGTGAAAAATGAGAATCATTTGATATTTTGGTTGCAATGGTCTATAATCATGATTGTGTGATCCTGAAAGTTTCAAAAAATGTTTACCCAAAAATGCATGGCACCCGCAAAGCCCATCTGACTATCCTCCTCAAAACTTAGAAAGTAGACACCCAGTCTGGAAAAAAAACCAAGACGAACCTGAAAAAAACAAAAACAAGACGAACATGAAAAAACTCTCGCTGAACCAAATCATGTTTTCATTGGTGCGAAAATCACAACATTTATACTCCAAACGTGGCGTTCATACACAAACAGTGGTCTGAAGAAGTCCTATAGAATTACATACACCCGAGGGGATATAGGAGAAGCTTTAACAAGGCATTACATTCAACAGCAGCTGACGAGGAAAACAAATCACCGGGGACACAACCTTCTGAGAAATGAAAATCGATATCAAGCCGTAAAGTCCCCTGGATTGCGGTGATCAAGTACGGCGCGGATAGCGCGGTATTGGCGTCACGGCCGGCCGGCCGGGTTGACTATCTCGGTCAGTTTGAGACAACCTTTGAGACACAATTCCCGATATGATTTATAACTTTCCCTATACATACATCTATCATGGACACATCGTAAAACAAATGGATGTCTTTTTACTTTGGTGGCACAAAGTCCTGTATGTATCTCGAGTTTGGCAATTGTGTGTTAACCAACATTATGTTTTATCTAGGGCGCCCTCAAGTGACTGAACCTCCGATAAAATAATGTGTGCGACAACTATTGAGTAACAAGTTTTCAAAAAGGTATAGATAATTATGGCGGCGATTTCTTTGCATAATTTCGTCCAAATAATGGTTAAACGCCATATCGAAATATCGTGAAATGTACATCATGGATATTGCACTAATTTAACTCCGACGTGTTGGCTGCAAGAGATATGGCCGTTCTTGTTTGTGTGGTTCTTTGTGTTCGCTTGTCTATATTTTGACACAAAATTAGAAGAAAAAAATGAAACGAAATCAATTACGAATGCCGGTATTAAATGACACAGAACTCACCACTCCGAGCCCACAGGCACGAGAGTACACATGTATCACATGTTGTTGTTTCAATACGTCAGTATGTTCTATACTCTATACGCGCCACCCGTAACACGAGAATCATTGGGCAGGTTCAATGTTTGCGGCGAGCTGCCCATGTAAGTGCATGGAATGAATCTGGACTCCAAGGCAGTAAGAAATGTGACACGACTTACAGTGATTAAGAATCATCCCTTGGGGAACTTCTTAAAAGGCACTTTTATCCATGCATCTCCTCGCGACTTCTCTCATCAGAAAGGCTGATCCTCTAGCAGACAAGCACACACCAGGGGAGTAATAGCACACGTTTATATCTTCGTGTTGCTTTTATAGCTTTTACACGTGTGCGGAACGCGGCAGTATATAGAGTTCGGTGCTATCGGGGTTAGATAGCATTTGATATCTACTAGAAGTGATGTGCCATTTTCGTAAAGGCTCACCCACGGATTTACGATTATACACGTGAATAGATGGCTCCAGCTCGACTGTCACTAAACATTTCATGCTGTGATTGATTACCCGTAAATGGCTCCTTTAAAGGTTTTTGCAAGGGTTTAACTGTAAACAACCTCTGCGTTTTGCGTAAGTTGATAGCAGGCGCGCCAGACATGCCATATGCAGCGAAGGTTCTTGCTTTATCCTTTTTTTCAAAATGCATCTCGGATAAATGAACATGCACTACATTTTGCTATTTTGCGTGGAGAGGTCCAGCGCATGCACTTTAACTTCGCGCCAGGCAGCCACGTAGTCGATATCTTCCGCAAGCAACGAAAAGGTTAAATGCTTTGTCAAATATCCATGCGTTATTCACCGGACACGGTTATGAGGGTATAAACAGACGCGTGTGTTCGCAGTATGTTAACCGTCTGTTCACAGCAGCCTGCGGTTTGGTGTATTGAAGGGAAGTGTTGGCTTGTGTACGAACCGTTGGCTTGTATATACGAACCGTTGTACCCGATGCCCGAACCAAAAGTGCTGGGACACCGAGGACTGAAAGTGTCTATTGTTCGCCTATTGTATGTCCTTGGGGGTTATAGTACATGAACAGTTATTTGTTTCTGCAACCAAGTATAGTCACTGGCCACAATACGCATGCGTCAACTATTAACAACATATATAGTTTATGAATTTACAAAACAACTACGAGGCCTATATAACGTTATCAACCACCCAAACGAGCGATAACAATCCCGACCCTTCCTGGAAATCTATTTGTGTAGACAGACAAGTTCGCCAAAATCTGATATCTTCCGAATAAACCTCTTTATAGATCTCTCAAATATATTTACGTCTCTTTGCAGATAGCCCTGAGGATGAATTCTACGAAAAGACGGTGGAGATCGATGGACAGATTACGACATTGCACATATTGGACACGCCCTCTTACGGCCAGGTGAGGAAAGTTATGCATTGTGCGCCATCTTTGATTTGTCTGATAACTCCTTCACGTATCATCTTTCAATCTATCCAGGGGGAATAGTCCGTTCGAAACCACTCATGAAGTTTTAAGACCTCTCGGTTATCATTCGCGTTGTATCGCAGTTCCGTTAGGCGCCGTTTACAGTCATGTAGAATAACCCGTTTGCTTTCAACACATAGTGCATGTATGAACACAAACCCTAATGTTGTAAGGATGTAACTTTGCGTTTAATTTTGTAAACGTTTAGCAAAGATTTAAAAACAGTTAAACAAATTACACGTTTAGACATTTTACTAAGGCTGACGCTTGACTATTAACGTGTGCAGTTCTACGTGACTGGCTGGCATGGTAAATCAACAATGATGGCGTAACAAATAGTATAAGCAGACCTTGAAAAAGTAAAAACCTAACTACATGTGTACACGAAGCGAATGTATTTAGGCTAAGGACTGCCGGTACTTCCAAAGTCTTGTAAATTTATAAACAGATTTGAAAACATAGGTTTTCCCGGCTATTTAAAAAAAATGTTTCATTCAAATTCACTAACGCTCATATTTTAATTTCGTCCGAGAAAAGCCTACAAGCATAACACTTTGTGGAGAACCGAATCGGGAGACAAAGCCGCGGTTTCGTAAGCACCGTACGTGACGATATACTGACCCTTTTTTTGTTTTTTGTGTTGATGTCTCCAATTGATGCCAACCTCTTAAGGCCGACTTCGAAGAGAAGGAAGAACAGTACCTCTCGGACGGCGACGCCTACCTCCTGGTCTATTCTGTCACGGACCGGCGGAGCTTCAAGAAAGCCAACGAGCTCCGGTTCAAGCTCCAGCGGACCAAAGAGACGGAGACGGTGCCCATCATCTTGGTGGGCAACAAGACGGACCTGGAGAGGTCCAGGGAGGTCTCCTTCGCAGGTGCGTGTGTCCAGATAATCAAGTGTTTGGGTTGTTGGTTTTATTTTGGTTTTAGTTTTAGTTATTATAGCAAATGGTGTATACATGTAAATGTACTACACGTACTAAATGTACTTCGTCTAAAAAAACAGTTTAAAATATTTTTTCTGTAAACCGACAAGATTATGGATGGAGTAAATTCCTTTCAAATCTCTCAAAGCGTCTTCTATTCGTCTGAATTACATTTACGCAACATGCTTAAGTGTTTGTGAAAATAGGAATCGTTCTACTGCGCGTTTTAGTGTCCATCGTTCGCGCGCACATTTGGTTGTCAGTTCGTGAAACCGATATGATTCGCGATGAACCTTTGAGGACTTTTTGATGAACAAACTACGCCACTACAGCAGTGGTATATAACTACGAGAATTTTCTAACACCGCAGAGGTAGTTTTTATATCTTTACAAATTCACGATGTGGAATGCACTTTTGCTGAATCGGATGTGCTTTTGAGATTTTTATTTAAGTACAAATTCAGTCCAAAATTATTACTTTCCAATTAAAAAGTCAGACCACAATCGCCATCGTCCATAGAGAATGGTGCTTTGAATAAGCAGAACGATTTCCCCTTAAGGTTGGCCACTTTATTCGCCATCTGGCGCAGTAATCCGGCGCGCAGGTCTATATTTGGTAGAGTACGGTGTGCCTTGCCGTGAGATTATGGGCAACATTTCTTCCTAATGCTCAAGAATGGCTAGATAAGCCACAAATGTTTGGTCCATCATGCATTAGTAGGAAGAAAAAATATACAGTTTACCGAATGTAGGTATGTAGTTAAATATTCTGACATATTCACCAATGTGACGGCTAGTTGTTTTGCAGTTTAATTGCGCAGTAAAGAAAGGAACCCTAACATTTTAGTTCCCACGCTTTCAGGGTTAAATTTACATGAAGCTTCTAAGAACCAACAAATTGCTGAGCATGAAAGTTTTTTGGCAAAAACAGAGTTACAAATAAAATTATTAGGTAATATACTATTAAGCTGTTTTTTGCTTAGCATGAAAAGCACATGGAGTTTTGGCTGTAACCTGTTTTTAAACTGAAGACTTTTTGGGAATAAGCAAATGTTTGTACTTAGCGGATCCATGAAATTGGCCCCAGGTTTATGATCATATCGGGGCTCTATATTCATTGCTTGTCCATTGTATTTCTGATATTTGCAACAGCTTGGAATTAATTATGCAATATCGATCGTTACGCCCTCGCTGTGTTGATATACACGGCAGTGATCTATAGGCCTATGATAACATAATCATTTCCATCCAAACAAAGAAGTTTCCGGTTTAGCAAATACCTATCTCAGTACAATTCACGCAGGTGAGTTGGCTTGTGATAATGTTCAAGAGGCCTTCTTCAATAGAGATGCCTTTGTGCTGAACAAACAAAATCTAAAACCACCCAAACAAAGAACATCACAACGCTTTTGGTACTACAGATTGTTGGCGTATCCTTCTAGTTTCCAAAAGAATAACAAGTCGATTTTGTGCTCTGCTTTTTTTTCGATAAAAAGTAGCTTCAAGTGTATTGAATTTTGATCTATTCCTGGACTTAGAAACGATCCATCATAGTCAAACTTGTGTTTACCAACCTCGTCGAAAGTTAATTAACTTTTCGATGCAAGCGGTTAATTGGTTTTCCACCTACATTCTCTAAAAGCAAACCAGTTTAATTTGGTCACATTACTTTTGGTTGTTTGGTATTTCGGTAAGAACTGATGAATAATCGGTTGGTCAACTGATTTTGAATTGCTTTGGTCAATTATAAACCAAATAACCGTGAACTATAGGTAAAATTATCAATAAACTTTGTTACAAGCTAAGCAAATGCCTGTTGGTTATGTCGACCCCAAAACAAAATGGACACATTATTATCTACCCTCACATTTGTTGGAAAACCGTGTACCAATATACGTCAGCAACCCTGACTATTGAATTTCATAGACCTTTATATAAACATGGCACACTACAAAGAGATGCTTCACTGGGCACTTAACGACTAGACGTATTGACAAATCGTTTATTAAACTCGGAACTAGCTATTGCAACCATCTGCTTAGTGTGCTATTTGCGCTACAATATTCATGAAATTGTACACACACATGACAATGTTGATGGTTGAGAAATTCCGGGTTCTATCGAAAATTCGAGAATAAAATCGTACCCGCATTTCTAACTTTCTCGGGTTTTTCCCTTCTTCTCCTAATTGCATCATTATTTTGCTGCTGAGTAGACCTTGGCTGAACCTCGTTGGAGGCATTTAGCAAACCGTCCACTCTTTCCTCGTCAGGTTACCGCTGTTAGGTGTCTGTCCTAATTTGCCTCTAAACGACGCTTGTCTGACAGTAACAAGCCACAAATTGCTGTCAGCCCAGGGCACGTTATGGCGCGAACATTAGTTTAAGTCCAATTCACTTAAAAGAAGAACGATAAGAACACGTACTGCCAGTCAGAGCGCAGCGTTCCAAAATGTGTTTTCTTGTATTTGCTATGTACGCATAACTCTCTTGGTAAAATGAATATTCATGAGATGGAATAGCACATTTCAAAACTCGTTTTCCCGAAAACGTGTCTTTAAAGGTAGGATACACCCTTGGTAATTGCTTGAATTATCAGAAATAGGTGGATTTAGGAAGTTGTATTTTATAGTAAATATCGTTTACAAGTTTTACAATCATGGAGGCCAAGTAAAAAAGTAAGAAAAACGCATTCGTTTTCAACCGGCGTCGGGCCTTATTTTTCTCAATCCTGTAATTGGCGGTGTCCCCGCTGTTGGAAGTGGTTAATAAATAAATAAATTAACGACTGACTGCTGCAGTCGACTATTTTGGAGCCGGTGTCATATAAATCAGACTCCTGTGAAAATTGGAATCCTTTGGTTAAACCCTTTTTATCATAATTATCATGATCATGACTTTAAGCATGCGCAATACTACCAATGAGTTCGTATTTCATAGAGTATGAAATTCATACTACACAGGAACGTTTTGGAACGTTTTGGTCATAGTTTACGTCACGTGCATAAACAGACAACAACAAAACAAAAAACCTTTGCTACACCTGTTCTCACACCTGTTCCTCTTTGTAACCTTTTTACTTTTGAGTTAATTTGAGCCTGGCTATAATTATTATAATGGGCGACGTCCATTACAAAATATTCTTTCTCGTTTCTCTCATACACAGAGGGGAAGCACTTTGCAGCCCTGTTTGACTGCAAGTTGATCGAGACCTCGGCAGCAATCTCCCACAACGTTGAGCAGCTCTTCCACGGCGTGGTCCGGCAGTTCCGGCTGCGCAGCCGGCTGAAGTCAGACGAAGGGGAAGAAGAGTCTGGTAGCCGGGGCAGCATGGACTCCACCGGAAAAGTGGACAGCCCCTGCCGCGGGCCCAGCGTCGTTCAAAAGCGACGCCGAAGCTCCATGCTAAATCGGGCCCGCGGGGTGCTGGAGCGGATACTTCGACGGAGAAGCGCGGACGAACCGCCGGGCTACCGCTCACGTTCCAAGTCTTGCCACGTGATGGAAATATTGTAGGGCTTTTTCTCAAATCCCTGGCTTTGTTTTAGATTTCAGGCGATTTTAGACTCCCCACTGCGAGACCTAGAGCCACATTTTGAGCCTGTTGTGCTTTATAAACATTCAATCGGTCGATGCGAATCCAACATTTCGAATATTTCCATTTCCTTTTACTTGTGAATGATGTGAACTATGGTATCCATGGTAACGAGGTTGATTCAAGGTGCATTGCTTGTGTCAAGGGGCCCTTTACTCGCTTGGTGGCAGCAGACGACCAGGCTCGTTCTCTATTACACGTATAAGGCCGTGTCCGAATTACTTGGATGCAGCTTGACACAAGTCTATGGAAAGAGGCTACACTGCCGCCGCTACCATAGATCTGTGTGTAATTTAAAGCAACAGCCAGTTGGACGCGGCCTATTAATTATTGTGCACCAGTGAAATTTGATACAGCTTTCTCAAAATAAACCTACCTATAATATTTATTTTTAATGTTTTCACGCCAGGGTTGCTTTTTAAGTACAAACAAAAGTGAACCTGCAATTTTCAGTTACGAGATAATAGTATTAAATGCAGAAGAAGGTTACGCGTTTCGTATACAACTTACGCATTTTCTCATAAAAGCATAATAGTCCGAGAGATCGAAAAAGACACCTTTCCGCGTCAGCTTGAGCTAAGTATAGCACCTTCATCACAAATCCTAAGTGGATTTGGTTTTTTTATGAGAATTCCGTCAGGATAATTGTAGGCCCATGTTATGTGCAATCATACCGCAGAATATAAATCCAGTGTTATAACGTTGGATTCACGACCGAGACCCGTAAGATTTATGTGTTAAAATTTGTCTGGTTAAAGGCAGATGGTTTTCTTTGATGCCTTTATTTTTACGCGGTTACGAAGTGCATACCACCATGGACCAATTGCTCCATGATACCACATTGTATTTGACTTTAGGAATTATCAATTTGAAGTTGCCATTTTGTTGTTTATAATAGTTCCGTGCACGCCACATTTCACATGTGCGAAATGTATTGGATGATATATTAACTGGTTTAACACGTCCACTTAGATATCGATCAGGAGCGCTAATACAATATTAGATACAGATGTGCTTGTGTGCTTTGTTCGCATTGATAGGGATGCTGAAATCGTATCTGACGCTGCACAGACGCCGAGTAACTCAATTCCATGACGTCACAGCTCGATAGATAATAGATGTTGTTTCAGCCGCCATATTATGGCATGCTGCACTATTTACTCTGAAGTAATAACGTCTCTCCTAAAATATGGTCAAGAGCTGTTAGACTGTTTGGTCGATAGAACTGTAAACAATGATGATGGTGATGATGATGCAACAGAGAGCCTGCTTGTTATGAGTATGTAAGCACTGGCAACCGTGGACTATGGTTAGGTTAGGGTTAGGGCATAAACGAAGGGCCCACGATTGACCGACAAGTCCACGTTTGAACAATTGTGCATAAAACCTATGAGAGGCCTTCCGGAAAAGTTGAAGTACAAACGAAAGTGGGGCAGTAGAGGTGCATGAATGCCGGTTTGTATGTGTGCTGGAATGTTGTTTCTAAATTCGGTATCATGTGAGGACCTGAACACAACGGGGACAATGGGAGTCGATGTACTCTTGAAGGAACAACACATCCGTCTCCGTGTTTTCTAAATTGTCTGTTTTTTCCTGTCTACCAGATACCCCTTTCTGTTAACTGAATTCCCGAAATGAAACCAAGTGTTTCTCAAAAGTACACATCATTTTATTCAAAATGGTGATGAAAACGAGAGAGAGAGAGAGAGCGGGAGAGATAGAATGAAATGGCGGGGAAAAAATGTTCGGTTTAAAAAAAGTGAAGGTCAAATCTCACATTAATAGGCCTACTCCCAGAAAAAACAATAAAATCAGCCGGGAAAAAGAAACAGGCAGTGTAGGAAGTTGATCAACCTGAGTGGAATTGTAATAACACAAAGGTCAACAGATGACGAATGCACATTCGCTCTAACAAGGGCCAATTTCATACTGCTGCTTATTATGCACAACAATTCTTGCTTAATAGCCGGTACAGCAGGTTAGGAGCCAACATTCTATTTAATTGTTATGCTAGGCTTAAACAACAGCTAAATACCAAACAAACACAAACAAACAATATACATTGTGGCTGGTACTAAGTCGGTGCAATTAGGATTTTGTGTTTGCTGAAGCAATTTTTGTGCTTAAGCAGCTCTATAAAATTGACCCCAGGTCTCTATTCAAGACCACGGTTTTTGTCGCAAGTCGTTCTGAACACCTGCCTTTTGTATTTGTGTATCGCACTCAAAGGCTTGATTATGTTATCGTTTTGTCTCATCCTAAAAGCACACCTGAGGTGAAATCAAGTCCTTTTATCCCGATACTTATTTGTAGCGATGAAGGTAATCGGCAAACGTTAGACCATTCTGTGACGATATTTGCAAACGACATTTTATTGAGCATGGCGGGATAGTGATGATAATACGGAGTCCTTTGAAGCCAGTCAAAATACGACCTCATTATTGACAAATTATGATGACTAATGATTGACTCCCGTTATTCGTTTCAACGACGCATCCACCGATCATGCGTTTAGAGTAGAAATGGGGCGTTCCCGAACTTCCCTTTACGCGGCATTCAGGAGTAAACCTTTTAAGTCACCCGTTCAACCATGATTAATGTGGTTCTAATAATAATTGAAGCACCAAGCCACTACCCAACCACGACTTAAAATGTCCCTCTGCTTTGTACATTGCTGCGTACACACATATGGACGAGGTGTGTGGGCGGTCGAAGCGGGCGAAAAATAACCCATGACATACGTCTACCGTTCAGTTATCCAGATGCGCCATCACGCCCAGTAAACAAATCGATAAAATGCAAACCATGACAAATATCCTCATGCAAATACTTTCTGGATAGATAACTAAGTGAGGCGGTGAGGAAACCGGTTTTTGTTAAAGCAAAAATGTAGCAAAGTCCGCCATTGTGGTAAGTTGTTAAACAAACCTTTGTTTCCCCTGCAATTTCTGTTGAGGGGCAGAAATGAATACTTCTCGTACGCGTGACGTGAGAAATCCGATCTGTGACTTGTAAAAACAAAATGTCTTCGTGTAAAGCGTATCGATTCCAGTGTCGCATAGTGTCTAATCCACACGCCCCTGGCTTTCCCATTGTCGATTGAACAAAACATGTTCAGCACGTCGTTTAATAGTACTAGTAGGCATATCAGAACAGAACGTGATAGTACTGTATAACGCGAGCTTCATTCATTCATATTCGCTACTATTTACTTTTCCGCAGGCCTGTGTGGCGAGTTAGACCAATACGGATTCAGCCTTTTAAATGTCACGCATTCCGCCCCATGGATTCTGACTTCTGAACCTACTTCGATTAAATATATCAAGAAAGTAATTTGATTTTAAGATTCTGAAGAATCGATACATAAATAATTCCGTATTGAGTTCTTAATCAGTAATAAAACCGAGGTCAATATATAGTCTTCTCTCGTGTCGTAGCTGTCTCATTTGACGATCGATTATACCTCGGTTGTTTGGTTGCTTGCTTGTTACTATTATCGTATGTTGTTTTGACTCCGGAAACACAGTGTCGGGTCAAATCTGGTCCAGATTTGGGTCGAATTTAACGGGAACTTTTAAGAGTGCTCATAAAGAACAGTACGCAAACTCGTTTAAGTGTTTACCCATGTGAACAGACCAAATGCTTTCAACCCAATTTTTTTCCCACAGGAAAATATGTTTAAGCACAGTGCGACCCAAATGTATTTTTGACCCGATTCTGTTCAGTTGTATAAATGAATCTATCAGTTAGCGTATATAGAACGTTGCAACTATGGGAACACTATGGTTAAAGTAAACTGTATTTTGCATATTAAAATGTATTTTAATATTTACAAACTATTGCGCAATGACTGGTCACACTTAATATTATCGTTATTGCAGTCTTCTTATGAGTGTACAAAATAATTATAATTGTATAAACCCTAAATATTTTGCCCGTATATTGGAGTTTTACCAAGAACTTGTACATATATGTTTCCCTTATGTTTAAACACAATTATTAGGTGGTGCTATATCATAATAAAACATAAAGGTATTTAAGGAATTATTTGTTTTCACCGACAGATTTCCACGATACGAATGTAAAGTCTTTGTGTCAGCTTTGCTGTTGAATTTGTAAATAGTGTTACATAATGGACAACAAGTATAATTATCTCATAAACTAAATTCATAATATTTACTCGCATTGTAAATATAACTTGCACGAGTCGTTCGAAATGGATGAGGCCATTAAGGGGATAATCAGGTGGACGGATGCAAACCTGAGGGAAATTCTATTTGTACTTCAGAATATTTTTCAAAACAATAAACTAACAGCATATTTAAAATTCACAAACACCGTTAAAATATTAAACACATTATCTTATTCATTTTGTGAATATTTATCATCTTTTAAAAAAATTGTTATTTTCAATATTTTGTTCTATTGTACTTTATTTTTTATTTCGCTATAAAAACCAAATAGGTTGAATGGTGTTCGCGGGGTATGGGTGAATAAACTTTAATATCACTGAATGAAAAATGTATTGACCTACTTTTGTGTTCCCAGTGCTACAGATACAACCTCGTTCTTCGTTTGTTTTTATATACTCTGGGCACGAACTGAATATACGTTGTAGGTTCTCCTATACACCAGGTGAGGTGATACATTGCTTCGAGTTCGAAAGTGTTTATTTTTGAAGAACACTAACAGCATAAAAAGTATGTGGGTTGACAAATGCTTCCTTTTTGTTTCACAAGTATAAACAAGACGCTCGATGTTAGAAGCTTTTCAACCTAACTGCTACATAGGATGTGAATTTATGGGTTTGATCAAAGTGTGAAAACAAATTGGAGATGTTGCGTCTGTGTTATACACGCACGACACACATGCAACTCCGCCCTACGCTTCGACTGGTTCAATCATTTACATATTTTCATCTTGACGCTAGCCACTGCACTGCAGCGCCGATTTTCATGGTTAGCTTTGCGGTACAGGTTGTCTTGGCAACTATTTGATACTACGCACAACTAGATGATACTCCTTGCTTTTGTGTTACGGTCGTCTCAATTTCAGAGTTCATCCCTCTGGAATTTCAACCTTGCAAAACATTGCCCCCGACAACAATAAGTTGAGTCCGCGATTTGTTTAAAATATTTCATATCTGTAGTAAGATTTGCTCGCCATTAATGCAAGCACAATTGTTAGGAGCGCGATTATATCTGCCAGGGCCGAAAGATAATTGGTCTACTCAGTGTCCCACGGTCAATTTCTATAGAACAAAATCCAATTTCCATCGCTCCATCTTCAAATACATACATAAGTTGATTCGTTAAAGAATGTCCAGACGGCACTTGTTTTATCTTACCTCTAACTGTTCTTCTCCCAACGTGCTCTCCACCTAGTACCTAAAACGAAAACACGACCTTTCGCAGACAATACCCCCCCACCCCCTTTTTTTATTAGAGCAGGAAGATTAATGTATTTCCCTGTGTATACTCTGTCAATAACGGAGAGTCGGCAGCCTTTCTTCTGAGCCGTTGTCTGCGGCGTGCTTGTTCGACTCCCGGACGACGCAAAAGGCGTTTGCTTTAGCAAGTGATCCAGGGACGATAAGTTAAAGGCCTGGGGTCCATTTATCAACATTTTATCAACATTGGTCGGAAAGGGGGAGGCATGGAGGCTTATGACGAGGAGTGAGGAGGCGGGAAGTAGGTTGAAATGAACGAGCAGGTATAATGGCTGAAGGCAGGAAGAATGTGTCGAGGTAGCAAAAGCCGTGCTATATTAATAGGCCAAATCCGGCACGCTGTCAATAAGATCAAGAATACCCCTTTAATGACGAAAAGCTTTGAGTGCTATACCGTAAAACAGGGTAATTTTTATTAATTTGGGGGAAATTTTGGTCGTTTTAGGGGTAAATTATTGCGAGATTCATTAAATATCATATAAAATCCAGTTTGATATTATTTTGTCAACTCCTTCTTGATGATTTTAATAAAAACCCAAAATACGAGTAAAACCATAAAATAATCTAATTATTGGAATGTAGTGCCAAAGTTCAGCCTTGGTGCCAAAGTTACCTCATTTTACGGTAGCTACTGTTTAGACAATCCGTTCAGTGGGACAGTAGCTTTGCACAATAGCCCTATATATCGATGACGTCATTCATTTTTTACCCTATGACATTAGTTTTCAGTGGTGGCCACCACTCGATGCTCGCTATGCATTTACGTGCAGAATGCCGTGAAACAAGACAGTAACATTTGCAGTTGAACCTCTGTCGCTCGTGGAAAATAACGCGGCGGAAGAACTGAAACCGATAATTGCTGTGCAGGGGAAGTTCCTCAGGGGGCTACAGAGTCGAACAATGAGCGTGGAAAGTGCTTCGCAAAAATCGTATACGAGACTCGGCAGTGACACCTTTTTTCCGCACTGCACTGCGGTAAACAGTGCGTAATTAAACTGTGTGTGTGTATTCTGACCACGTGCTCATCATAATCACAAGGAGCGAATTTTGACCCCTGCATGAACAAAGGAGGGCGCTCCCACGTGTCACAGGCAAGATAACCTTAGGCCGAGTTCGGGCGGTCAGTTCTTGACACGCGAACTCTGTTCTCGCGCTCGAACGGCGGGAACGCAACCCGTGAACACTGCACACTCGGAACAAGAACACACACCACCTATCTATCAGGGTTTTGCAAGAACAAGTTACGCGTGTCAAAAACAGACCGACCGAACTCGGCCTTAACGGCTACCTGAGAACAGGACAGAAGAGGGCGCTTTTTATCGCGTGTGGACAGGCTGCTGTTGGTTGCAGGTCAGTCGATAGGCAATTATTATATAGTAGATTGGGAGACGAATTCAACAGAGGCATTTTTCCTTCGTCGTTGACGGCGCTGTTTCTCTCTAGGGCTATGCGACGCTGATATTCATATGACACTGGAAGAAACCTTTGGAGTTTGTCACGAGGTTACATAACAGGCCGTCTTTATCTAAATCCCAAATTGAGCACCTGGTCAACCCTCTTTATTTAACAAAATAATGATGAAATTCCGGAAATGTCACCTGCCATTGTTACAATCTCGCTATCGAACCATTGAACCAAGACGCCATGAAACTAGTTACAGCGTAAACAACGCAGTCTCCGCAGACACACATGCATTTCAGGGCTGAGACCAACTACCACATAACATCCCCGACATCTCTCGCTGTCAGAGGTCCGTCACCACCGACAACATGCCGTTCTGTGTGTATCCAAACCGGCGAAAGGTCCATAAGCACCGCCTTCAGGTGCGGCCGGCTATGAGTACGGTCATGCGTCTGTCGGTCATCAGGAATGCCTGCTCCCCGTTTAGGATCAGGGATTTGGTTCAAATCCCCGGCGGTCTTTGGGCCTACAAATGTAAGTTTCTGCCCAACCACATTCCACACCCCCCCCCCCCCCCCCCAAACAAACAACAAAAAAACAAAAACAAAACTGCGAAAAAACTGCGAAAAAAACCCCGAAAAAACCCCAAAAAACTACCACAATCCTCTAATCTCTTGTTTTTATTTCGGGTTTTTTTTAGGAAGGAGGGAAAGCAACAATAACTCACGTCGCGCTAATTATTGAGAAAAATAACTCGAAAATGAGCTCAGTGTTGGAGTGGTATATATATATTAAAAACTATGTTAATATATTTGTTTGTTCCTGAGGAAAGCTGATGCAACGAAAAAGACGTAGAAATGTCGCAATCATCTCCATTTAAAAAAAATCAAAACGACACAAAACTATAACAAATATGTTAACAAATATTATAATACCTCCAAATGGGCACTTAGGGAGACAATCCCATAGAGATGTACACAAACTTAAAACAGTCCTAACTTGTTTACCCTAACCCTTTTCTCTAAGATCTTCGAGATTTATGCTATTTAGACCAACATCTGTCGTTCTAAGACAAAACTAACTCCCAAATATTGTTTTTTAGGGTAGCTGAGCTAGACACTTAGGGAGACACTGAAATGTCTCCCTAAGTGCCACTGTCTCATTATTACCTAAAAACTTACGCTAATTTGTCTCCCCAAGTGCCTATTTGTATAAATTAACAGTAGCGCACAGGAATAAATAGCAAGAAATAGATTCTGGTTACAATTATATATTTAATTTATATTGATACTGTCCTTACATATCTAGGTTCATAAAATAATAACGAGTAAAGGTCGCTTTATCACCGCGGCGTATGCATTATTTTGTGCAATTACATATCGCAAACGAAAGTCAATGTCATTCATTTTATAATCGGCCTTTTTGTATAGTATTATGTGCGGGTTGCAGCGTGTCTTTATATCGCAGCCGTCTCGTACAGGTTAACGACTAGAGCTGAGTTCAACGTCATTATCGGCCCGATCGCAGAATCTTAACACATACAGCGTGAACTATCCCGCTTTTTGTAGTTTTTTCTTTCTCTCACAGTCCCGTCCCCCTGGGGAAACCGTCTGGTGATTTGACCCTTCTGGTTGTTATGGTAACCATGTGAGGGATGCGGTTACTAGCGTTCGCTGGCATTAACTCTACATGTTCATCAACTGATATCGTCGCTTATCAGTGCAATGCGACACGTGCACGTACGCGTACACCGACTAAAAGCTCGCATGCTCCGTACGTATGGCTAGCTCGTAACGACCGTATATAGACCTATCGATCTCTCGCCACGGAAACAAAACACACAGTCCTCTTTAACACCACCCGTTTTACACGCAACGACTGAGGCAGCAAAGGAAAAAACCTTCTCCATAGCAACCAGTCCCGTAACTGTTTCAAAATGCATAATATGTCAGTTGTGGAGAAAACCATCATGGCCGACGGGGTTGAGTGGAGATACATCAACGACGGTGAGTGGCGTATAGCCCCCTCCCTTAAATACATCTTGATTATTTGAAATCCGTTGACAGCTTGAGCAGTATACCAAGTCCCGGATCTGTATAGTGATAGACGGCAAGTGATATTGCATTAGTGCACTGTTTATGAGAAAATTGTATCCACAGATCCCAAACGGCCCTCAAAGCGCATGCGGCATCTTCAGCGCGTTATGTGCAGCACCAGCACCTCGGGTTATAAACACGTTCTCCATTCACGTTGCTCCGTGTATTATACGGCATAGCATCTCGTAAGCCGGGCACATAATGATTAACTCACGTTTGCGTGGACTGTAAGCACATTGCAGTGAAATCAGCTGTATTTACGAATGAATATCTCGCCCAAAAGTTGACGTTCTCTGACTTATTGAGTCGACCCGCTGGGTTTTGGAAACATTTCTTTAAGGATAAGGCAATTAATTAATAATTTGTATCCAGCCTTTAATAAGCATAGCTAGTTATGACATGCAGTATATTTTTGAGTGAATCCCATAGGATTTAATTAGCTTGTATTGTGAGTAATGCGAAATGAAATCATAGAGCTTAGGACTATAATTGCCAATCGCGAAACGGCTAGCATTACAGTTATCTCGGTGTGTTTACATTGGAATATGCTTGCAAATGCATTATCCTCAGATAGCGCATACGGGAATTATATACATGTACCACGTGTATACTTACACGATTAAGATGCTCACGAGCCTTGCTCTGTGGTACATGTTATACAGTGTACACTCGCTGGTATTTCAATCCTGATAATTTCATAATCATACATCTGATTAAACCAATAATGCGGTTGTGTCATTAAGCGCAGATGGCGGGACAGATTCGGTGTGATATTAATTGGACTGTGGTCTTCTTGGTTGTATTGTATACGTACATTAAATGAAGACTATTAGGACAGTGACAGCTATCGTATGTGGGTTATAAGGTAAAAGACACTAAATGTTATGGGAGACCAAATTTCACACGACACCAACCACAAGTTCAGTTAAAAAGATAAATCTATGAGACCATACCAAAATTCTCAAATTGTAATAATATTAAAATGAGCTCACACACCCTAAGAGATACATAGAAATATTACATCGCAAATGCCAATGAAACATTTATTTCAGCAAGCAGTGCTGATGGGAGAAGAAAATCAACCCAAACAAAGACCGACATTTGACATTATAAACCTGAGCCAAACATTTACAGTAATAGCATTCCTCGCGCCGGCGCATTTGTAAATATCTGGATTGCTTTCGCTGCATATTTTCTTCCAGGGGGGACTGTTCAAATAAGGGAATTCTAGACAAAACAACAGTGTAGATACTAGATGTAAAAGCTATATTAAGGTTATAGTATATACCATCTGTCAGTTTTGCATTTATATCGTTTAAAGCAGTAAATGTTCTCAAATAGAATGAAGCTTGGCAACTATCCTGACGAAGTTTTAGCTTTATAAATGCTGTAATATTCCGAGAAAATAACATTCTAAGATTTCAATTTTGAACTACAAATAAAGGTTACAAAAATGCGTCTCTGAGGTGCATTTTTGGACTAGTTTCTCACAAATGCATATGACAGCATACCAGAAGCAATAATTTTACAATCATGGTTGCTGAGAAACGCAAGAAAAAGGACGTTCGTTTTTAACCAGAGTCGGGCAGTTTTTCTTATGTTGTTTTTGGTTTTTTCGCGATCGCCGTCCGGCGATAATGAATTTTGGTTTATACAATTCAATTTTTCAGAACAATTACAGGATATCTAGGGCCCTTATTTTGCTGGATGCCTAGAACCATTATTTACTTTCAAATAAGTAAGATATTTCTTAATAATTCGGTAGTAAATTTTTTCGATATCTGCAAATGGTGTATCCTACCTTTAAATTATCATGATAGCTATTGTATTCAGTAGGTACACTCCATCAACAAATTGTAAAATGTAACCAATATTACACGGGTTTTCTACCAATTTTAAGGGTAGATATAATGTGTACAACTTTGTTTGGGGCTAGCTATAGAAGTGGTAACAATTTGTTTTATAGCAAAGAAATGAGCAGTTTTGACCAACTGACCGTTCAGGTCTTACCATATTACCGGTTAAAATAACAAAAAGTAATGTGACAAATATTTTTTTAATTTTTTTTTAGCAAGTTGTTTTAAAGGTAGGACACACCACTGGTAATTGCTTGCATTATCAGGAAGTGGTGGATTTGGGGGTTGTATTTTATAGTAAATATCGTTTAACTGACCTGTCCGAAATTTCACAATAATGGATGCCGAGAAAAAAGCAAGACAAACTGTTCGTTTTCAACCGGCGTCGGGAATTTCTTTTTTTGTGTGGTTTTTTTTACGATCGCCATCCGTCCGTTTCTGAATAATTCAGAAGTAAACATGTTGACATCAGCGAAAGGTGTATCCTATTTTTACGAGTACATGTATAATAATTGCTATCTCCTGAAAACAGACTACCAGTACAAAAAACCATAACTTTAAGCTTTGACAAGCTTGATATAACTTCTCATGCGTTTTATTTTCTAAAGCCATAATTGACAATAAATTAAGGGACGCTCATGCAAATACATCCCGTGTATTAATTCGAATATTATTTAATTCTTTTATCAATTGACATCCCCTGTCTTAATTCGAATACTACTTAATTCTGTATTTTGTATCAATTGCACTATTCCATTTTGCAGTAGCTTTGTGTGAACGCCATGTGTAAGCGTTGTAAGGGGCTTCGTTGACACGAACCTGAATGTCTTGTTGCAAAAACATTACGCGAGGTTAACTGCGTCTTGCATCACAAGCGAGACAAAACAGCCCATGGGGCTCCGTTGCCAAGCAACGATGTATGGCGCAAACGACAGCTTTGTTCACAAATGAAATCAGTGATTTTCGTATAATTGGGTGATGCGGCACATCACAATAACTCCGATGAAATTCCAATGTGACGTTAACGGCGATAACAATCGTCGCCCTTTGTCGTACCGTGAAGACTGTTCATTATTACATCTAAGTTTACAATGCAGATTTTGTAATTCATTGGTCTTTATTACATGTATTTACTAAGAAGTGGTTTTATTGTTTCTAGGAATTGATTTCCATCGAAACGGTTGACCCATTTGTTGTTGAGCTACATAATACATGAAATACTGAAGTGCTGGAATAAAATAATAAAAGTGACACTCCCCAAGTGACACTCCCCAAGTGACAATTCACAAGTGACAATTCACAAATGACAAACAGTGAGTGAGTCGGGGGCACAGAGGACGATAAGTTGACCCCTCTGGGACAAACCGTAGAAAAGGTGCTGTTGCTCTTTTACGCGTGATCCCTGATCTTTGGCTCGCATTAAAGAAGTATTGAATTCACATTCTGTTGTTACCATATCTTTCCTGGCCTTCTTTCACTAAACCACCCCTCCCCACACCCCTACTCCCACTCCTGCCCCTACCCACACCTTTGCAGGTACTGCCGAATGGGGTCTCCATTTTCCCGAAGCCCGCGGGGACTGCCAATCCCCCATCAACATCAACTCCCGCCAGTCCGTGTACGACAGCACATTAAACCATCCCAGCCTAAACACAGACTACGCGCTGTGCCGGGAATGCGAGATGATCAACACTGGCAACACGGTGCAGATCAGCGTCAAATACAAACCCGGTAAGGATTCAAATCAGTGTTACAAGGCTCCAGGGTCAGGCATGAACAGAGCTCGAGACTATTACAGAGAATCATGTACATAATTCGTCAAGTTGTCTCTGTTTTTGCCTGGTATGATTTCCAAATAAATGGGCAAGACAAACTGTATCTGACTTAACGCTAGACATTGTATAGAACATAGAATTACTACCCAGATGGCAAGCTTACACAAACCATGACGACTAACTTGTGCTTTCCTGAAAATTAATTGTCCTTTACATTCGCAGACGCGTCAAGCTCAACGCATAAGTTGTGCCAACGGAGGGCGTGCTCACAAATAACGGAGCATGCGAAACACGCTTGTCTGGAGAATGTTCATCAGCGCTGTAAATTACATTTCATTTTTTTTTTCGTAGACGGCGCCATGGCAGGCCTTGGGAAATCGGAACCGCCCCCTAGATCAGGTAAGCCCCTTCTTTATCTTCCTATAGACGATGTGCCCTCTGACGTCACGTGTTTACATCTGTATTCAAATGTGCCCGGCAGTATGCGCACTGACATCGTGTTTTACATAAAATGTGCTTAAAGAGTGACGTCGCAGGTCAGATCGCCTTTGAATTATGTGACCCCTGACGTCATCTCTTAACCAAATTTATTTAAAACATGATGCGTGCGCATACTGCCGAATACATCGTCTATATAAAAAATAATAACCACAGCACCGGCGCTAAGGTCTCAGTCCGTGACAAGCACTTTTCTATGATTATTCTGTGTTCATGTAATAATATCCAATGGCGTAACTAAGGGGGAGGTGGACGTGGTTCCCCTCCTCCCCAAGTTCAGAATGTACATAATGGTCAGAAAAAAATCATGACATTTTGTTGGCATCTCTCCACAGAAAGCAATTGAAAGAAGACACTTAAATTGTCGCATTTGATGAATTCCGACCATACGGGATGATTGACTTGAGAGGTATTCGAACCTTGGACCTCCTTAATACAACACTGTGTTGCCACTGTCAATATCTTTGCCCCACCTTTAGTAAAAGTAGACCTAGGCCGTTTTCCAAACCCCACTTAGGCCCCATTCCGGCTCCATTACCATTGCCAAACATTGGAAAACAGCCCTAGTCAGGTGTATGCGTTTGTATTGACCGGCAATCGTGGTCGTCGGACAAAAGAATTGGGAGTCAAACAATGGGTCCACGATTGACAAAACGTCCACGATCTTTTCCCGTGTACAAATCCTATGGCGATCATCAAAAAACGTTAGAGTATAAACAAAAGAGGGAAGACGGTCGGACAATACCCCGTCCACGATCGAAGGCCTTTACACACTTGTGTGTGTTGGTACCAATTGTTTTGTTCATCCAGTGTTGAAGGGAGGACCCTTGGCACCAGATTCCAGCTACGAATTGGCCGAGTTCACTTTTCACTGGGGGAAAGAGGACGACCGAGGGTCCGAGCACACTGTCAACGGCAAGGCTTATCCCATGGAGGTAAGGTTCGTTGGCTCGCATGGAATATAATAGAATACAATCCCAAATTATGTCTACTCTTGGGTGAATTTTTCCTCCCATATCTGCAGCTGTGTATCGAAATTGTGTAAAATCTTGTTAGGCTTTCCCTAATTTACTAATCGACTATTCCAACTTGGTCTTGATCGAATTAGTATTCGATCGAGTTGAGCAGTGAAATGTAAAATTGATGCACTAGTCTTTAGCAAGTACATGTACATGTATGATGTAGTTAGTTGTAATTACAAACCCTATGATGTGTTAAGATTCGTAATGAAATAAGTAGATTCAGTGCTTTTAGGGTTCTGTCAAGAAAAGTAACGAGTAAGTTTTAAAAATCTTTGATGAGAGAAGAGCAGAAACGTGCATACCGACTACATAAATAATAACTCGATTTACGCCCGAAACCAACCACCGCTATTATTGAATGGCGCCCTCTTGCGCTTTTATACCCCATTGTATTTACCGAAGCATTTACTGGCTTACTGCGGTCGTTTTGGTAAAATATTTGATGAGAGTGTTGCTTTATGGAAGAGCAGAAACGTGCATACCGACTACATAAATAATAACTCGATTTAGTCGCCCGAAACCAACCACCGCTATTATTGAATGGCGCCCTCTGGCGCTTATATACCCCATTGTATTTACCGAAGCATTTACTGGCTTTACTACGGTCGTTTTGGTAAACAAAGACTGTCTTTTGGGGTTTTTTACCAAGCCGCATTTATATTCTGTGGAATTTACTAATAATGTTTGGATTAAGATAGGTACATATAATCTGACTTATGTGGATAGCTAGAAAAAACAAATAAAACAGCTTGCCCAACGTAGGGGCACGACAAAGAACTACAGCGCCATCCCTCGGCTAGATCTGTTTATTCGCCTGGCCCGCTGAATTCTGCCTTGCAAAAAGGGTATCTTGCGCCCTCTAGCGGACGCAACGACGTCAAACTTCCACAACAAAGGCTGCCATACGCGTACCTAAATGTTTGCGTACTGTAAATTCTGCAGGCTGCAGAATAAGAAATTTAACAAAAATGTTATCGCTTAAACAAAATTGGTGGGAAAGTCCAGTATTTAGTCACGTAGATGTGAGAAATGTCTCCAACTAAAATATGATTTGAGTAAATTTCACTGCGTAATCACTTGCTCGACATTTGACTGTCGAGTAACTTTAAAACATAAAGAGGTCATCCACAGTACACCAAGTCGTTTTCCACTCTTTCCTGCGTTTGAAAATGGTATTATAATTCGTTTGATCCCAACCTTCAAGGGCTTTTTTGTGCATTCCAACTCGGTATTTTTGTGTGTGCAAGATAAGAAGAGTGTATTGTTGCAGAATTTGTGCATGGCTTGTGTTTCCAAGGAGTCCATGGTCTATAGACGATGTGCCCGCTGACGTCACGTGTTTACATCTGTATTCATATGTGCCCGGCAGCATGCGCACACATCGTGTTTTCCCAAAAAACATTGCTTAAAGAGTGACGTCACAGGTCAGATCGCCTTTGAATTATGTGACCTCTGATGTCATCGCTTAACTAAATTTATGTGAAACATGATGCGTGCGCATACTGTCGGGCACATTTGTAAACAGAGGGCACATCGTCTATACCACTGGCTCTGGGGCTCTGCCCTATTCTATTAATGTTCGTTCTCATTCTTCCAACCAACAAACAAATCTTTGCCTTATCCCCCCCCCCCCCCCCCCCCCCCCCCCCCACCCCCAGGACAACAAGTGCAAGTCACCGGGACAACATGTAATATTTACTGTCTTTTCCCTTCATAAATGATTTCGTACACAGTTCGCTCTACGGTGTCTACACTTGTAGATCTAATTGGAACACGGAGACTCGGGGCAGTGTTAATATTGTGCGCCAGAGAGTTGTGGGCGAGGCTCCAGGACATTGCAGTGGTTTTATTGAATATCCAAGGATCGAACGTGCGAGCAGCCTCTTAATTTCTCCCCCTCCTCTCCCCGTTGCCTCCCGGGGCTAGTTTGCTAGCTATCGAGAGAGAAGAGAAAGAAAATATCACTTATTAAAAGTCACTTCTTCTCCGTCGACGGTCGTGCCTGAGTGGGGGTTATTATTATTTATTTTTTTCTTGGTCGAGGAGTTCTTTTGCCAGGATGGTTAGAGAATTTAGTTAGGTTAATTTTTCTTCTTCTTCTTCTCCTTTTTTTTCTTTTTCTTTCTGCTTGTGCTGGTGTTTCGAGAATTACAATGGCCTGGTTTGCCTGGAGGTGTGGCCCCAGCTAACAACTGTTACAAGTATGTACACTGGGGCATGTCTCACTGCTGGTGTGGGGGGTTGTGGGTTGTGGGTTGTGAGTTGTCGCTCTGCCCCAAGACGAAAGTGCGGATTTGGGTTCATTGATTCTGCCTTCATGTGTGACCTTTCAATGCCGCACTTTCATGGAGGTTTTTGTCTCTACTAGTATTACTTATTAGGAAGGTTCGAAGCTGTCATTAGGGTAAAACTGCAGCCGGTTGTGCTGATTCTTTTGATGAGGCTAGTTGGCCGTGGTGGTGTAAAAGGTGAAGGTGGTGATAACGATTGTGATGCAGATTTTACTGTACCTGGTGAAAACTTTGTTTGCTTTAGTTTTTAGAGTGATCATCTATAAGGGCCGCAATACAAATCCAAATATCGTTTCGTCATGTTTCATAATACAAGTATGTAGTTTTAAATCCAGCCATTGAAAATTTGACATGATGGTTTATCTTGCCTATTTCAAAATGGTAATACAATTTGCGACCGTGCTTTATGGTACCTCGAAAGGTTGAAATACATGCTAAATGGGGATGAACTCTTGGAAGTACTTAATGTGATAACCATTCCGTGTTCCAGTACACTATAAATTATTTGCATAATATTTTAAAATTCGATTTTAACTTATTATTCTGAACTGTCATTTTTTCTCAGCTTATCAAATCATACCTTCTTTAAAGTGCCGTGAGAATTATGCAGTTTTTCATAGCAGATGGTTAGATGAGGGGGAAATATGGTTGGTTCGTGCCACCTGGAATCACTTCAGAACACATCCCAGGGTCCTTAGGCCGATAATAGCGACGCATTCACACCGCGTTTCTGTCGTCCTGCTATCCACCCAAAAAAAAACGGAGAAAAAAAAAAGAAAGGGAGATGAAAATGCAGAACCTTGATCTGTTGTCGTAGTTTGCCTTCGATTATGTTGGTTGTATGGGCACTCAATCCACCTATTCAAAATGATTCTGTTTTTGAAGTGTTTGTTGTGTTGTTTTTTCTTTCCCGCCCTTCAACAAAACAACATGTTCATTGCGGTTAAAATGGATTGCGAACAATGTTACTATACCAGCAAGTAAATTCAAGTGGAATGGTTCTGTCGAATTGCATAAGGAAATGGGTTGTTTCCTCTTTTATCATTGTGATATTGTTTTGGATAATCCTCGGGTTTTTTTTCAATAGGAATGTTTCAAATTGACAAGATGAAAAGAAGGTTAAGCATTTCGCACCTGTGTCGCTGCGGGAACCTCCCCAAAAAGAAGAGAGGATTGTTAATTGATTGGGATATTTGCTGACCGAGTTTTTTGAGTGACAGGGGGAGACTAACTTGCTGGTATTGCAACTCAGTTTGGGAAACCGAATTAATGTTGTTAGTCAACACCGCTAGACTGGTTTATCTATCACCGGGGAGTTTTGTTTACATACCCCGGTGTCCCCCCCCCCCCCCCCCCCACTCCACCCTCACCCTCACCCTCACCCTCACCCTCACCCTCACCCTCACCCCCACCCCCACCCCCACCCTCACCCTCACCCTCACCCTACCCTACAAATGTTTTCGCAATGTTTTAAAAAAAATGAGTCGGGGCATGCGCAGCGTGTCAGCCACTGTGATGTTGGACAAAATGCCAATAAGTTGTCGGTGCATAACCAAAAGGGCCGGGCAGAAAGTCGCTCTGGGGCCGGGTAATTTACCGTCCACGCTCGCTACAACCTTTCAGCTTCGTCGGCGCATGCGGACTTCATTGTTGATAGCGACAGAAATACTATAAAACCAAGACAGCTCATGCAATTGGGAATTTCACACGTTTCTGCTGTTTAAGCTCCAGGTCCAGATTAAAAGATTTAGGACAGCTGTTTGCTAAAAAAAAGTTTGGCAGAGCGAAATAGTTTTATAAAATCGATTTCGTTTAACCTTTTCAAACCATTTACATTTAGAATGGGTTTTTTTCCTCGATGGCCTGACATTGTTATCTCCCGCCAAAACTGTTGATGCTTAGAATAACTTTGATACCATCTTTACACAGCAGAAATAAATTCAAAACCTTTTTTGACATTTGAAATCCTTTCTTTTTTCTTTTTTTCTTGAAAACTTACACCTTTGGAGAGCAGTAAGTGCGTCACAAAAGAATATAACGTTTGGGGAAACTTGAATCCATCTGAACTTTGGCTCCTGATTTATTTAAACTAACTTTTCAGTCCGTTCCTTTGCGTCTCAGGGTTTTTGTTTTCAATAGTCTAATGTCGTCTTAACCTTTTAAATAGTTATTCTACACTGACAGAGATGATCTGCTATTGCGAGACCTGTAAAGGCAAAGGCTCGCAAAAGGCTATACGTTGGATCTAAATTGTTATTCGAAACATTATTTAGTTTTTAAAGTATAAAAAGCATAAAATATAGCTCACAGTCAGAGTGCGCCACGAGAAAGATATTTGGCTATAGGCCATCGCAGATTTTGACCTTTGAAAAAATAATTTAGGTAGAATAACATGCAATTGCTTGTTATTCTATCTATATATTTTTAAAACGATAAAATCTGCAATGGCCCGAAAGCCAAATATCTTTCCTATGACATAATATGATTGTGTGCCAAATTCGAAAATTGTCAAGCTATTTTATTTGTCCTTATCATTGTAGTTGCATCTGATTCACTGGAACAGCCAGCTATACGAGACTGTGGAGGAGGCGATGGGGCGAGACGATGGCATAGCCATAATTGCACTCTTCATACAGGTAAACTATAGCGAGACGATGGCATAGCCATAATTGCACTCTTCATACAGGTAAACTATAGCGAGACGATGGCATAGCCATAATTGCACTCTTCATACAGGTAAACTATAGCGAGACGATGGCATAGCCATAATTGCACTCTTCATACAGGTAAACTATAGCGAGACGATGGCATAGCCATAATTGCGCTCTTCATACAGGTAAACTATAGCGAGACGATGGCATAGCCATAATTGCACTCTTCATGCAGGTAAACCAGCGAGAATGAAAACAAATGCAAGTTTAATTGAGCTGTGTTACAACTGCTAATGTAGTAACCAACGCATAATGTATCACCAACCGATAAAGTCACCCAAATTTACCGATAATGTATCAGTAACCGATAATGTCACCCAAATTGACCGATAATGTATCAGTAACCGATAATGTCACCCAATTTGACAGATACTGTACCACTAACTGATAATTATAACCGATAGTGTAGTAACTTTGTCTACACTATCGGTCAAATGTATGTTACCTTACCGGTAAGGTAACATACATTTGTCTACACTATCGGTCAAATGTATGTTACCTTACCGGTAAGGACCGATAATGCAATAACAATTGACCGATAGTGTAGTATATTTTACTACAATATCATTTAATTTGTTTTGTTACATAGTGATACAGTATCGTTCAATTTGTGTGACATTTTCGGCTGTACATTATCCGTTGGTTATTACGTTATCAGTTGTATAACAAGTTGGTCCGAGAATTGTAATCGTGGAAGACTTCTGGAGCCAATTTAATAAAACATGTAAGCACACAAAAATGCTAAGCATGAACATTCATCCTTGACAAAAACGGGGTTTACAAATCAAATTTCCAGGTGATGTTTATAATTATTGTTTGCCGGTGACTGCATTCAGCTGTTCTTCTGTTGCTTAGCATGGAAAGTGCATGGAGTTTTGGCTGGTAATTTGTTTTTTTACTGAGCAAGATTTGTTGTGTTAAGCACATTTTTGCATGTTCTATTAAACTAACCCCTGTGTCTATAGTTTGCATTGTGGACCGGTTTGGCGATTTTGGCACATTGACGTTTATATCTAGTCACGGAGTAATCGTGTACACTTTTGCCAGTATCAAGCTCATGTTATCGTGCTATCTAAATGTAAAAGGGTTATACAAAAACAAAAACAAAACTCGAACTTGTTCCTTATAATTATAGGCTCTTTAAAAAAAAATGACGTGAATTTACTCTTTTAGAGTGTTTTTTTATCAGCTGTGGTTTATGGTGAAAAATCGCTCAAAAAGATGAAAACTTCACTCAAAAAAGAAGAGCTGAGTGTCCTCATTATGACTCAAAATAAATCCCTTAAACTGCAATTGTGCATTATAGGTCATGTATAGTCAGCAGATGTGATAGAATTTATCCTCTTCAAACAAAATATTATCATAAAGTAACAACAAAATACCTATTTGTATATCTGTTATATTAAATATCTACTTTAGGCCAAAAGTTCAGTAACGGAAAACGTTAACCGTATAACCTTTTTCAAAAAGTGTGTCTTGGCTTTATATTGTGCCAGGGGGTGACCTTTTGGTTGAAAGGTCAGAGACAGTAGTCTTCCACACCAGCTGTTCTTGAACAAAAATGACTGTATTATTGCAATACTGAGGTCATGCAGCGGCTAAATATTCCCAGGGCTGACTTTTTTTTATTTTTTATATTGGAAGGTTGGCAAAATAGCAAAGTATATCCATACAGCTAAAAAGTTCACTCAATTATGATCTTGCCATCAGGTGATGTTGCAATCCAGATGATTTCTTTATCACATACGGCCGAGTGATCGTTTAGAGGGCAAAGCTTGCACAATTTACCTCTAAATGACCCCTCTCCTGAGAAACTCAATAATCTTTTAGCGGGGCCGAATTTCAAGCGCAACAAATGTATAGCACATAAACCTAAGTTGCATAGTAAAAGGCAGCTTACCAGCCACAACTTCATGTGATGTACAGGGTGTCGCTAAATAAAGTGTACCTGTTTTAAAATGTATATTATCGCAAAACCACTTAATATTTTTTTTAAAGACAAAATGTCTTTGGAAAGGGTAGAATGTCCTCTTTCCAATGGAATAAAGTTCATTGTGTCATTGTCACTGATGAATGAACAAACGACAGTTATATAAGAGTTACTGAAATCAGCTAAAGTTGTTTAATACTTGAGTGACAAAGGTCAGGCAGGTGTTTTTAACGACAAATTATTTAGCTGTTTGAACACATTGGAAAAGTAATACAGGGGCGATGAATCAATTCTTCTGATCCCTTTTCTTTTTGTGGTACACCTGACAACTTTAAGGTGCTGTGCCCTCCACATGACCACCATTCCTGTTAATGCATAGCTGGCATCTTCGTCTCGTGTCTCTTACTGCCTTATCATCCCAACTTTTCACAGTGCTGATTTCAGAGCCTTTCATAAACTGTCTGTTTGTTCAGTCATCCATGACAATGACACGAGGAACCTTATACTATTGGACAGAGGACATTCTACCTTTACCACAGAAATTAGATTTATTTTTTTCTGAAATGTGTAGTAGTTTTGCGGTAATATGAATTAAGAAATTGGAGGCCTATACTTTTTTAGGGACACCCTGTATTGCGATATTGTGATTGGTGTTTTAGCTGTTGTTAGCTCAGCATAACAATCGCATGGAATTTTGGCTCCCAACTTCATTGGTCCGAGCGGTTGTATTACAAAAAAACAACACAAAAACAACAACATACATACATACAAAAAGCCGACAATTTAAGCAAATTGAAAGGTCAGAGTATTGTGATCATTATCATGATGCTGATTTGTGATATCTCCCGTCGCCAGGTTGTCTCTGCAAATTCCATTCCCAGTTCCGTATCCCGACACGAACGCGGTCGGTTTCTTGTGTGTCCGCTTGGGGCCCTCCCTGGATTCTCTTCAGTTTTTTGGTTGTTGTTTTTCCTTTCCCAAAAGAAAAACGGGAGGAATCAAAGCGTATGAAAGTCACTTCCTGCCCGGGCACCGAGTTGTCAGGAAATACTCTGGCGGGCTTGTTATTCCAGAATTCCCCTCCAAATACGCGCGTATTGTCTACGTTCGTCCGAACCGAGAGAAAAGGGGGGGGGGGGGGTAGAGAGGGGAAGATAGACGAAAGAAGGGGAACGGGAAGGCCTCATATCGCCGCAATCTCCCCTTTTTGTTTGTAATCCCAATACCGACAGTCGGCTCCGATCAGCGGCGGAAGCTCCTTCCAGGTATTCCGCCGATTTCCGTTGTTTCTTTTAATAAGCGGTCTTCAGAAACCCCCCTCCATTCTCTCACTCTCTAAGCTTGTCTGTGGAAATCTCGGCAGTGTCGGTTTGTATTTCTCTCCCATTTTTTCCCCCTTTTTTTCTGCTAATCCAAATAACCTGTGTCTTTTCGTGTCTTGCAGGTTGGCCGCGAGCACGTCGGGCTGCGGACTCTGACGGACTATCTGGAAACGGTGCAATCCAAGGTGCGTGTTTTGTCCCCGTTTTTGTCCGTGTAGAGTGCAGACAATACCTGTTATTACGGGGACGCTTTACTCCAACTCACTCATTTACCCCCGCTCTTAAACTTACCCCTGGGCACTCAGAGCCGATCATAATTATTGGACATCCATTTTTTTTAACCCCCCCCCCCCCCCCCCTCTTTCTCTGTCCCTAGTTCTGTTATTCTCTTCAAAGACCCTGGTCTCAATTCTGTATCTCTTAATTTTCATTTCGCCATAACCTGGGGCAACTCGTGCTGCCTAAGCATGTGAATTGCGTAATTAAATTTTCTTCTTTTTTGTTTTATTGTGTTCTTTATACACTACTGAGCTTCGGGCTGAGGGACTCAATGTCCTAAGGTTGTGCAATATCTGCCCAGGGGGGTTTCGTTGTGTTATTGTGCTTTTTGTTTTGCAACGAGAAGTGAGGGTACGTAGCGGGCAAACCAACGAAGATAAACCGTCTGCAGCCCGGCCCGGGTCCCGCGCGCACACGGTGCAACGTACGGTAACGATTGCCAGGCACCGATCGGTGCATTTCCCCCCGCGGGCCGCCAGATCGCGCCACTCTGCTCCACCAAGTGTTTACAAGGCTCCGTGGGCAATTTTTGAGTCCACTTTCTTTCCCGTTTGTTACGGGCTATACATACAGAAAGAAGAGGGGAAAAAAGGAAAAACACAGAATGCCAGGCAAAACACGACTATAGTTGTTGACGAAAAAATCAATAGGAGCCGTCAGGCTGGCAGGTTTTTGTTGTTTCCGAGATGTAGGCCAGTGGGGCAGTCGGTTTGTAAAAATAAAAGGAACTGCGCAAGAAATATTGACGTTGATGCATCCTTCTATGTATTGATTGCTGTTATAACGGGGTCACACAGGCGAGTTACTATGTCAAGAGAACACCTGTACATACAGCACACAGTGGCACATTAGGCTACAAAGTCGCAAAAGCCGGAATAGTGTCTTCCAGTTAACCCCTTTGAAATCTTAGGAAAGTGTTAGGAATTTTTCTTGAATCACGTCCCCACATATTGTTTGGAAACCTAGGCCTCATAGTACGGCTGTGATAGTATTGTGTCTTTGATGGTACAAGTATGGAATTTGGTTCGTAGCCCTTGTCATGAGAAAGGTATTTGGATATATAGAGGCCATTGCAGCTTTATCCTTGAGATAGAATAACAAGGTTTATTTTAATGATGTTGAAGCAATTATTTGAAATTAAGACACAATCACATCAGTGACGCTCGGAAACATCACCAATGCCAAAACATCGACAACAGACAAATTTTTTTTTAAGACATCCTGAAGATCGTCTTAAACAGTCTGTTGAAACTCTCACAACTATACAAGATTAAGGTGCATGATTTAGGAGTGAGCAGAAATCTAAATACACTGGACTGCATCACACGAATCTTTACCACAGAGTTCGTGTACATTCCAAGTAACTGTACGAATTACAGCAATCATTAAAGTTATAGGTTTTCCATTTGAAAGAGCCTTTGGTTATTCTGCTTGACCACTATATACAGGGTTACCAACACACACGAAAATCAGACAAGCATACTTCCATTACCCTGAGGCCAAGACTACACAAATGGATGGATAATCTTTCTGGAAGAAAAATGATATCCAGATATCTTGATTTGGGCTAGTACTAGTTTTAGCTCCAGCCTATTTTGTGAAGCACAGTCTGAGGTTTTCTTCGCATCGAGAAATAACTAAACTGCGCCCACAGATTTAACATGGCATGGTTTAGTTATTTCTCGGTGCGAAATGGCCTCTGACTTCGCTTCGTAAAATAGGATCTGGAGCCAAAACTAGTACTGGCCTAAATCGAAATATCGTGGTATAATTTGTCTTCTACAAATATTGTTCATCTATTGTTATAGGTAGTTTTTGCCTCATGTATGCATGTCCGTTGAGAAATGCTTGTCTTTTGGGGCTGATCATGTACATGTAAGCTACACAGAAGCTTAATGGCTCCCACGAAAACAGTTTTAGTGGATAAGTTATTTCCTCTCGTTTCTCTGATTACTAATAAGTGCTATACACCTTGCTTTAACTTATAGAGTTCCTAATCAGTAAATTCAACAAGTTATTGGTTGGTGAAGTACACTCATCAAGTGGGATAGTAGGCGGGAAGACGACTTGTACGAACACAGCCCAACGGACTCGAGATGAATATCGAAGAAGAAAGACTCGGTAACCGATCAAATGGACGCGAGCGCCTTGCATTCGCTAACAACGACTCCTGAATGCCTCGGATAATAGCACTTAGCCCGAGAAAGAGAGGGGGAAAAGAGAAGAAGGGTATCTTTTTCTGGTCGTACTTTTTATCGCCTGGAGTTTCTATAGAAACCTTTTCCCGGCTTGCTTCAGTCACTGGCCTGTACTTTCACGGCTGTGACAACTGTAATGCGATTCCAATATAAAATTCATTGGGGCGGTGATGGTGATGCAGCTCTTGTGGGGTTTTTTTCCCTTCGTTTATACCCCATTCGCCTTATCTCATCGACGTTAAACTGCTTCCATTCATCCACATCTATAAGCCATTGTTGCGAGCTGACAGCGTTAGTGAAGCGACTCGCCATGGAGATGTTTGGGACTCGCGCGCGCATACAAACAAACGCCTTCCTTTCCTTCATTGACAACTGAATGACACACTGCCGCGTCAATTAACCGAATCTCCACAAGGGTACGATTCTCATTTTCCCCCAGGTTTATTACATACACGGTGGTTGCTATAATTCACGGTATATACCGGTGATGAAAAGATTGAAACGCGGTCCGGTCCGCTCGATCGAAGAGACTGGGGGACACATTGAACATGAGGAGGAGCAGCAACCCTTACAAAGAACCTCGATGTAAACGATACTTGAGTCTTGTTACTATAACTCGTCCTCCACCGCGCGCTGGCCAAAAAAAACGGCCCGGAAATCCTGCCCGTTTACTATGAAATGATTCTCCAAGGGCTTGAATGGATGATAAAAACCCAAGCAGAAGTGAAAGCCAAGCGAACAAGGCTTGATCAAATCACGCTCGTTTTCCCTTCTCCCTCCTCTGTTAAAAACCTGACTAGGATATTATGCCGGGGCTTTTTTTCACGGGTCGTCTTCTCGTGATCCGTAACTCTCTTGGGCGTGCGCGTCAATGCGAATTGGATGAAGGCCTTTTCCGGAGTTTTTTGACCAAGCACACACTGTTAAAAGCGCTCGGATAATGTTTCAAATTGAAATGAAATTAATTTAATCGTGGACTTCATTAGTGGCTGTTTCTGTTACCCTCTTTTTTTCCCTCTCTCTTCAATTTTCGATTCAAAGTCCGGCGCACACACGTCGTGTATTGGCCAAGTCCCATGCACCATCAGAGTCCCTTTTAGCAGCGCCACACACACGGAGGGTATAACTTAATTACCGTCCGCCTCTGCGCGCTCTCTGGCAGGCCATCGAAACCCCGCGATCAGCCATGTTTGAGTTGCAACGTCGGCAGCTAGAAGTTGTAAAACAATCTCGCTAATTTTCTGTTTATTCGATTAATGGGAGGGAAGGGGATGGTGAGTAGAGGAGTTTTAGATCGAGTGGAAAGACCGGGTGAGTTAAAAACAACCCCACTCCCTCCCTCCCCGTATACCGTCTGGCTACAGGGAACGTTGCTGTGCATATTTAACAGCCCCTTACCGCCCTAGCCCTGCGTCCAAACGCAAGCACGTCTTCATTTACCTTGGCAATATTTTCATAAGCACGAGAGAAGAGAGCTAATTTCGACCATGCGAAGCTAACCCACACCTCCCCCACAGATAGCCGCACCGACGAGAGTGTTTGGTCTGATTCAGTCACGTCATTCAATTACTCCTATAGAAGAAAAGACTCTTGGCTATAATTATGTGTATCGATGACTGGGAAACTGTACAGCTGGCATACACAGACTGTTCTCATTTTCCCCGTTGTTTTATTACAGCAGAATTTATTTCTCCCCCGAAGCTTTTTCTCTCTCTCTCTCTCTATCACAACTAGGACGAACTTTAGGTGGTCAAGTTCGCATTGTGTCGTCAACGTGTCTCTCCACTCCCACACACCACACAACAACATAGAAACCCAGCCATGACAATTAACTTGCTCATTCTGCTTCTCTCGCCTGCGGATGTTCGATACTCGATCCGCAAATTGTACAGTATTAGTTTGTACTACTTGCCCGAGTTGTCTTCTCGAAACCATGTCATATCGAGTGTCGCTTGTTTTAAGTCCAGTCATGGCCTGCATTTTAGGTTTCGGGATCCTCCGGCTATGCTTGTGAGGCAGATCGGCTGTGTCGCTGAATGCGTTTTCTGCGAATCCCTAAAAGAATTCCACTACCGTTTTAAATATTCTAAATTGGTTCCAATATTACCCCCACCCCACCCCTAAACAAGTCAGAAACCGTACAAGAGGCTAGCAGCGGTTACATGAAGGGCGAACGGTATTATGTGGCTGAATGTATCATGCCACACAAATAATTCTGAGGAATTAATTGTTATTATTAATTTAATTTCCATAAAAATGCAGTCCAACAGCAAAACTACATTTTTATTCCGTCTCATTACTCGCTGTGTCAACCTGATGAATTTGGACATGGAGAAAATCTTCACACTTGCTAATCTCCATCATTTCCAGATTTGTGTGGATGAAATGCATTAATTGTATTCGAAAAGTATCTAGCGACTCGATCTGTGGCCAAGGCATTGATACAAACCCACACAATGAACATTCGGGCTATTAATTCGCACGACACCCTTACAATAACTCGGCATTGTGTGACAGTTTTCATTTCGGTCGCATTATGCGATGATAACGCTACATACGCGGCACTCAAATGGACTATATTCGTAGACAGCCGCGCCACTTGGCTTGTAACGTTTAATGGTCGGGCATACTAGAGAACGAGGCTAAGTGCCATTAAGGCTGTGTACGTCTATACCACTTAGCCTCCTTCCCATTTCCCCACCCAACCATTCCGGCTACAATTTTACAGAAGGAGGATTTCATAAAATTGGCAGGAATCTTGAAAGATCACAGGATGAACGTTTAGATAATGCTCAATGTGAATTTCAACAGCAGGGAGTTGTGACGATAAAAAATTATTATCCGGGAGCCCATCTTTTATTTAACAATTGCTGACTGGTTTGATATGGGATATGACGTTTTCAACACCCGAGGGACGCATGATATCAACCGAGTTTTCTCACTGTTTTTGTTACTTTATCTGTCTTCATATACAGGGCAAGAGCATATCCATAACCACGCCGTTCCACCCAACTTGCCTTTTGCCTGGTAGGTATGCCGGATTGAATCATTCATAGTGAAAAGTCCACACTGGGTTTTTTTAAATTAATTTTAGTGTTAACTTAGTGGTGTCGTTGCGACTCCAAACTACGGTGGCACTACTGGCGAGTCGATTAATTCGATGTGGACACACACCTAATTGGTCCGCTATAAACTTGTGCGCTTCGTCAGGTTAAACAAAATATGAGGTCATTTCAAATGCGTTCCCCGTTTGTTTAACAATCTACCACCGTGAATTTGACGGCTATTACCTGTATTAAAGGGTGGGTGACATTTTGGCTTTTTTTGTACTTAAAGTTTAGCCGGTATTATTCTATGTTATTGCCCACTTTACACCATGCACACCTTATTGCTCCGTGTGCTTTTACTTGTGTGACACCAATATATATCCTAAGATGTAGGCTACAAGTCGTTATGTCTCAAAGTCAAAAGACGAGCTACTGCGAAGTGATAGAAACATTTCGTTCCTAATTTGTATATTATCCATAACACACAACCTGACCTATACGATTGTCTTGTTTAAAACTCCGGGGAATACTGGCTATCGGCCTCATCTGAGGGTTCTTTCCTATAAGCGTAACTCGGTATAAACAGTGAATTAAACACAGTTTATGGTTATGATTGACTATTTTCATCTTGTTCTATGTGAATGCTGTGTCTTTCAGATCCAATGCTTCGAGATTTCTGGAGTTACCAAGGATCTCTAACAACCCCGCCGTGCAATGAGAAAGTCACCTGGATTCTGTTCCGCTACCCACTGACGATATCACACACGCAGGTATTTAACCAGTACGCGCATAGGATAGCGCACATGTACAACAAAGCGTGACGTCAGTATACGTTTTATGTCTATTGGGAGATATATTGTCCTTGAGTACTGGTCAAAGTTCAATCTATCTAAAGCACCGTCGATTTTTAATTTTGAAATTGCCTAACTATTAAACAACTCCATTCGGCCAAACCCTTCGTGCGTTATTGATGTGATTTATGTTTTTGTTTTAACCATCAGTAACATTGGCATTTCTTTCTCATGTAGATGGAAGAGTTTAGACGACTGAAGAACTACCCCAAAGGCGGTCATCCTGCAGCAGATGACGACGGGTTTCTGGCCGACAACTTCCGGCCCACCCAACCCCTGAATGACCGCGTCGTGAGAGCCTCTTTTCAATAAAAATGAACCGCTTTAATAAAATTCAAAAACAACCGGCCCTATACTTGTCGTCAGTCGTTAAAACACACGTCATAACGTGCGCTTTTGGTGTTAACATGCATGCACGCGGTGCCTTTTCAGCGCCAAGTTATATTTCGTTACGTCGTGTTTTTGGCTTTCTGTAGCATTTTTTATGTGTGTGAATATTGTCATGTTTATAAGAAGTGTATGTAATGTTTATAAGAAGTATTTAAAGAACGATTTGAAATGCAAGCATTTGGCGGTTTGGCGCGAAATTATCGATTTTTCTAAAAGCTTTCTGTGCCACGAGGATCGGCAACGGGGCGATCATAGGCTGGTACCTATGACGCAATGCATACCTTGTGATAAAAACCGCACGCCTTGGTGCCAGGGAGCAAGATCAAAATGACCGCCTCATGATATTCCATGAGTAATTTGTTTTTCTAACAAAAATCTTTCGTGACAACAAACAGTGTTTGTAAAATGCGTCGGCAAAGAAAAAAAAAACAATATTTAATGTACATGTACGTACAATCAAATTTGATCTTATGAAACATGAAATTCCAGTTATGATATGCTCGTTTTGTATGGTCAATCATTAATATCGGGTGCTATATGTTATGCAAGTTATCGTAACCACTGTACCATTGCGCGTACAGGTACGGTCATTATGATTGAACAATAATAATATTAATTTGCATACCACTACAGCCATTATTGAACAAACTTAAACCAAAAAATATTTACAAGTCGCCCTGTGACATTAATTTTGCAAATGCTTCGAGTTTGATGCATTTTGAAATAGTTGTGTGCTATAGCTGAGGTCATTGAAACGTTTCTATTTCCCTGATCTCTGCCAAATTGGACTTGTTAACATTTTGAAGTTCTGAAAGTATCGGGTTCACTAGTGATCCCAACATGCCTTTCGTAGTTATACCCACGCATGCGCACTTCGAGTTGCAACGCGGTGACCGTTGGCGGTTTTGCATGTCACTTCAGACTTGCAGTCCCTTTGTATAAAGAATTTATATGTACGTGTATTTATAGTTTGACTCGTTAATGGCACTAAAAGGCGCAATTAAATTGTCTCTCCGTGGTTGTATCACCGATTATGTGCACTTTAAATATCACCTAAAAGTGAAATTACTGCAGCTTATTCCTGATGACTAATCGTATAACTTAATTAAGATAATAATTATTTATGTTTGCAGCGGAATATGTTTTTTTGTCTTTATCTGTTGAGGTAAATATAATGTGAAATGGGACGTTTAATGCATTAGGCTACGTTTTCGTTTAAGTTCGTGTTCGAGTTTGTTTTAGCTGAACTTTAGTATATACAAATTATGAGCAATTGACCAATACAAAAAACAGCAACATTTATGCAAACGAAACGTGGACATGCCAATTACATTGGGTGTTTCTTTGGCGTTTATGCAAACTACGCTGGGGATTGTCGCTTGAGGGCGTGGTGTCTAAAATTACGTTACATTTTCTTCGAGCTATGCGTTCGGGATTATCATAAATAAATAAAAAAACGCACGATTACGACCAACAAGAACAACTGTTTCGTCTTCTCGAGTATAGATTTTTCCGGTCTGTCTTCGAGTGTCTGCTTTTATTAATTCGAGCAGAAGGAAGGGTAAACGATATTAACATCACCCAGGAGATTAGCCTGAAGGCAATAGCGAAGGGGGCATTGTTGAGATTTTAGCGAGAGGTCCGGTAAAGTGTTTCAATCGCCCCGTGAGTCAGCCCCCTTCGCTATAGGCGCACACCCTCCGCTCGCCTTTGTCGAGACAACCCCGGAGATGCACGGGAAGAGCCTTGTCATTTGATCCGCCATCAAGTCTTTGACACGTTGTATTCACGACGTAAGCCATTCATAATGCAACTATTTCCAGCGAGGAAATATCGAGCAACTATTTTTTCTTTCGAAGGAAATATGGCTCGCGATTTCTCGTGGGGAGGTTTAAACAAATAATAAGAGCGCCCTCTTATCGATGATAATAGCAGGTTTTGTTCTGAACACCGTGAACGCGTGAAACTTAAAGCGCGCCACAGTACAGCTGCATCTCACGACATTTAATTAGAAATTGACATTGTCGTTTTTGTTAACAAAAGGCGAAGTCTTTTCAAGTGGTGTTTTGGAGATGAATCTTGTAACTTTCGTGTCGTACTAAAGATTACATGTTGTGGTCACCCGAAACTTGGACCTATATTGCAAGACACAAGACAGTAATGTTGAGATGAAGGTTCCATTTTTTCTTGAAGAAAACGCAAGGTCACAATGAACAAAAAGAATGGGTCAAAAGTTGGTGTGTTTTTTCTTAAAGAAACTATTCAAATACTGTCTTTACCATAGGATATTATACTTCGTAGAACAAATGACATTTCAAGCAGAGTAATACGCGTATCAGTCGTATTTGGATAACGTCTTGGGGCTTCTCATTCATCAACTGTGATTCTTTCCAAAAACAACCATTCGGTCTTCAAACAAGAGCTTGAATTTATTTCGCCTTGTTATCCACAAAGCCCACCTATTTTCCGCGCAATTTTTGTTTCGAATTAAGTTCGTTTTTTTAACAAATTGTCTTCACTTTGGCTTCATTTTGATTTTAGAACTGCGGAAAAAAATTGTTTTTAGCGTGTTCTGTCGAAAAAAATATTTCTTTCACTAGTTTCAAGGGGCCTTTGCTGCCGTCCGATTTGGTGACAACATTCACTCTCAGCGAGTAAACGTATAGTTTGTAAACGTAGAAGCTAAACGCGCGTGTCCAATTCCTAAACATTAATGTTCAATGGCTCAACACTTTCCATCCTCATGTTAAACATGTTTAGCATGTAAACATATTTGAAAACTGATAGCAAGTAAGTGTTTAGAAAAGTGTTTATACCTGATAAGCATTTTTGCAGTGTTGTTGATGTTGGAAGACAAACCCACTCGGTCAAAAGTAAAGAATTTTGTGGTGTCGCCAAAATTCCCCGAATAGAAACCTACAACATATATCAATGTCAGAGACTGCCCGGCCCATGCCTACCGTCGGGAAATTCATGTGCAACAGCTGCGAACAGTTTCGCCTAGAGCCTACAATATTTAGCATCATGCCTGTCATAAGGGCGCAGGGTCGCAGGAGGGTCGGATTTTTGCGTCTGTTGTTATACTGTGTTGTCAACTACCCAAGTTCAGGTCGAGCAGTTGTTTTACAAGTGTTGGACATTATCGGGTCGGTGTCTCGACTTGAAAAGACCAGACGACCAGACGCCCTCATTGGCTGTCTGTACACTGGCCAATCAATTGCCGAGTTGTGAGCATGCGTGCTGTAGTATCTGAAAGTGAAAACCCTGCGAAGTACAGAGTTTCATTTGGAGTTTGATTTATCACTCGATGGGACTCTGTTGCTACTTGAATGAATTATTACAGGTTTTGTTGTTGGGTTTTTTCAAGGAAAGGGTCAAGGTTGGGGCAGTGGCTAGGTCATGGTTAGGTAATCAGTTAATATATCAAACTTGGACCAAAACAAGGTACATGTATGTTTAAAAAACTGTTTTTCTTCCGCTAGTCATTGATATCCTTGCTGCTCGAGAAATTATTTGAATGGCAAAAACATCCAAGACATTTAATTGAATTACTAATCGAGTAAACCTCGGGGAAAAGATTTTGTATCTCCAAATAAATGAGATTTCAAACTAAATATTATTTACCCACTTTCACAAATATCAAGTGAACTTATTTTCACGTTTAGGTCAAATGTGATATAACTGCTGTCATACTGTAGACAAACAAGAAATATCAGGTACGCGTTTCAATTTATTGTGCGATGGAAATTTGTCTTCTCGCGGGCTTTAGCGAACAAGGGTTCATTTTTGTGTAATTTACGATGAATCGAGGAGGAATTTTTACCCGCTGAACTCGCATGAGAGGTTGTAAAAACAATAGTGATGTACGACATGGGTAAATGATAACGCAGTTCATGGTTTGCTGGAGTTTGGATGCTTGCGCTTAGGGTTTAAAGCCTTATATCAAACCTAAAATTCTCAAATAAACAAGAAAAGCCGTACTATCCTCTCTAAGTGATCCATGTTTGCTATTTTCCAAATTGGTTTTCACACACCATTGTTTTTTAGACAAAAGGCTTCGGTGGGGCATGATTGGATGAATTTCATCAAGGTATCATTTTGGTAAAAAATGTCTCCTACTTTATAGGAAAAAAATGATAATAGTCATACAGCACACAGTTTGGTCAAATTGCTCCATGGTAAAATTGACCACTACTTTGAGGATTGGACAGTGCTGAAGTATACTGTGTTTGTAGAGCACATTGTCCTCATCATTCAGAGACTTGTTATTACTGTCATATAGGCGCAATGTGTACCTAGAGGCAACGATGTCTCACACCGATGTCTCATCGCAGGAGGTATTAGCATTAAACTGTTACTGAATCGATGACAGGCATATGCGAGGTATTCGGCTGTTGGTGGGTAGGTGATCTAAATTATGTTTGATGGGGGACGGGGCACGATATACGGAGGCCAATGATGATTCTGTTGCCTCAAGACCCATCCCAACCGTCAGCGTGCCAAAAACCGTACTGAGTCGCTATTCAAATGGTTGTGGGATCGATCGATTGATGTGACGCAGCGGTATCTCTCCTGCGTTTATGGGGTTCTTTTTCTCTGGTCGTATATCGGCTATAATGCATGTATAGGCCCGGTGACGATACAACAGTGGAAGCCTTTATGTTGTGTGTAGTACGAACATTTCATCCGTATAACTGTTGGCCTACAAACAATTGACGTCCACACTGCAGGACGGTTGAAAGAAGTTAACGGATTGCGGACTTGCACACGTCCTCAGTCTGTTTCTCCCTTTCTGAAAATGAGAGGACCAGATTCATCAATTTGGGTTCGACAACATGTCCGGACGCAAGAAAAATGAATATTTAGCCAACGTTTACACGAAGACAAAGGAGTGCCCATAGTGATATGAAGAGTACGACTGTGTATGTGTGTGGGGGAAGGGGTGGGGGGAGGAGAGCCCAAAACTTTATCGCGGGCGGAGCTATATCGACATTTAGAGAGCTAACTCGTCACTCGTGTTGCTCCATATACCATGAACACACCCAAACAAATCTCGATCGTGGATGCTAAATGTGCCTACCTATTACCTAGAGCAGTTTTGACAAGACAAAGCCCTTAATTCTCACAAGTCATGGTCCCAGATAACCTACTCACAAAAATTCGTCATTCATTGGTCCGTGTGCCTAAAAGCTGTACCAATGTATCCTTTCGTCAGGTGAACATACCGTTTAGACAAAGACGGGGACGTCTGGCAAACATAACTCGCTAAGTACGATCCGGCTGATCGCCTGGGCGGGTTGAAGGCGCACGTGCGCCGGTGTGGATCCTATCGACTGGGCAGTGATTTTTCTCCAAACGACATCCGAGTTGGATGTACGCTATGAGATGTCATACTTCAAAAAAGAAAGAAAAGTAGAAAAGGAAACTACATTTTCAAACCTAATGAAATTTCATTTTCCTTCAAAAAAAATCCTCTAAAACCACAAATTAAGAAAGTTTTTAATTAGATTTAAAAAAAAATGCCATGCCTCTAACCCCCCAACCTCGAGTCTCCGCTCCAAGCATTTTACCAGCTATGGTAACAGGAATTTATTGAATTATACACCTAGCTATGGTAATGCATGCGTATTATTTAAAAGTATTGCAGAGGGCGCTCAACAATCCGGATATCGTTTGGAAATAAAATATCGAGACCAAGCCACCCCTACACTAACGTTTTTTTAGTCCAGCTATATTCGAAGACAAACACGTACTACTTAAAGTTAAAGGGATGATACATCATTTGCAGATATTGAAAATTAATTTACTACCGAATTATTAAGAAATATCTTACTTATTTGAAAAGGAATAATGATTCTAGACATCCAGCAAAATGATTGCGCTAGATATTCTGTAATTGCTCAAAAATTTCAATAGTTCAAAAAATGGCCCCGCTCCCAATTTTGCAGCCCCGCCTTCCCATTCACGTTCACGCATAAAGTGCAAAAATGTACATGTACAGTACATGCCTGCACGTTGCTGACAATGTCCAGAGCCATGTTGTCGCCATTGTCCCCCAATTCGCTTGGGTAATAATCGAAACAATGCAGTCGATAATGTCAAATGTTCAGTTGGAAGCGCACAGCAAGCTTGCGTCATTGGAATCTATTACATGTATAGTCAAACTGTACGGTGGAATTTACATTATGTACTTGTACATGTACATGTACATGTACGCTGTGAACTTTGGTGCAAGGCAGTTAAATGTTGGCAGAAATTATACTGGAAATGTTTACATAGGGCTACCCGTATTGTGACCGGTAATCTCAGACTGCTATGACCGAAGGGAGTCGAGGAACAAGGGAGGCTGGACAACCCCAGAACCATGGACCAAAGGTAAGATTCGTGGTTTTTGAAAACACCACTTGAACTACAACGTTTGTTGTGAATTCCGTGGTGGGACATATTTCTGAACAATAGCACGAATGGTGTTCCCATACGCAGCGTGCCACATCAGTATTGTAGTACCTGGAGGTGTACTGTTTTTCCCCACGACCCTGTGTCGGGGAGATGGCCACCGAACTCCATTATCGTGTTAACATGAAACTTGGCACGGTCAACGACGGACGCAATACCAACGGTCTTTAAAAAACAAAACAAAAACAACAACCAACTACAGTCATTCACCATGTACATACTACATGACACAAAACTCTTAAAGCGTGTAGATACTCAACAACGTTTAATTTCTATCCAGTAGTCAAACTGCATAATTAGCATAAAGAGGGGCATGCTTTCCAACTATGCTAGTAGCTTTGTGTATGCAGAGAGCAACAATCGTCACGAGCAAACCGCGTTCGAGTCTTCAATCGTTGCCCCCACTCTCTTTTTTTTTTTTGCGGAGGTGGGGTGTCGTCAAGCACCGCAGAAATATTGGTCCGGACTGATTTATTGCCACACACACGGCTACATCTAGCGCCGACACACGGCCGGGTATGGAAACGGTTCGTGTAGACGGTTTATGGCCGCCAGACAATAGCAGCACTTCATAGTATACTTCAGCTCTAATTGTGGGCTCATCAATAAAATGCGCATTAGGGAAGCGTTTCAAAGGTCGGAGCCACTTGTAGTATATGTGGCGTGTACGGGCCTAGCGTGCGGCGTGCGTGTAGTGGTCGTATACGCCCGCCCACTTTACTTGCACCGATTCTGCAGCTCAGAGTGACGCGACTCGCACTATAAGGACCACGAATGGCAACATTTCTAGCCAAAGTCAGCATGTTTCTCTTTCAAGAAAGTATGTGATGGCAAAATGTTTATCTTTCTTTTGTATCCGACTTCTTTTGTTGTCTGTTCCAAAATACATAAGAGTTGTAATAAAGTAACATTTTCGGGAGGTTTTCTTCAATTCTTATACGTTCTTCATATTGTTCTTCAGAATAATTATGACACTCCAGCCAAATAATAATCTGTTCATGATAGCGTGAAGGTATGTGATGGCAAACGTTTATCTTTCTTTTGTATCCGACTTCTTTTGTTGTCTGTTCCAAAATACATAAAGTTGTAATAAAGTAACATTTTCAGGAGGTTTTCTTCAATTCTTATACGTTCTCCATTGTTCTTCAGAATAATTATTTATGACACTCCAGCCAAATAATAATTTGTTCATGATTCGTGAAGGTAAAAAGCAATATATAAACCCAGACAGTGATTATTACAAGTAGTTTAATTATTGTTTCATGACGTCCTCGTGTTATCGTGTTTATTTGGCTCAAATATAGTAAATTATTCAAGAGGAAGATGATTTTTCATTTAATTTTAATGAATATGTTCTTACGTGACGAAGGCGTCGTAAGTACTAAAAAAAAACGTAGTTGGAACGAATACCGTCATGATGAAATAATGATTGTAAAACCAACGGCCTTTACAAATTAATTTCCAGGAAATTTTCTACACATAGGGGCCTAGTTATGATTATCAAACATGATTATGTTTGTTGTAAATTTTCTGTTTTGATATTAAAATGTATTTATTGTGCTTCTGCATTGTGTGTGCTGTCGTAGCCAAGTAATTCGGACACGGGCTAGGTATATATACGGTTATCCTGTATAGGTTTCAGACGTTTGAAACAAGGATTTCACATTTTTGTTCAAAATTTTGAAAACGTAGAAAAGCTTTACAAAATGGTTACTGAATTAAAAATGACCTGTACAAATATTGTAAGTACTTGTACGGGGCCACAATATTGTCTTCTTACCGCAACGAAGATGAGTCAACGCCTTCTGTCTGCCTATATTAGTCATATTGAACGTTTGATTAAACCATTCCACTCAATTATTATAGGATTGGTTTGCATAACAAATCTGTAGCGGTGCGGTCATTTTCAACTGGCCAATTATAATATGACTCGATCATTAAAAGCTATTGTTCCACGAGCGACAAACCACTCAACTCAGCTAATAATTGTGTACGTTGTACACAAGTGTATCCCCGTACTGCAAACACGGCACAGCACCAAAACACTCGCTTATAGACACCACCAACCAACCGCGCTGTATCATGGTTCCTTCCTATCCTAATATTTATTACATTAGGGCATCTCTCTCTCGAGTGGCGCACGCGTTGATGATGCGAAAAGCTCCCGAGGCCTTTTCGCTTTTCAATTAGCCAGCTCTACAGAATTGCGCGGCATTTATTTTGCCGTTTACCGTAGAAATCATCCGATATTGAATTACAATATTGATGGATGGGCGCGTTTTCTTCATTAGGGCCAAGATTTTCCTTTTGCCAACAATTGCCAGTTTTGGATGCGAGCCGGCCTAATTCGGTGATTGAGCTAATGTCTTCTTTCACTCCATGCACTTATCCCAGTCTATATTTATACGAACAGAGGTTTGGATTCTTGAGAGTCCGGGGATAATAATCGGCGACCGGGCACGTTGCGAGGTGTCCACGGCCGTGTGAGGCTTGGAGCCGGCCGTGCCCGTACGGTTACACCCAGTCTGACTGATGGATGTGCCGGTGTTTTTTCTTCTCCTATAGTACTTAATTCGAATCACGAAATCTCCCTATTTAATCAAACGGACGCATCAACTCGACCAGACATCACTTGCTTCTGTGTGTTCCTATAGTGTACTGCCACTATAGGGTTAAGAAAGAAACTCACCAATTGCATGCTAGGGCTTGTTCGCATAGCACGGTGGCAATATTGTCCAATATACGACTCGGGAAACTAAAAAGGGTGACAATAAATTGCCAAAGGATGTTCCGTTGTCTTTTTTTATTACAGGCTAGAACACATGCAAACCAATCCCACCTCGTCTCCCCCCAAGGCTTAAAGTTCTTCAATTCCCGCCAACTATCGCCCGTTCACAGCTGGAGGATTTTGACAGTGATCGTAATTTGCAGGTACACGCTTTTCCACTTCTCTTGTCGGGGATATTGCTTCGCGTTTTATTAAAGCAGGTTCACTGGCGGTCGTTTGAAGCGCACCGCCCGTGTCACAGCGCATCAGAGTCATCGCGCCCCGGTGTTTGGATTCCTTAGCTTTCTTGGCTCCTATCAACGAGCTAAATGCCTTTCTAGTCTTCACAGATCTCCAACCACCTATACACCCGTTCGCCTTCTCCTTCATAACCAATTGGTTTCAATGCCATCATCATCTTAGTCATAAGCCAGCCATAATTCGCGCAGAGTTATACCCAAGCGTGAAACTGCACGAATCGCGCTCAGAGCTATAGGGCTTTTTTTCCCTTCTTTCTTTCTGAAACGCCAAACCACCTCAGGCTTTTTGCTCACGCGCCCGCAATGACTCGAGCATGCAGTTGTAGCTCCCAGCTAGTCTGACGATATTGGTCGGACTAGTCGACAATAAGTCTCCCTCCATAAACGGTAGCTGGCTATAAAGATGAAGCTTATTACCAGCGAGTAAACAGAGATTGAGTAGAGCGATCTCGCGGCGACTTTCTCCCGTTAATAGCATTTTCCTTCATAGGCGATTTTCAGCCATCGCCGCTCGTTCATTAGAGCCAATCAAGGAACATAATAAAATCTATATAAAAAAAAACCCGCGAAAACCCGGCGATCCGATGATATTTCTCCCGCGCTTTTCACTATGATGACAACAGGCAGTGCATTTAATTCCCGGGAGATGCGCTTTTAGTCTCGTGGCTGGCTGGGAGGCCTTTTCGTTGCTTTTTTTATTATCTCTAACCTCTTCTTCTTGTAAATTGATCATAATTTAATTTTGCTCCTTTTTATAACTGGCAAGAGCATTGCCGGCCTGGTGAATGCCATTTTTACTCGGTAAATACACGGCCAGCGTAACCTGAAACGCTCTATTGTCCAAAATAGTTCACATTTGTCGAAATCTTAAAGCTGTGCGGCACTGCGTCTTCTTCTACACAGACCAATTCGGTGGCAGCCATTTTCTGCGCACGCACGCGCGTTATGTTAGAACGCATGCAGCTATCACGTGCGCGTTACACCACCGCAGTTTCTGTTTGCAATGTTATCGAACGAATTCCTGTATACTTGTTAACTGAAGGCAATGTGCCCCTTTAAATCCATGCATGATTTTCCCTATCTCACGTACTAGTCCGTGCAGTGACCTTAAATTATATGTTGTTGACATTCAGATGAACGTGATGCTTATTCAAACTAGTCTTTGATTGAAATAATAAAGCTGTTTTATACGTATTTGATTTTTTTGATGAATTTACACTGTGCTAAAATCGTATTTTACTCCCTTCCCCCAAATCTTAAAATACTTAAGACGCAAGCTACAGTTTATAAACACGCAAAGTGTGTCATTTAAAACTGTTTCCAACCCAATTTACAAATTCTTGTATTCATATTTTCTAGAGTGCCCGAGAATATTTTCAGATTTTTATATTTTTGTTAACACAAATATGGTCATTTTGATTTATTTTTAAAGTTTAGTCAACCTGTATAGTAAGGGCCGTGTTAAAAGAAAATTCGTCAATTAGTTAAAAATCACATCACACTAAAAAGCAGAGATTAGCAGGGCTGAAAATCAATTAAAGACCCCGGCTCTGCTACAGGCAGTCATATTTTGTATCCCTATCTCGAGGAAAATATTATACACTTGCAATGAAATTAATGCCAAATACACGTATATTTACATGTATTGAGTATTATATGCATAAGAGACTTTGCATCAAGTCATTTCTATTTCTATCAAAAGTGATTTCACATCGAATTTAAACAGATGAGATTTTAATGTTTGCATGGAAAAAAGGCAATAAAATAAGTTGTTTTCGGTAATTATCTTGTGTGGGTTTGTGTGCTGAACAGAATCGGGGGTAACTCAACGTTTCGGACAGTATATGCTGTCCGTCGCCTTAGGAGACCAATGTGAACTGGGCAAGCACCCTTCCCCTGTCCCATTTCCACCATTCAAGTTTAGGGCATTGAGCGTGTGCCAGACACAGTCTTGACCTTGTTTTGCGAAACAGACAGCCCGGCTAGTGAATTGAAAGGAGAGAGACCCGGGCATACACTGAGCTATATAGGCTGCTGAGATTTATTTTGTGGAGTGCAAAATAAGCGGGTTCCCTAACACCCTGGTCGTAGACCCCTCTATCGCCGCCATTGTCCCAGAGTGTCATGACCGAGCTTGGCAAACAGACGAAATTGGGCCAGCCGGCTTAAGCAGTGGGGGGGGGGGGGGGGGGGGGGGGGGGGGGGGTCTCTTTGGTGTACGGTATGTTCACCCCCTCGTGTCACCTCGGTATAAAACCAGCATTCGATACACACACAAACTCGACAAGAAAAGACGGTCGTTGCTTCCTTAAAGCTTAAGTTCTATTGCTTGCATCGCCACCAGGCGTTTCTCTGCGGTTGTTGTTCCCCTTCTGGTAAAAAAAAGGTTTATAAGGAGGTCTTTTAAAAAGGGAGCCGCTAAACCCACATTCTGAGCACAACGGAACAGGGCTTGTCGGTCTCCCCAATCAAACATGTCAACGGGCCGGACAATGGCGAGTATTAGCCGTCAATGTTGTATATGTTTTTTCTCTGGTAGCCGGCTATTGAGAGGGGGACAAAAGGTGAAATGGTGCATTCAGCGAACAAGTTGTAGCCTATTCACCCGACCCGTCAACCAAAATTTGGCGGAGTTTGGACAGGCTGAATGACAGGGTGTGAGATTGCGGGCTGCCGCTAGCTTGAAGTATCCAGGCCGCGAGTACCGACCCCTCCCCCCTTCCCTTCAAGACCTCTCACCAACCACCTAAAATTGGTGCCACGCCACAAAACTTCATAAATACCTAGAGAAAAAATGCGAAGACGTCAAACACCTCAAACAGTTACCCTAATTAACCCTATTACTATAGTGTAATTTACTAAAACCATACCCATCGTGGCAAATTCCAACAACAACATAATGGCAAACTGTACACACATACTGTTGGATGGTTCTGGAGGTATGCCTATGTCCAGTGTAAAAGACTGTCAGTTTAGGGGTCCAGTTAGTGCTCATCTCAACAGATCCCAACAAAACCTTGTGTTTGACTGGATGGGATTGTTGGGCTGTGTCAATTTTTTCCTTTCCTTTTCCTTTCGCGCTCCATCCAGCGCAGCGGCGCCATCGCCGAAGCGGTTCAAACTAAGCTAGTTGCTTTCTAGCTCGCAGCCTTCGGGATCATCAATGCCCCCCCCCCCCCCCCCCCCCCCTTTCCTCTCTATCGCTGGCTAGCGCTGACAGGGCATCACGCATCGGAGTCGAGGCTCAAGACAACATCGCCCCGTCCAAGCCGTTATTTTGCTTGACGGGGCAAGTGCAAGATGCTTATTACTCGTTTGGCAGGAATCAATATCGGTTCGATATTTGGGCAGCCGGACCCAGTTTCTCCCCTGTCAGCTTTCGTGCCTCATGCATGCCACACTGCGTGGGAAATCGAATCAAGTGGAGTTTTTTTCCTGCTTTCCTCTATATACGGCTGTCCCCCTCTCTTCCCCTCTGTAGTCCCTCACTGTTGTTGTCATCGCCCCCAGCCATAGGTGCAGTTACACAAAAAGGAGGACAAAATGGTGCGGGATGGATCGCTGCGGGCAACAGACTTGCAAGACTATCACGTGTCATGAGCAGAACTGGCTGATTGCAGGTGTGCAAATGGCTGCCTGGCTGACAACAAAAGAGCCACGAGAGAAATGGGCAAGAAAAAACTCTCTGTCTTCACTAGTCGACCAGCCCAATCGAACAAACCCCTCGACCAGAATTCTCCCCTCCTAGTCCTACCCTGGCAGCGCGGCGTTCACTGACCCTGCCTACTGTTCTTGAGGGGGGCTGTCCATGTACGGCTGCAGGGGGAAACACGCTCTTTCACTGGGTAAATAAGGTCGTTTTGAAAGCTGAAATAACAACATTAAATTCACCTGCAGTAACCTTTGCCGTGTTGTCGAGTTATTATTGAAAGGGCTTTTGGTTTGGCAATCTCCGTGCCGCGTGGGTGATGCTTTAACTTCTCCCCTCGACACCCTTCCGCCTCTCGCCCCGTCAACGACGTGACGGGAGTGACAAGACGCCAGGAAACAGCCGCCTGCAGCAAATTTAGATTGAACATGCGCAGATTGTCAAAGTGCCCGCATGAAATCCGAATGGTGTGGCGTGTACTCGACGTTTATGTGATTGTTTATCAGTCGATAAATATTTCAATGTACAATTCTTCAAAATATACAACATACAGCATTACGTCTTTAAGTGACAGGTTTTTCAAGTAATTAAAATCTGAAGAGAATTACTTCGAGCAGATTCTGTGTTGTTCTTGATTGCCTGGTGGTCTTCTCAATTGTTCCTGTCGTGTTGATGAGAAAATGCTAGCGGCATTATTGAGGTTTCAATCGGGGTAACATTTGTTTGCAATTTTCTTACAAAATTACAACGAGCTTAAAATGGTTGGTCTTGTCTAACCCCTTTTCCTTATCTTTTTAAATCCCCCAATTAGGTCCCATGCATGTACCTCCTTTCCAATGCCTCGAATCGGCATTTGACGGCCGAGTTGCAAAACGCAAAACCATATGCACTGTATTTGTATTTTGGATTGTACAGATTTGTCTAATATCATAATATTTCAATTCTCTTCAATGCTTGTAGTTTGGGATAAAAGAACACAAAAAGCTCCGTTTGGAAAAGCCAACAAAAGAGTCATAGAAAAAACAAACCATACATGTATACATCGCGTGAAAGGGCTAGTCTTAAAACAATAAAAGCCATCGAATTAAACGCGTGCTTCTTGTTCATTTATTTCTGCTTTTTCATTTTGAATGAGAGGCTGCATGCGTTCCTTAATGGCCTACCCACTCGCATTTAGCGTCATCATCTCACGCAATCAGCGGGCATTTTCTCCAGTCGTTGCCGAAGAGCACTCCATCGTCCACGGTGCTAGCTCTAGTGCTCTATAGGGGGGGGGGGGGGAGAAAAAAACACCCGTCCGACACTTGTTTCTTAAATCCGTTTACTTCAAAATCCAAAAGGCAGTTTAAAAACTACATTGCACACTGGTATATGGTTGATTGAAGAAACTGCTTCAAAAATATTCGTTGTTCTATTGCATTAGTGTCATGGGCCCAACAGACCATCATGGGCACCAGAAATAGAAGACTGCGGTTATACTGCGCGCGCGGAACGCGGCAGCGTGTACGCACATGCGTGTGGCGAATTACACTATGGGCTCCGTGCACAAGTATCTTCTCAGCAGAAAGAAAAGGCGAGGTGGGGGCTCAATACCGACGCCATCTTACCTGGCTTCGATTTAAGTGTCTGGTTCCCGCTATGATATTCCTAGTGAAGAGCCTCAGCAAATAGACAAAGCAATCCCACAGGTATACGATATTAAATAAACGTAGCGCGGCGCGTAACACCAGCGACGTATACCCCCGTGGGAAGAACAGTTACTATGTGAGTTACAGTTTTGCGAACTTGCTAATTTTGTTTTCAAAAAAAGTTTGGTTGTTTTTTTTGGTAATCATCTGTAAATAACTCATAGTATCTAATGATTTACTGAAGAATTGTATTTTGTTTAGAGGTGCCAGCTACACGAACCTTTCTGTGTTTTGTTTCTATATGTATGATGGTTGTAGCCATAATAGATTCGGACGCAAAAAACGCTAGACAAATTTGTTAATCTGGTTTAAGAACGGGTACGCTGAAATATGTGTGAAAGTTCCCAATGCAATGTTCGATGGCCACTGTTGTTGCTATAAATTGTAGATACTGTGGTAAACAAACTCACACGTGCACACACATGCATGTAAAAAAGCTTAATTTATTTGAATCGCTGTATAAAACGCAAACATTAGCTGTACCGAAACTTTTTTTAGTTTGTTTGTGCGACTCTGTTTTCCCAAAAGGGACTGAAGCGTAAATTCGAGTTGGGGAGGCACCGTAAAAATCTGTCTTTGGCCCGCGGGGCTCGCCCTTGGCGCGGCCCGCCGTTAACGGTATACGAACGCCCCCGTTCCACAGCTTTTGTCATAGGGCAGCATACTAAACAAATTGATCAAATCGATGTGTTGAAACCGATGGCCACATGATAACGACATTGAAAACGCACAGGGATACATTTGGATAACAGATGTTGTTTGTTGGTTTGGGTTACCTGTTATTTTCTAACCTCCAGAATACAGCAACTTTAGTGGTCTGTTTATACTTCTGCGTATAGCAATGACGAAATCGCGACTTAGTGGGGTCTCTGGCACCCGCACGATCGTTTTCATTACCCCCCCCCCCCCAAAAAAAAAAAAAAAAAAAGAAGGGGGAAACGGAGATGAGAAAGGAATCATTTTGAATGAACTGATGTGGTTTCCTGTCCCCGATACTACTGTCACGAACACGGCGTCCCTGCATGGCTGGACAAAACGTGAAACAAAAAGAAAAATAGAGCGTTCCTCGCCAAATGAAATTATGCTATTCATTGAGATTGCAGGAGCTCCCGGCAAGTAGACAATGAATGAAGGGGGAGGGGGGGGGGGGGGGGTATAGACAGAGAAAGAGAGATGGGAGGGGAGAGAAAAGGGGATATAAGAAATAGTTCTTGGTTGTTGCCTTCGGAACATTTTGTATGAGGCCACCGGGAGACTGTTTGCTCGTGACGGGCAGACAGAAGACGATTTGTGACAGGGACACAATAAAAGCTCCGGGCTACGGTGTCTCTCTCCCTATATCCCCCAGTTTGCCAGTCGGCTTATTACCCATGCCCAAACAGACTTAATTCGATATTCTGAAGGAGAGAGAATTAAAACAAGAATAGAAGGAGCCGCCTCGGCATTTCAGAAGTCAAAACAATATTGTTCCTGTGCGCGGGGCATGATATGACTTTCATTTTCTTCGTGAGATGAAAATCGTTGCCTACATATCGAGGCGGCATTGTCAAGGGGAGAAGGGGAGATTTTTTTTTCATTAAGATTTGGTTTGTGTGGTGCTTTGAAGTGATGTGTTTCTGTCTCTGTTGGCCAATCTTCCTCATTGCGCTGGTTGTATTCAGTTGTTGCAATTGTGGTACTGTCAACATTGGTTTGTGTGCAATCGTGTCTTGCGTTGATGCTTATCTTATCAACCGCGCATGCTCAACCCGGCCTTGCTCTTTAGTAACGAAACTAAACGACGAGGGCGCTGTTCCGGTTCTTTATGTCAGTGTCATAGACATCTAATTAAAGCTAGACACGACATGTGTATACACTTTTATCTTTGTAGTCATTGTTCTGAAAATAGGCCGCATAACAGAACACACGCCCTTCCCGCACACACCACGCCCGCGATGAGCAATTCGTGTACTTGCACATTCCAGTTTTGAAAACGAATGTCATGTCTAGGTTTTATTTAGATGTCTATGACCGACACATAATATATAACCCAATTAGAACCTAATTTGAAAGTCTGACTGGATGATCTATGAATTATTCCAAAGTAAAAAAAGTGTATGCAGTTTTGTGTATGGTTGTAGATGGTTGTACGTATGGTCATGTGTACGGTTGTTGTGTGTTGCATAGGGTGTGCATCAACCTCGTTACAACGGCTACGATCGTTGTAGAAATTGTTCTGAAAATAGGCCGCGTCACATGCAAAGAGCACACGCGTATGTAAACGTGCGCCCTTCCGGCGCCCGTTTTTTGGTTTGTTTTCTGCCTGTCATGTATATTATTGTAGCCATTTTCAGCAGTTTAACCTATTAAATTCATCAAATTTTAGGCCGAGAAAAAAATCCTTTAGGCTAACGTATACAATTTTGAAATTAAACTGGTAGCACTACAGGTTAATTAGTTTTTCTATTTTCCCTCATCTTTATGTACCAGGTACCGGCATGAACTTTGAATTGAATAAGAACAACAGCAGCTTTCCAGTTGGCCTGCGGTATACTATAGGTAAATATCATACATCTGCATCAAACCAGACTAAGTATTTGCACAACTCGCGTAAATTTATAAAAAAATGAAATCTTGTGTCCGTTTTTTTTTTCATTGCCAGGGAAATGTCTTTAAGGTTTTTGAAAATTTACTATAGCGATATCAGCATGTTTATTCAGCTTACAGTAATCAAATCGAATAAACTTAAAGAAGCCACTATACGCGTTGTGTTCAACTTAGCCCTTAGACTGTTGACAGGTCCACACGAGTTTGTTTTTGATTGAAATAGGGGACGTATGACAAAGGGAACAATGGGGTCCCCTATTCCGCAAAGGTCCCCGATTCAGACTCGTGTGCAAATCCTATGGCGATCATCCGAAAACGTTAGAGTACAAACAAAAGAGGGAAGACGGTCGGACAATGCCCCGTCCCCTATTGACGGCATTTACCCACTTGTATGCGTTGGTGTCATGTAGCTAAGCCAAGATCATTACACGGAAAACATGTGTCGAGCACAAAATAGTCAATTTACTGACGAGGTGAGGTGAGGTGTAGTTGGGGGGGGGGGGGGGGGGGGGGGGGGTTCGTGTCTGCAGGAAGCCGATAGCACACACGAACCAATCTGATATTAATACCGTTAATCGCGTCTATAACGGAATGGTTTGTGAGTGTATACCCATGCATTGTGTGCGTTGATGGTGGTTCGTGTTGTCATGGTTGTACCGACGAGCCGACTGTACGGTACCGTCAACCATCAAGGGCATTATCTCCCGAACGAACCCATTATTCGAGTACGTGTACAGTATCTGTAATTAATATTGTGCCAGAATTTCCTACACACCAGCCAAATCACGATTTGAATAATTTGGTTTTCTCTTTAAGTTACAGTATATTATTTGTGCTCGACAACTAACCTGATTGCTGTATATATTCCGAGAACAATATTTCTACGATTTTGATTTTGAACAAATTTTCCAATGGACGCATCTTTAGTTATCTTCTATTATTTTCTACAAAATGTCAGAAAGTGAAAGAGGATATTAAAATGTTTGTCAAAACTCAAAAGGGGTTGGTATTTTGCCCAATGCTGGTCACTTACAAACTGCATGCCTATATAATCTTGGGAAAGTCTTTCCAATAATTCATTGGTAAATCTTTACCTGAATTTAGCCAACAGTGTGGTAAATTCAATACCAATGTTGGGTAAAATAACAGTCGCCCAATTATGTTTTATCCAACGTTTTTACAGTGATGTCCTCATCACCAGTTCTATGAGAGTTCCGAGTATATTTTGTTTTATAACGGGGGTTCATTGTTGGTACCCGACTATAGACATTTACTGACCCGTACTTCGGTTTGTTTTTACGCCAGGTTTGTAATCGCCAGCGCTCAATATGAATAACGTCATCGCCGGCAGCTTGCCTCGTCGACATTTTGTGCCTTTAATGCCGGCTCGTGCATGCAATACCTCGACCCCGGCATATAATTCCGGTTCGATAACACAATCAGGAGGAGGGGGGGGGGGGGGGGGGGGGTGGGTGCTAGTGATAAGCACCTCTCATAAGGTTTACTCGTGCAGCCGGTGACGACCTGTCAATCATATTTTGTTTCTCTACCCTCTCACCAATTCCCTCCCTCTTCCCTTTTCTCGACAGAAGGGAGGTCAACTGAACTGCTCCCTGACAAGGCATTTATCTGACTCCGACAACAACGTATTATTACCCCCTGTTCCCTTATCACTGGCCTAGTGGAGATTACGCCTGTAATACAAAAAACCTATCTGTGTTTGTGTGTGATATGGGTGGCAGATTACCAATATTTTGTCATCACTGTTAAGCAAACTTTATTTGCTACCGATCGATAAAATACAATCAACAAGGTAGGAAAATGGTCCTACTACCAAATCCTCTTTTATAAAAGATCATCCCAGAAACAAATAACATACCGATTACCGTTTAATAATTCAGTAACCATTAGTCTTAGGTACCTCAGATTATTCAATTACACCAGATCAGTCAAATCTTGTTTTAAGTTCGTAACCAAATCCTCCTAAAAAATATTATTATCTAAGAAACATTACAACAAATTAAAAATAGCCGTGGGAGCTTGTTAAGACCGACAGACATCGGTAGACACCAGTATTAATGGTAAGGGACAGGGGCTCCCTGGACTATCCGTGAGGGGACGAAGCTCACCCGGCTCGGGCCTGAATCTGGTCGGCTAGGGGAAGAGCTAGCTGCCTGTCAACCATCGCGATGGCCCTTTCTTATCTACCTTTCGCGCCTGGCTGACCGACACGAACCGCCAATAGCTCCCCTTATCTGACCCCGCCAATCCACGGGGTCTTTTCTTTCGGCCTATCAACCTGCCACAAGCCAAGCCCTAAACCCCGTCTTCATGGCACCCCCTTTTGTAAACCGGCCCTTCCAAATTAGAAACGAAGCGGAGACAACAATCGTATCCGACAGATATTGTTTTGGGTACTGTATAGATACGTGATACCACTCAATCAAAGCGAGCAGTTGTAATATATATTACCACGCTTGTTGTGTCATTTCATGTATAATTACACGTAAGAGAGGCACTTATGTGCAACACATACATCTTTTAAAATGTGTACATGTATATGTATTATGTTTGCGCTAGTATTTAATATTGTACGTTTTTGATTGATGAGAAATGTGTACACTCCAAATTAACACACGAAATTGATAATGAGTGCCTATTTGTACATGCATTTTGCTTACTATGAAGTTGCGCTCTTTATAATAGTTGCAGTTCCTTATGACGTAGAAACAATAATTAGTCTGGTTCCCGGATCAAATTATTCTGACTATTTCTGATGAATTATTAGGTCCGGTATAGCCGCCAATGTCACGTGACGAAAACGGGCAGCGTTTCCGGAAATGTCCAAAGTTTTCCGAAAACGTTTTATTGACGGTCGGGTGTTATTGTTAACGCTCGTGATGTTCGATTCGAGTGTTTCCGGGAGTTAAATGGTTGTAAAGTAAACAACTAGCGTTAACAAAACAAAGCTCATCGATCTATAGATTCTCTCTTTTTTATTTGCATAAAATCGAAATTCGTATTGACAAAACCTAGCAGAAGATTATAATTTCACTACTAAAACCAATGCAGGCGTTATGCCTTTTTGGAAAAACCGTTATCATTTGAATTGTTGCATCGTATAAAAATAGCTGCACCGTGTAGTGCGTCATATCTATCGTCATATTTTTGTCGCCGGCGCCTGGGCATTAAAAAAATGGCCAGGTCAGGGAACTAGACTTTATAAACAAGTGACCCACGAGAGGGCGTTTTTCCTTAACCAAAAAGTGGAGCTCACGAAATCTGGGATTCGTCTTCAGCTGCGGCTTCGCATTTCGACCTCAAGATTTTCACGACTTTGGTTGTCTCCGGTCTAAAAACTGGTTTACCAAAGCCTGTCTTTCACTAGCTTGGGCTGGGGGACCCAAATCAAAACCCGAGACGGGCTATAGAGCTATAGGTTGGATGTTTGCATGTCTAACTGACTGACTTTAAGTCTAACTATATCTAACTGACTGACTGACTGATAGTCAAGCAAAATGGTGAAAAAATTTGTTCAATCAAACGAGGCATGGAATTGTACACACAATTATAGTAAAATGGCTGCCATAGCATGTTATTCTACCTATTTTTTCAAAGGTTAAATCTACGATGGCCATATAGCTAAATATCTTTCCCGTGAAACTCATATAAATTAAAAAAAAGATAATATAAGTGAAGGCCGTATAATTTAATATAGAGGCTAGTTTTTGGTTTTGTATGATGTATAACTATATTTTTAAGATTTTGGGGGTGAACTCAAGACATTTTAGCACCATAGCAACGTAGACGTTCCCTGTAAACAGTGAGTAAACATTGAATCTATCCTCGGAAGACTCAACTTTGAACGACCCGATATCGAAACGCCACGTGAATAGGGAAGATCTATGTGCATTGTATTGTTATTTTGGACCCGACATTTTGCGCACACAAAAATGAACGCGACGGTGCCGATATTAAAAAGAGAAATCCCGTTGTGTGTGTGTTCCTATTCTTCAGGGAGACCGCGGGACTGCGAGTAAAAAGCAACGGCAAAATGTCAGCAAAGATCAGGTGTCGGAATCCAGGGCTCAACCCTTTGAAAGACTGCACGGACTTACCGTTTGGTTTCGAGGCTCAAATGTCTCCCCGTTGTTCTGCCTAAATGTTACATCTTCGTTCCCGTCATTATGAACGGATTAAAAACCTCCCTTCGAATGTCGGGGATAACAAAGAGACTTATTGAACTAATTTTAGCACTGGCGAATTGAAGTCATTTCAAATACCGCCAATTCAGTGGTCACAGCCGGAATATTCGTTGCTATTGAAATGAATCCTTTTTCATTATAGATTGGGTAAAGTGTTGCATTATTTTTTTGATGACATTTTGAAAGAATGGTAAGAAAATGCGGTTTGCTATTCTTGGACGATCGATCGACGGCTGACCTCCCTCGGAAAAAGAGGAGCGAATGCTAGAGTAGTTTACGAACTGTCTTCAAAGGTTAGAGGCTTGTCATGTGCGCTGCTCTGTTCATATTCTTGTATTATTCTTGTGTTATTCTATAACTGTGGATAGGCTCTCGTTACAGTCGTCAAAATATCAACAGGTTGTTTATTGTGTGTCCCGTTTGCTATCATACTCCTGTTAAAATGACGTAAATGTCCCAGTTGTGTTTGTCTGTAAACTCCGGCTCGGGAGGGCTATCAATGATGGAGAAGGAGTGAGGGTCGAAAGCAAAAAGGGAAAAGGTCGCCTGACGCTAAGGTTATATCTGGGGTCTTGATGTGGTCTTAGAAACTTGAAGATGTGAACTTTACTGGTGCCCTCGCTTAGCAGCCCTTCATCAGACGTACTTAGCTGGTTTTCCACTTAAATTCTACTTGGAGAAATGGATGGCGCTGTTTCACAAGCACCCTGAGAAAAAATGACAGAACCCAGGGGGTACCATCTTTAATATAAGCGTGAGCAAGGATAATCGTTTGTAGAAAGAGAGTTCGGATTTCCTTAATACAAAGTTGGCGGGAATAGGTATTGGGTAAGGCTGCTGCTGTTGCTGCTCCTATGGTTGCTGCTGTGGCTACTGCTGCTGTTGAAGCTGTTGCTGTCGCCGTTTAAACTGCTTTTGTCGAAGCTACTGTTGATGTCGCCGTTTCTCCTGCTGCTGCTGCTGCTGCTGTCGAAGCTACTGCAGTTGTTGCCGGTCATATTGCTACTGTCGAAGCTACTGTTGCTCTTTCGCTGTTTTCTGCTGCATCTGTCGAATGATACTGTTCTTGTTGTCGTTTCCGCTGCTGTTGTTGTCGAACTGCTGCTGCTGTTGTCGAACTGCTGCTGTCACCGTTTATACTGCTGCTATCCAAGCTATTTTAGCTGTCGCCGTTTCTGTTGCTGTGTCGAACTGCTGCTGTCGCCATTTCTACTGGTGCTGTTGTTGCTACTGCTGTTATTGCCCGTTTGTTCATGCATGGAATAAGAAGGTATACGGGACTATATGCTCTGTTACGTAGAAGGTCCTGTTACAATCTTCCCAGATTGAGGCAAACATAAAATCCTTCCATTGTAAAACTACAATTGTTCTGTTACGAATGGTTTAATTTGAAGTTTGAGTGAGGGTAATTTGGATAGAATACGATGCGCGTAAAACAATTTGCAGTCATTTACATCCTGCGCGTCGTGACAAGGGATAACCCACTGTACTATCCCGTGTTCTTGTCACATCGAAGCCTTGGGCCAATAGTTGGGGGTAACGCACTCCAAAAAACACGGTGGAGTACCTGCGAGCAATTAAAATAAGGGGTTAGTTTATTTGTTAGAGGGGGAACGGGACAGGTGTTCCCCGCCCGCCACGCCACGGGCGGAGCGCAGCACAGCGCGAGCAGGGGACGAGAGGGGTGTTTCGCGAGACTCCCTTCTCTTGACGAGAAACATCTCCCCGCTATAATAGACGCAAGTCACACCGCCAGCGTGGTTGAATGTTATACATCCATATCATAATCAAAAGAAAACAAGATTATCGCCGCGTATTTCGTGTCAACGCGGTGGGTGGCGCTGTACGTATATAATATATCACCCGGCGCTGAATATTATACAGAAACTGTTGTGACAATTTACAAATCGTTTATATTACTTGATATGATGTTCACACCCAGACGTTCTGCCCGCCCCTGTTACTAGTATTACAATGAGGAACCTGTTGAGAGGTTAACGTCCGAGGGATTAATACGCGAATTCGAAACCGAGAAGTGTTGGGTTAAAGGGAGGGGGGGGGGGGGAGGTATCGCGCATGGACTCTTCGGAGTAGGCGACACTTTCTAGCATCTGAAGTTCACTGCCCGATAGAGAGTTAACACCGCTATATGATGAGAAACTAAAACTCCGTAATAACCCCCAGGTCTTGTTCAATTGGTTTAACCCGAACTCGACGAGAGCCAATCAAGAGAGTTAATTTATGTCATGCACGTTGCTGAAGACTACATCTATTACAGGTGGCAGATCGGGGGACATCGATTGATGAATTATCATTATCGAGTTTTGTTTTGTGGTGAAGTATCGGGAACGATGATGTAACTTGCGGTGTCGAGTTGATTGTCGTTTTAGCGTATACGGTTTCTCGACAAAAGCCATACAATAAATTGCAATGTGTTCATATCCTTTTTTAGTGGCCATCTTGTTTTGCTGGGATATGAGTCATTGTGAACCAGCGAAAATTCCATGTTATAGCTATTCGTGTTTGGCCAATTATTTCGTCGCACATGTTCTTGCTAATCGATGTTTTCGCCTTACTAGCTCCGTCCAAACCGGCCCGGGTTTTATTCAAACGCCCAAATTCCTAAAGCGTATCGTCATGTTCTTGTCGTTTCGTACTTTCATTATCTTAATCACGGATGTTTTGAATATGAAAAGAGGATTCTAGTTGCTTCGGATGACTAACACCTGTTGTGATTAGAGATTATTTCATCTATTTGATAGGTTAATGATATCACATAACGGCTGTCCTGATTGGTAACAAAACAACTAAGTCTCAAACGGCGTGTCTCACTGGTCAACGATCCGAAACTAGATCCTGCACCTGTTTTGATTGGTTACAATTGGTGGGGGGGGGGGGGGGGGGGGGTGGTCATCGCTGCAGGCCGTGATGTCATCGTTGATGAGGATGACAACGAACGCGCGGCGCTGCTACGCTGTCGACTTTGCCATTATAACCCTTAGCTCATAACCCTTAGCGCATAGCTCCCCGTAGATTTGTTTTTACCTGGAAGGGAGAATAAATTTGAGTCTAGGAATCGATGCCGAGCTGAGGTCGATGACGGTGTGGGGATAAAGATGGGGTTTAACGGGGGTCAGGCTTGGGCTGTTACAGACAGGGGCTGAACTAAGGTTTCCTTTTTTGTAAGTGGGCGTGTATATATATACACATACGTACAATGTTCTGCCTGTGTGAGCGAGTGGGTGTGATGTGGAAGTGCCAGGGTCGTGAGCCGGTTTGAGCCTCGCTGACTCCGAGTCCTGTATCAAGACGCTCATTTTCTTGAAAGTGCTTTCTTTAGCATGTATTCACGGGATGTTTTCCTTGAGACTTTGTCGTCCACACAATCTGTTCTTAGGCAAGCCAAGTTAGCCGGACACGCTCTCCTAATAACTTAAGGCAACATCAGAACAGGATGTCCTAACGTTTAGACAAATGACAAGTCGAATCACCTGAGAATGAACAATGAAAACTGATTGCTTTTTATCTGACGATTAATTTGAAACCTACACCTGTGTCTTGATTTTGAACTGTGATTGGCTTGAATAGTACGGCGGAGTAAGGGATTGTTTCTTTTGATGATGCATGGTATCTGATACACATGAGAAAGATATTATAGAGCCATCGTAGATTTGTCTTATAGGTAGAATAACAAGAAATAGCAGCCATTTTGAAAAAAAAAAAATTGTTTTGTTATTCTACCTATATTTTGTTTCTTAATGAGTTTAAGAAAAACATTGTAATAGCCCCGCTTTGGATTCAACAAGGCCGGGTCTCGAATATTAATCACAATAGCGTCATGGAAACTGTTCCTACGTTTATCGTAACAAATAATAACATGAAGTTGTTTACACTTTCAAACTTTTAAACTTCCGCAACAATCAATTAGCCTCTATTTCCATGCAATCAACCGGTGACATATATTGCCTCGTGGCTCATGTCATCCGTGAAGTACACCTTTTTTTTTTAAACCATTAAAAATGGATAACAGTTGCACTTTTCACGAGTCCTCGCCAAATCCGCGCATTGTCCGCAGTAATCCCCGTGCAACAATGTTATTTTTTTCTAAACTCTTTCCCTCTCCCAAATCATTCAATAAACGTAACATTCTCCAGTGTTATGCCAAAGACTTCAATATTGGGACAAATGAGTGAAACAAATTTATTGTCCTGACAATTTTGTGCGCCTTTGGTTCACTGAAGCATCGTGACCGATTTTGCCCGCGTCTCGGCAAACTATCAATCAATCAAAACGAATTGCCATTTTGTAAACAGGTATGACTTTCTTTGTGTTAATTTACACGCAAACATCCGGTTATCGTTGTCATTAATCAGGATCAACACGATTATTCCAGAAATAATGTCAAAAAAGCACGAGTTTTGACCACGTGTATTCACAAAAACAAATTTCCAGAATGTATGTCACTGAGGCTTAGGGAGGATTTTCGAGGGGGTTGCGCTTCGCACAACCTCGGATTTGAAACGGCATTGTATGCTGATGTATACTTGGTATATTCCGGGCATACTAAAGAATTCATTCAGACTACGATGCGCAAACAAACTCGACAGAAAACCCCCATTTGTCCTCGTGGCTGCTGAAATATCTTTCCTGTCAACATAAATTACAAATTTGAATGCAAACATGAAAAAATTATAGTGCTTTACCCACAAATAATTATGAGGAAAACATTCCAACAAAACAAAGTAAACAACGTGGTTAATTTGTGTATAGCATCCAGTGAACACGTGTTCATGATGTTGTCACGTCTTCCACGGACCTTTATCTTGATAGGGTCCATTATATCAAAAGAAGAATTTTCCTTCAAACTCCCCTTTTATTTTGTCACAATCATTTTGATCAGTTGTTCGCTCGCAGCGTATATTCGCTTCGGACAAAAAAACGGCGCAATGATTATACCGTACGCGTGCAGCACTCGTTTTGATAGGATTGATAAAAACAATATACGCTTAGCGGTTTGTGAATGGTTCGGTGATAAGATAAGTTTATTTTTGCAATTACTTTGGCAGGTTGAAACACAAAAGATGGGCTCTTTTCACTTTTTTTGTGGAGTAATGTTAATACAGAGCCTAGTTACTATATAAAGGCCATGCTCTCGCCTCCAAACTCTGACGTCTGGTTGTTGTGAACACGATGGGGTTCGAACTTGTGTTTTTGGATATCAGTTTTTATGAATGGCAGGCTAGGAGATAACATACAGCGATCTATACTCCGCGTATGGTATTTTCACACCGTCAACATACTGCCACTTTATATATATATATATATACACGTACTCACTATTGTGAAATATACATGTACAATGTACATCATCAATTCTTATTATGAAGTCATTTGTTCACGATACTTTACGTACTACGACTATACGGCTTGTTCACTATCTCATACACGCAAAATACCAAATAGGTGTTGCTTTTTTCCAATTTTTGATTAGTGGTTGTTCCCGCTTCCCTGTCATCTAACACCGCACACTCTAAAAGGCGCCCAGTCTCTATTCCACCATTTGTTACTTTTAGGTTAGAATTAAAGATAATATAATATACAACATTGCAGACTAATAAGGTGTATTCGAAACCCTGTTCTCGGAGTGACCCGCGAACGATGTGCTCTGGTTGCTGATTGCGAACGCTCAATTTGCATGTGGAGTACAAAATTCAAGATGGCAACCCCGAAATAAACCTCCGAATGAAAAGAAAGTAAAGTAAACTATTTGACGAAAATAAATCACATCTACAGTAAAAACTGACAAGGATCAGACCACTTTCCACGTACAATATAATTTGTATCTATTGTACAGCTCGTGCATCGAATAACTGCTTCTGAATTGTATGCACATAAATTAAGGCAAGTTTCGGGAGGCCTTAGTCCGCCATCTTTGTTCTTGGCGTTCTTCCGTTCTGCTTCCCGCTGAGCGAGGAGTGAAAATCCAGTTCGTGAACACCGTTCCGTCGCGTGTTGGTTCTCGTCATTCGGAACACTGTTCGCGTGTTTCAAATACGCCCCAAAAGCACTGAATTATTATGAAATAATTATTATGAAATATCTTACTTTGACCGTTAGTGAACAACAGTCTGAGGCATCCTGTGAACTCCTGACATTTGACGTGCTGTCATTTTCAAGACAAGTTAAATGTTTGCATCAATTGTTAACAATGGTTGCCTCTTGGTTTCAATGGAGCTTCAATTGCCGGGTCTGCTGTTTTAAATGAAAACAATTTTTTTTTCATATTTTTTTCCATAAGTTGTATACACAAAGAACTTTCCGAATGCACTTCCTGGACTTACTATGTGATTATACGGTATATAACCCCATCAGGTATTTCTCTTCTGATTATCACGTCCACGATTAGTCATAATTCTAGACCAGCAAACCCAATGACAGATGGCACACATTATTTTTACGACGCTATTGTGTGAGTGATTTTTATGACCATGGATTTGGTTGATATTTTCTTGCTCGATGTACTGGGACATTTCCTTGTTCACACGTCTGGTTAATTGATACGGAGAGAATCGGTTTTTTTTACCATTGTTCACACAGTAGTGATTAATGGTCCTCTATAGTATGATTGCGTGCAGCGATTCCTCTCTAATATTTGTTCCCAAACATTTTAAATAAAATAACCGAGTAAACCTCGCGGTCTATTGTGTTACTCAACTCGCAGTTTATAGGTGAGGATTAGGAGAGAAATAGCCTCCATCTTCCAGCAAATGACAATGAATAAATGGTATGATTTATTGTAAGTCACTGTGGTTCAGGACTAATAAAACGACAAACTTGCAAAACGACGACCCCTTTTAACACTTTTTTTAAATATAGGTAGAAAATAATCCACAATGAAGAAAGTACACCCTGAAGTTATTGAACCCTCAACTTGTGAACACCTGTTACGACAAACTAACTAATGGTTCTTGAAAGAGAAAGATTTCTCCTAAAGACCAACAAGTCTCATTTACAATATTTTCTACACTTTTGTTCACCCTCTATCGCATCGTTAAAGTCAACACGAAGCTGTCTCAGTATTGAACTAAACAAAAAGCTTGTTACACAATATTGACACGAATAAAAATGCCTGAACTCTGCCTCCCTATAGATCATCCCATCAATTTCCAAGTTTCCGGGTTAAAAAAGGAGTCTGAATCTGCTACCTTTTCCTAACCCTGCAACCATGGAGGTAGGACCTGCAACAAACTCCACGCACGCCAAACAAGCTGAGAACACTACCACTACGGTGTAGTTTTGATGGATGGCGTAATAATCTAAGACCGAGGGGAGGTTTTTACGAGTAGGATAATAGCCGAGCGAGATACGAAGTGTAAACACGACAATCACCTGGTTATCAGAATGATTGACGGGGTTTTTAAATGTTTTTCTTTCAGCGCCTGGTGAGGACTACCGGAAGATATATACACAGGAACAAAATTATCATCTGGTCCTTGGGAAAACGAAATTCTGCCAATTAATGTATTTTTGTTTACCACCATTTTTGTTTTAAATAATTGATATTCATTCATGGAATTAAACCGTGGTTGTTTTCACCGTTCGCGTTTGACGTGCACGATTGACAATGTATTTTTTTCTCTCGCGTGCCAGAGTCGATTGTGAAATACCCAAACATGTTCAGTGTCCGTTATAAACTCCGAAGCGAGGGGAACAATACTGGACCGGCCTCCTCCATCTATACGCCGTACGTTTCCCAGTTACCTTATCGCGGGGTCAGTCTGAACGAGCGCCACATTCAACAGGAGTTGTGACTTACTTTTTTTTATTTTCTCTGTCTCTCTCCTTCCACGTCGACTAACAAATTAAAAAAAGACAAGAGGGAAAAAACAGCATCCACTCAAAAAGAAGCTGTTGAATGCTTATCGTGGGCGACACCAAATCGATTCTTTTTTTCGGGGGGGGGGGGGGGGGGGAGATAAAGATATAGCTTATCAGTTAGAGTGCAACACGACCCCGACGAGCCGGGGCCGAGACTACCGATTGACGTGGACGTTCGTATACAGGGTATAAACGCTACCTCATGGCTTGGAAATTTTGTTGAAATGAAAATGATATTAAAAACTCCCGGTTCGGTCAGTAGTTTTGATTACAGCACGATTTTTGTAAAACAAGGCCAGGGCACGGGGTATATTTTGGTCTTGGATGTTCACTGTGTGCAATAATCCTAAATAGAGCCCCTGACTTTGGTTTTCAAAAATGGCGCTGGAATCAAAACTACTAGATTGAATTGGAAGTTCTCAGTATCATTTTCCTTCAAACTAAATTTCCTGTCCATATTAAAACTAAGTGTAGGTCTCTGAATAATGGAAATATGAGTTGCGTATAAACGCCATCTAAACCAAAATAATGCTTTGCCGGTTTGAATTTTGATAAGCTCTGTTTTGTCCCCAAAATGATATGTTTATGTTTAGTCTTGTTTCCTGAGTGCAAGTTACAAATATAAAACGAATCAAGGCATACTTTGTTTAATTAAAATATTTTGGTCAAGCTTCATTTGGTAAAACCACAGAGAAAGGAAAACTATCGGTCAATCGCAAAGTTCTTTTATAAGTGTTGGTCCTTCAGTAGCTAGGCCTACATAGGTTCAGTGGCTACGTTTCCTCATTTTTCTGTGTAGAATTATTGGTTTCACTTGCCAAACCCAAAATATTCCAAATCAAGCAAAAGATGAAAACAAAACCTGTCGCCAAATAATGCCTTTTTAGCTTTGGGTTTTATAGGGGATACTTAATTTGGTGTTTTCAAGGCCATGTCCAACTGACTCGCTACTCCAAAATACTTTTTTTTCAGAAATGAACTAGGCAAACGGTCGGTATACTAGAAAGACGGTGGTATCGCTTTAAAGCGAAGAGTCATCGAGGCTGTGTACCAACGATATGGTGACACAATGGTAACGTGTAGGTTGTTCTCCCACCCCGTGTAAACACAACGTGAGGAGATACAGGGAAAAAAAAAAAAGAATAGTCTGTCAAAATTTGCTGTAGCTAACATGAGTTTAGTCGCGCCAAAAAACCTGTCCAACAACAAAAGCCAGGACAGGGGTTCATGTTTTTCCGCCTATCTTTTTTTCTTCTTTTTTAACCAAGTTGTTTGTTGGTTTGTGGCATGCACAACACGTTTGCTATTGTGGCGCCTGCCACCACTTGATACACAGTCCATTGCTGAGGTGAAGTGTACGCTTAGTCATTGGGGCGGTTGTTTTTTAAATGGAGAGGGCGTTGTATACACTTAACATTATACAACAACCTGAAAGTCTGGAGTGTTGGATGTGGTGCCAGAACCAGCACCGCAATTTGTCGTGATGGATGACCGTTATTGTGGCAATTTTTACGGCGGGCTTTCACCCGTCCCTCCGGTTGATATTTTAGTTTTTACCAGCAGGTACTCTTTTTCATTAAAAAACGTGCACGCATGCAGTAACACAAATAACGCTACAAGCCGGCATACACATAAACAAGACAATGCAATTCTAGTACGATTTGAAGGTTAATGTGCATGTTAAAGATAGTAATAATAAAAAACGAAAAATAAAGTTGTATATTACCTTTAAAACTCATTTAAATCTGCAATCCTGCCCAAACCCTCTGTGGACATTTGCCACCAACTCGTGTAGTGTTAAGCTAAGTTATTTTATTTTATTTTATTTTGATAATTTTCTCAAATGAATTGGAGTTTCACAATCTATTCAAATGTTAAAGATTGACGATATTAAATCACCATGAAAAACATACAAGATATAAGACGACTATATAACGGTTGAACAAAAAATTATGTTTGGAGCTTTACTTTGTATATTGTTTAAGAAAACAAAATAATGGATATTTGAAGAAAAAAAAGAACAACTTAGCAGGGTAAACTCTAGAGGCTTGTCCGTTCCCCCGTGTGTGTTTAGCCCTGTGGATTAGCCAGCGGTATTTGGTCACCTGGCTTCTTCAGTTGGGAGAGGCTGTTTACTCGGGCGAGGCACCGAGGAGCGCAGGGGATCGCTGGCTGGGCATCGCTTCAGCTGTGCCCAGCTAAGGGACCCTAGTCACTCCGACGCCGGTCTTGGCCTTTTCTTTTCCTTGATGGGGAGTTCAGGGAGGATCCTGTGTTTGGTTTGTCATTAGATCGACTTTTGGGGAAGGAGGCTGATGGATTAATTCAATAAAGGGGATGGTCTAATTGATGGTTTGAATTGATGTATTTTGTTTTTATTATTATTTTTCTTTGGTAGTATTTTAAAACATCGTGTACATACTGGAAATGGAAACGCACACACTGGCATGAACACACATTCGTGTTGTTGTCATCGCAATAAGGTTTTACACATCTTTGAAACAATTACATTTCGTCTTTGGAATCATGCTCTTCAGATCTAAAGAAACATGTAGAGACAAGACACTGGTAAATTAAAGTTTTAAGACGCGGGAGGGCCAACCTTAGAAGAATAATGACTTTGGTGAAAGTCCAAGGAATGTGGACCTGGGCAGGAATCGAACCCGGGACACAGCGGTGGAAGGTGAGGAGAGCAGGCCTATATCTACTTGAGTTTAAAGTTACATTCACGATTTTAATGTCCTCCCGGGAACACCGTTAATTATACGACAGGGCAATATGACGACAAATCTAGGTCAAACAAATCCGTCATGTGCATCACGGGGCAAAAGAGAACACATCAGATCTAACCGACTCTGACAATCGCAAAATAATAAGCAACAAACTCCGTTTTTTGTTGTCGACCAAGCACGTACGCGCGTACGTCTGCGGCACGGACAATTCGAAAAGTGTGGAGTTGGGGAAATATAGTCATACCTTCCCTCTCTAGATTGACAAGTGGGGTGGGGGCCTGTGTCTCAATTTCCTCCAATTTCCCCCTCACGTACGCACCTACAAAACCCGACCGCCTAAACAATGAAGTCTTAATTATGTCAAGACGGGGAACATTCGAACATTCGTTATACCTGCTTATTTGAATGATGTGGCCCGGGGAATGGCCACCCCGAAAACTACACATTGTATATTATTTAGTTTCCGAGGAAACAAAATATATATATACACAGGAAAACTGTGATTAGAACACCTAATGTTTTCGTTTACGGGGGTTCCCGATTCATGAGCCTTCAAGACAAGCCGTCTGGGTGTAGACCCAGCTCTGCCCGGACGAATTTGCTTCTTACTTGGTGATGCACTCCGCCCTTGCTCGGATCATAGAGCAGGAACTGTTCCTTGCTCTATGCTCGGATGGATGATAGCGGGCGAAGTCTCCGTTGATGGTATTGCAGATGGCATAGGTCACAATGTGGAGCCACGTGTGTGACACATTCATCTCAACGTCGAGTCTCCACGTCTGTGATTGGCACTAGATAACACAACACGGCGGCAAAAGGTCGCTGTGGACGTGTGAACTTCCGGAACATAATTTGATCTTTCACTCACATGGCCAGGGGCTTTTTGTACAAACTGTGTTGAAACATTTAACTATGTCAATGGCATACTATTTTATGAAACCATTCAATCATTTTGTTTATCAAGTTGTCAGTGTTCAGTGCGTTAATGTTGTCGCTTGGCCCAACACGCAGCCAGGAGCCAACCAGTACTCGTTCTCTTAATATCTTTGATGAAACAGACTATATTTTTGAGTTCATAAATTTTCTGAAATAGCGTGACCTGGTGACATTTTGATGACCCAAACAGCGCCATCTGTCGACTTATTGCAGTTAAACCTTGGCTTGCCTGTTTCTATACATTCTCTAAAGTTGGAATTCGTTCTTCGTTGTTATCAAACCTGCTAATTATTCTCATGCTAATTCACGGTAAAATCAGGCGGTACAAAAATTACACAAAATAATGTTTAAAATATTTCTAAGAAATACCCTCTAGTAAGGTGACAGGCGCTGGATACAAGTATTTGTAGGGAATGATTTAATGTGTTTACAGTTTATCTTCCTGTCCAGGTTTGGAGAATTTGAAGATCAAAATTCTGTTTTCTTTTAAGACAGGACAGAGGACGTGAATTATACAAACATACCCAATGTAATGTTACTATAATATTGGATGATTAATGAAATGAGCGGTACCTGGCATTGTTGTCGATGTAATTGCGTTTCGTTCTTGGCACGGATCCAGACTGTACAAGCCTGTAGTTCCGAGGTAATTATAATTACTCTTTGTAAACCTGTGCTGGCAAGGTTTATAAAGTAAATGGTTTAGTGTATCAATATTGATTTTTACTGATAATAAGAAACCAATCCGTCTTCTGTTTGCACAAAAGGTTGATAAAGTGGGTCATGCCAGTGCTAATGTAACTATCTTGGTTAAAAGATGACCAATGTTGTAATATGTAAGCAGATTCTCTTGTTTACAACGCACTAGGTGGGCGCTGTAGCTCGACTTCACATGATTAACATACCGGTGTTTACGTTTTACCAACATAATCGCTATAGAGACATGACAATGCAGTCACATAAATACGGTGTTTCATTTCAGGTTCTCCCCCAAGTGGGGCATGGACGGTAGTTGTGTCCTATTTTGTTGAAATGTTGAAGAGGTGTATCGAGTCACAAGCGGAACAAAAAAACATCGCGCCCCTGTCCATGGAGTTGGGAGCTTAATATCCAACCATTGCGATATCCGGCATGTTAAAAAATACTGCAGCTTACAGATATCCACATTCTTAATAATTTCCACTTAATCAATATGAACAGACATATTAATTTCCCAAATAAACAAATTCAAAGATAGAAAACGACCACTAATCCCTTTTACGAAAACTTGGGAGGAAACGCAGTGTTGCAATGCATGCCAGGTACCAACCTAATCCAGTGACCAATGTAAACTATAATGCAATCTCTTTTTCACAAAATGTCGACGGGCTTCGTGCTTTTAGGGGTGTTCATCTTTAGAAATTTGAGAGAAAAAAACACCAAACATTAATCACTTAACTCTAGAATATTGAACAGAAAGTGAAAGAGGGTAACGGCAAATGGAGTGATTTTGTGTATCTATTGATTACCCGTGAGAGAGTTGTGAGTATTTCTGTCCGAATTTTGTGATGTTGGGGTAAAGGCCGTGGTCTCGATCCCAGTCGTTTCCGGTGGTGACCCCTTACTAGTGGAAGGTGTTAAAAGTGGAAAGGTGTCCAACTCGTGGCTTTTGCTTTTAGTCTTCCTCGGCACGGTCTTGAAGGACCTCGCTATCCTCTTCAACGCAGGTGTTCCCTGGGGAGCCGCGACCCGAGAGGTCCCCTTTGCAGTCGAGAACCATTTTACCACAGTTTTTCCCACCCGTGGTAGACAAGCACCCTGATGGGTCGAGCAAAAAATAAATCTATTCTGAAAAGAGACTTAGTTTTCTGGTGGTTTTTTGGTTTTTCTTTACGTTTACGTTGAACACAGAGGACCGTTTCGACTGTTTTACCAAATTGGCTTCTGTGGGGAAATGTAGACCGCAGGTTGTTCAAACTGTGGTTCAATGTAATGTGGCACAACACACCGTAATCCGCGCGAGTGCCTCTTCTTTATCATCGATGGCAAGCACATACTAGTGTTCGATTTTCTGTATTATAACTACGACATAATATTTTCCGGGTCAAAGTGGCCCGGGAGTGGGTCAAAGAAGTGTAATTCTGACCCGGAAAAGTGTCATTTGACGCGGACAAGTGTCATTTTGACCTGGAATAGTTCAGAGCCCAAAAGTGTAATAAACAAAAAGCATTGCCTAAGCTTTAATGTAGTGATTTACTCTATGCTTTAGTACCAACAAGTTAAGCAGAATACATCGTGTGAAAATTGGGACGGTAGCCTATTTATGCCAGATTATCAAGTCTGTTAAAAAGGCATGTCAACGGTAACCGCGCATAGAAAACCTGAGACGATAATAAACAAAACCTCAAGACGAAAATGTTGGTATATATAGCGCACTGTACAATTTCATAAGATACTGGCAGTTACGGTTAATATAAATTTCGTTTAATTGCAGTGATAAGAAATGACTAATAATTGGTAGGTGTCCATGATGAATATCTTCAGAACACATTGTATAAGCACGTGTATCCCTATTATAAACCGCGACCTAATACTACAATGAGTAAACGGTAACATGCAGTATCAGTTATATTTGTAATATATCGCCCAAAATAGGTCCCTCCCAAAGTGCACAGAGAACAGGTGGCATTCTTATTTGTACTTGTTTAAAAAACAATGCGGGATTTTTTTTTCTTGGATGTCGGCATCATCAAAGACTGTGCAACATACTAGCAGGTGGAACCCCCTTTTGCCTCGGTTTGTAGAGCATGCGCTGTCCAAACAGTGCAAGGACTTGGGATTGATAATGGATGGACGCGGAAGAACAGGAACAGCTCTTAACGATTCGAATTTCTCCCTCTAAACAAATGCAGCGGTGACCTTCAATTTGATTAAATATAGCTCGTCCGTCCAATGTTCTTGTTCTCAGTGAAATAAAGGAAAGACTAATATGCATTTTGTTGTTTGCTATCCTTTTAGCTCAAAAGGGGGTATAATTTTGTATTTGCTAGTTATACTGACTCGATGGGTTGTGATCGTGTGTAGTATCTACACACGCGCGCGCGGGGATCTTTGGCCTTGCCGAGAAATTATCAGAATTAAGCGCGTGGTTGTAATATCGCTGGAAATGGATGCTGGGCTTCGTGATGGGACATCGGATCGAATTAGCTGCCGGAAACTCGTCAATAGGAGGCCTCAATCAAATAGCTTTTGAGCGTGTTTGAAGCGGAGCCCTGTTATTGGGCCGTACTTATTAAACGTTTACCAGTAATACATTTCAATTTGTTGCGAATGTCGCTTCTGTTGCGTGTACCTCGTACACAACCCGAGAGGGTTTAAAGGCCGCAGTCACATTTTTCTTTTTTATAATTTTTGGTTTGGGTTAATTTCTAGTACTACAGCTCCCACCTCATTCGGGGTTGTAATTGCAGTTCCCCTCCCGAAAAAAGAACCGGTTTTTTTTAAGAGCCGGAAGTTGCCTCCGGGCTAGCGATTGATGCGGGAGCCGGAAGGTGTACATGTGCAGCGGCATGCTTCGAGGGGAGAGATGAAGGGGGGGGGGGGGGTCCTTGGTCTAACAATAGCAGGGGTTGGCTAGACTGTATGGAAGCCGACACACTCCTCCAACCTTTTCCCCAGTGATTGATGGGAAAGGATGCGGCGACAGAAACGTTCCGACGTCGGTGCCTGCTCTTGCATTCTCTACTCTCTTGTTAACACGGGTATGAATGAGGGGAGAAACACGCACCTGGAAGGCATTCCCGCCTGCTTCCTCGAATCATTACCAGCTTGGAAACTGTTCTATTTTCCCCCCGATTTTTTTCTTTCTCTCTGTCGTCATCGGCTTCCCGGGACGACGGTGGAGTAGAAAGTGGGAGAGGATGAAACTGAGAATGTGGCAAACACGAGTGACTATACACTGTGATTTTCTGATAAAACTGAGAGCCATCAGGATTCAGGACAACTCGCCAAGACCACCGCGGGCAGCATGTCCGCCTAGATTTGCGGTGAGTCGCTTGACACTGATTGCACGTGTCGTGCCAGTCATCTCGCGCTAAAGTGGACGATTAAGGAAGGCCCCGGCGTTGGGGCCATTTTAGAACGTATATATATAAATACAACAGCCTCTTTTCCTGGTTTATAACTGTGGGATATAAATGCTCACGCAGATTGGCCGCTAAGTGACTGGAATGAGCGCTTATGGGATAACGGCAGAAACGAAAACTCTCTGAAAGATTCGGATGTCAACTACCAAGCGATCAACAGCCAAGTTGTACCCCCCCCCCCTTTTTCCCCACTTTCTATCCACTCACTTATTGACGGCTTAAAAGGCTTTCTGCGGCCGATTTGGGCCGCGCGGTGCGTTATACTAGCACGAGCTTGCAATTCGCCGAGTTGGAAGATCAAAAAAAAACGCGAAGGAAATCTTAGAAAATCCCATCCATTCGAATTGCTTTAACTAAGTGTAAAGTTTTCTATTGAGAAGATCCAAGTGCGCACGCAAGTGGATTCCGCGATTATTGATACTTTTGAAAGTCGAGACTGTCTAAGGGTTAATTGTGAAAGATGAAAAGAAAAGAGGATATAGCTGGAAATATTGCGCTGTTTTTTTCCCTCGAAAGCCTGCATTGTGCCTGTCAGAATCTGTTTGGGGTTTTTATTTCTCGGGGGAATAATTATCGTAGGGCTTCTATTGTTAGTTATCTTTACAGTGACTTGGGGCTTACGTGTTGAACCCACAATCTGACCCAGGAGCTTTTTGTGTCTTAAAACCGATATCAAGTTTTGTCCAACTCAATAACCGGGATTAATCCTGCGACAAAGTGTCGTTACCGTGTTCATATAGGTTGCAAAGCGTTTTACTTTTGATTGACCAAAGCATGCCAGGGTCAACCTCGTCCCCCATTGCGTTAAGCAGTATACGCGCTTCCAGTATACGCGCATCGGTTGCATCGCATCATAATAATTATACAGGAAGCAATTTTTCTCCCTGTGTATAAGGTTTTTCTTGCGGGTTATTAAACCCTTGAGGACGAGGTTGAGCCAGGGGCCAGGGCTACCTCTGGTTCGACCTAAAATACAAAGTACATTTATCTATAGATACATAATTGTATAGTTGCCTAAATACCACGTGACGTCAACTGACGGCCACTATTATGCTACACGTATACATCATACTAGCGCCGTACTACTAAGGGCTCTCCTCCAAGAGCCTGGGCCCCGCCCATTCCCCCCCACCCCGCCCACCCCCCCCCCCCCCCCCCCCCCCCCCCCCCCCCCCATCAGAATTTAAGGAAAGGCAATCGAATGAGCTTTTTATTGTAAAAACCTATTAATAAGCCCCATCACCTCCCATAAACTGAGGACGTTTTAAGCGCATCCTTCCAAATTATGAACCCCAATGTAGGATGTTGAAACGGATATTACAAGTTTTACCATACTACACGGATACAGGTAATCTTATCTCTCCAGTAAAAAAAAAACAACAAAAAGACTTGCTTTTCGTCAGAGATATTCCACCCTGGCTATCTATAAATACACGATTTAAGCCAGATTCGGTAGGGAGGGAGGGGGGGAGGGAGGGGGGGGGGGGGGGGTACTGCAACCATTTCGCGACATCCCCCGGTCTAATGGCCTGCTTTGGCTGGCTCCGCCCCTTTCAGTCACCTTTTTTCCATTTCAGACAGTTTCTGTTTAATACCCAGTGTCATCGTCAATTACCTGTACTCGCCTTGCGTTGACGTGTCCACGGCAAATGTCTTATGTTAACCGGCCACCCCTCTTTTATAGAAAAAATAGGATATAGTCGGATGAGAACTGGTTTGACCCCGATAGGATTTCGGTGTCACAACTGCGAATTTGTGGTTCCGTATAACGTCGTTCTTCCTTATTTTGTAACGCAAAAGGCCTGTTGACTGTGAAGGATGGAGGGGTTCTAGCGAGGGGCCTAGGGGTAGAGATATTAAACATCCACCTAGACCAACCCCCAGGTGGGAATACGGCGGTAGTGACTCAATTAAAGCTAACAACGCACCGAACAACTTAACTTCTTAATCTTGAGATGTTTCCTTGGGTTCCATGCTGCTACCCCCCCCCCCCCCCCCCCCCCCTTTCCCCTAATTCTTTCCCCTCGGTCGGAAATTTGAAATGCAAACACGAGCAAATTAGAGGAATGTCTTAATCACGATGCGGGCGCGGAACATGTTTTGAGTTTGGCCCTCAACTGGGTAGGGGATTTGGTTTGATCATGAAGGGTTTGCGGTTGGCCTTTAGTTTTAAATCAAACCGAGAATGGATTATTATCGTGTAGAAACCTACAAAGCTGTAAGGATTTGGGGAAAATAATTATTTCTCACTTTAGCTAACTTGTAAGTAGGAATACCGTTATATGTTGTACGTACGACTTATATGTCGTACGTGTGACATACATGTACATGTACGTCGTACACTGTACTTACGACTTATATCTCGTACGTACGACTTATATATCGTGAGTACGACTTATATATCGTACGTAACACAAATATCTCGTACGTAAGACTAGTTATAGTGGTAACTATGTGCACGACAATACTGTGGTCACCTGACACCACCACGTGACTGGCGCAGGCGCTCGTTGGGACAAAAACACTTTCTTTGGGGATGACAAGCAATAAATGTTGTTTTTTCCTTTCGACGACCGTTTCGATTTCGGTCAGAAACAAACCTGACAGTCTTGCAAACTAAACTCCAAGAATCAGGTCACGTCAATTTGGGTCAGACTTGGGAAATGAAGACTGCAGACTAAACATCGGTCTTTTGGCGGCAACAAACACATCAGTTTTTTGAAAGAGTATAAATTTGCTTGCATGTGCATCGAGTGTGGAATGACCAAACAGTCGAACAATAGCCGCCGGGTTTGCCCGATAACAAGACTTGTTGATTCGATTGCATCATTCAAGAAAACTTGCAATTTCGAACAGGATTAAATGTTGCAGCGTGAAGTACATGTATATGCCATATAGTTTTACATCATGACAATTTTTGTAGTCCAATATGCGGTGGCTTTTGCTGGTTGTACGTGATCGCGTTTATTATGTTATGCATTCAACCACTGATAGCGTAGTTTGTAAATAAGAAACAGGAGAAGATAGGGAGACAATTGAGACCTCTTGTGGGTGGGGCATGGTACAAATATCCCCAGGGAGGTGACAATTAATTTTGTCCGTCAAGAATTAAAAAAACTAATCTGTGGTTAGTATACCACGCTGGTGAATTTCAAAATAATTTCAAAGAGTTTCTAAACACTTGGTGACGGAATCTATGATCCTTCCTTGACCGTGAGCTATATGTCTGAAAGGCGCTACAGTAAGACCGACGCGATACTCGGAATCTTAATACATCACTTTAAAGGTGTACTAATTTAACCGCGGGATTGTTTTTCACGAACCTCGATCCGAGTGCATTTCGTTTGTTTTAATGAAGACAACAATCTTCTACAACACGAAATTCAAAAGTTGCGACAGGTACACGTGAGACTAGACTGTCACTTTGTAGTTTCAGTCAGTAGAGGGCGTTGCCACACTCTTTTCATGCATAGAACTCTTTCTACTGCCGTACCTAATTGACCGACTGACTAACTGACGTAAGTCTCACCTCGGCTCAATGGTTTAAATACATACAGGAATGTATGGGCTAAATTCTTAATGTCGGTATCTCGTTTGCAATATTCATGATGTCATCCACACGACAATGCCTGAATTAAAAGTACACCAGAGGTTCGATATAAACTGAGCCTCGAGCCGGCTGCTCGCCCCCATCGCGGGGCAGGTGTTAACCAGCCAATGAGGCGTGGAGCCCCTAACTTCCCCAGCTTCCTTCACGCTCGGAGCTGACGGAGACAGCAAAAAAACTTTAACGACCCATCTCCCAGCCGGAAGAACAGGGCACAATAATGCCGAGGCTGGAGCCGATATTCACTCTTCGGTCCGCGCTTTGATGTCGGCTGTTATATTGCGCCGTATCGCGTAGCGTATAGCGGGCGTACAGCCGATCGCGCATACAGCCGGATCGGTGCGCGCACAGCGAGCTAGCCTCACCCTTTATAACCGAGGGTAATCGTTCTGTGTTTCCTGCTCCGGTGCGTATACTAGCGTGGACCTTACATCATTAGTACTGTAAGTTAACACACACAAAACGCCTCGGGCAGCGTTGATTGAGGCGATGCTAGGGGCTTTCAAGAGCCCACCGCCCGGGGAAGATTTTCAGTTGCCTGCGCTCGCTTCACCAACTCCGATCCCCTATTCCTTCACCTTCATCTAACAAGATGTGAAACATCGCAAAGTCTAAAAGGAATGAGGAAAAAAACTAAAACACACTGAGTTAAGATGTGCTGAAGTAATTGTCGTATATAAAGCAGGTGCTTTTTTTTACTTTGCAACTGCCGGTGTTTTTTTTTTATTTAAGGGGGAATGAAACAGAAAAATGAGTGTTAACATGAACCGATCTTGTTAAATACGGGGGACAATGAGGTTCAAAAGCAGACGTTTAGGGCTGATTAAGTTCCGCGTTTTGTTAATAAAACATCTGCGGCGATAGAGTGCAGTGTACTGTGGAGTATGTTATACCGGGAAAGGGGGGGGGGGGGGGGCATATTCTTACGTGTTTAATAAGTTAAACTTTTATTTTGGAGCTACAAACCTGTGACGCTGGCGTCTGTCAATTGATTGTCTCCGTCTGTTTGAGTTTTAACTTTCAAAGTACTTGAAATTCCCAGTTTTGGCAATCATAACCAACGGAACATGATAATTTGTATATACCTCTCGATGCTTCCTTGGACTTTCTCATGTTTCCTGCAGCACCTACATTGTTTCGTTTGAGGAACACAAAATAGAAATGACGAAAAAGCGTGGGAAGTTTCTTTGCGCCACATAAATAAATTATACAAATGGTTCAAGTCGGTGATCGACGCACATGCATCTGGGGGCCGAGGTTGCACAGAACGTTTCACATAACTCCTGGATATGCGGTAGATGTACAGTGTCAGTCGCGGCGGTGCAGGCGGACTAACGACTAATTACCGACTTGATTTCGAGTCTAGTTTTCAAAGAGAGCTTTAGGCAGGGTGCTATCAGATCATCGAAACGATTGGAAGCTTTAAAAGGTCATGTGACTTGCCGCCCCCCCCCCCCCCCCCCCCTTCCCACCGAATCCTAGCCCCGCCCTCTCTGGAACCATCGGGAATATACATGTCTATTACCATCTAACCTAATTCTGACTGACGGTTTTGGCGGTTAGGGTCACGGTGGAAATGAAGACCAGATACTGTCGGGGCCCCCTTGCTAAACCCGCACAGGAAACAATGGCCTGTATGTTTACTTAAAGATTAGCACACTAAGGGGAATCTGTAACGGTTTTGTTCTAGTTAGTAAACTCAATACTTACGAAACAATCTGGTTCTGATATTGGGCGGACAACTGTAATAGAACCCGCGCGTCCGCCCAAAGTATCAAGTAACAATACGTGATGTACGAAATACGAAACTACCCCCCCCCCCCCCCCCCACCCCCTCACCCCTTTCCTCCCACCTGTGTTATTTCAAACGTGCTCAGATTTCAACTTCTTCAAGATTTACGATTTGTTTTGGGCATTGAACCGACTGTCAGTTTTTTTCCCCAAGTTCCTCTCGCCTTCTGCAATTAATAAACGCAATTACATGCAGTTGATTATGGGAAATATCCATAAATCAATCCTCGTGCGGCCGTGTGACTAAAAACGAGGCAGGGCAAAAATCAGTGGCTTGAAATGAAACTATTTCGCGCACGTGACATTGCTTCGTCGTCCTTACCATACTATAGAGACTAGTCTTGGCCCAAGACTGGATTTCATTTTAAAGGCAGATCGGGAGCGGTGTGCGCAAATCGCAGGGGAATACATTCTATTCCATTTTAGCGGAGTTGCGTCCAAGATATTCACCCCTGTAGGCCCTCTTCAACATGTTTACTGCGGACATAGTTAATAAAAACGAACAACGAAAAAAATGTACACAAAATGAAACCCTTATATTAATTACAGAAACTTAACGAACATCACCTAGTTCATTCCAAATTTCATACGGTTGAGAATTGTTTTTTACAGGGTCAGTTTTTATTGTGAATTCTCTGTGATTTAATTTGGACCTTTGCGAAGAGCACTATAGCTTCTTAAAGCCGAAAAGCAATGTATACCCAACGGCTTGAGACATTAACTGACGAATTTAACTTTTCTTCAGAATTCTTGAAGGATCGAAAAGTGTTATCTTGCCATTGTTTCTTTTTCATTATTATTTGCGAATCTTCTTTTGTCAATTGTGTTTATAATTATTATCGCCATCATCATCATCATCATCATCATCATCATCATCATCATCATCATCAGACTAAAGTAGATTCATTTTGTAGGACCAAACCCTCTTCGTTAACGCGCCAATCTTCTCTCTGTCTAGCCAATCTTAAGTCTATGTAGCCGCACCCATGTTATGTTGTGATGTCATCTCTTACTATTTTTTTTTGTTTTTCGTCCTCTTTTTCGTTTGCTTGTTTGTGGTTGCCAATCTGTCGAGTTAATAGTCCCCTGTTGTTTTGGATCCTTGCTACACGTCCTGCAGTGGCGTTTGTATCCCGGGGGAGGAAGGGAGGGCAACGGGCAACGTCCCCCTGGTTTTAAGACGGGTTTTAAGACGTTGTTTGCCCCCTTTAACACCAAAAGCTGAATACGCTATGCTGACCTCTATTTTGTCTCTCTGACCTCATTGATGTTCTTGGCCTTTTTTTTCCAGCTTCGTCTCCGTCCTTGTTCGTGCAGTTTTGCAATGGTGATAGAGCCTCAGACGGAGCCTAAGCTGCATGGGGTTTTGAAAACGGCCCTTGACTGATAATAATGTTTATTCGAATAGGCTCGAATAGGCCTAAATATGTGTACTTTGTATTGTTTTAGTTGCATTATAGTTATCAAAGCCTGATATATTTCGAACCGCATCTTGTCGTACGTGACAAACGTGACAGAAGACGTAATGAAAAAAAACCCATTGTTTTCCTGTTAATCTATAGCATTGATCTTTAAAAAATATCTGTACCCAAAATGACTCAAAATGGTGGATCTCAGTGTGCATAGGCCTAATGATTTATTGCAAATCTTGGCCAGCTTGTTCGCATGAAAGCGGCGCTAATATATATTCCTGACGTGATTTCATTAGCGTGATTCGGTCAATTGGTCAGGGTTAGAGTAGAATTCACGCACACATGCATGGCCGGTTAGTTGGATGAAAGGATAATAATGAACACGTTGAGGTCCACACGGGGTATTATTAATGCGATGTGTGATAATGTAGGCCGGCTGTGTGGCTCCTCGCTTTGGCGGTGAATCTGTTCAATTCGGGGGTTCGATATTTCAAGCAAGGTGTTCAACAACCGCGCTGTTAGAAAACCCCAAGATAATGCAAATAGCTTCTTGCAGGCAGGTAGCTAACACGGTCTTGTCAATCACGAACTTGCATTTATGCAGCAAGGGTTGTAAAGACAAATAGACGGCTTGTGATGAGGCTCAGCCAAGCGGCAAAGTGTCATCTAGTGCGGGAGGGAGTGTGTGTCTCATATAACTGGCGAGGTAAAAATATGATTAGGGGTGATAATTCGTCGATGGAAGCCCAGTGCATTTAGGCACGGCAGTCGCCAACAGAATTATCGATCGTTTTCTGTGAAATGTCCTGTAAGTACTTGTTCAAATTAATGTCACCCACCTCCTATGCCAGCCTCGGCGTTATTGGATGAGTGCAATGTTTCCCATTATCCGTGAAGAGTGTTTTTTTCCTTTCTGTGTTTTTTGTGTTGTTTTTTTATAATCGTGGCGACAGTCGAGTTGCATGTTCAGTACAGGTTACCGGGAGGTAAGAGTTGTTTTCACCGAGTGGAGGTGCTCTTAGTCCCGGCAGCTGGCTGCCCGGGTCTCCTTGGTCGAAAGAGGGGACGAATTGAAGACACGTAGGAGATAAAGAATGAAAGAATGTATGGGGGGAGTACAGTAGATAGCGCCCGCCGGCTAAAACCCATCAAGTCTAGGCTGGCGTGACAGAACATGATACTATCGGCACTGGAGGGCCCGTAAACCAGAGATGACGGAGCGAGTGTGACGCGCAATAAGGTTGGCAATCGAAGAAAACCGCCAGCCCGCCTTTTTAATTGCGCATTCATTTGCACCCAAAAGTATTGTTTTCAGCCGGCCTTTTTCGCGGCAAATATTTTGTCAGCGAAGGCATCGTATTGATTTTGTGTAGGATTTCGACACGAGCTTTACAGCTGTTAACATTGGGCTGAACGATCGTTGAAGCTCCAGGGCGCTTGTAACTAGCTGGGGAGAACATTTAGCTCGTGGCTCGCGCCTTGATGCGCGGTGTTGGGGAATTGGAGGCGGCGTGAGCCGGCAACACCGGTTAGAAAGGGGGGGGGGGGGGTTAGAGGAGGGAAGGGTGGGTTGGAAAGGCTCCGTTACGGGAGAAACTTGAGCGGGAATGGCGATGGGAGATTGTGCCGGCCGGGGGGCACCAGGAAATGCCCACTTTGAATTGTATAAGTAACTTGGGATTACCGGAGCTGTGGACTTGACCAAAAAAAAGGGGGAACGAAATAAAAACCGGTGTTTCTAGCGGGCCGACACTTATCCGTACAGGTTGTGTTTGTTCTGTGTCCGCGGTGACCAATTCACCTCATGCATTATTGAACACACGTGCTGCTTGAGTAAATTGCCTATACTGGTAATTGCCCGCAGTATATACTGTCTACGGGTGTAAATTATTGTGCCTTGCAGATAAATACACCCTATCCTATCCTATCCTTTAATTTCCCCGAGTAAGCGCATAATTAAAAAATGCGCGAATAAATATTTCTGGAAAATAATCCAGGTGACGCTGCAGATTGCATATTTAAACCACTCGGAATAGTCCGTGATTCCATAGATACGTTGTCAGTCGTTTTCAACAATGGGGTTTTGGGCATTAATGTGATGTAAAATGTAATGTTGTAAACCTACAACTTTAATAGATCTGGATGCATGCATAAGAACAATTGTTTCCTATATAAAGAACAGAAAGGAAGTTCATTTTGCAAAAAAAAACCAAAAAACTGACTCGGGCCGCATATTTTAAAATTTAAAAACTAAAATGGTATGGGACTGTGCATAATTTGGATAAGAGGTATGTCAGTATAGCGAGTTTGGGTGGGAGATGACAACCTTCACGCGGTCCACCCTGTTTCTACTAATGTCACCAAATCGATGTATGCAGTAACACGTTAAGCTGCTGATCATCATACGAAAGAAGAAGTAGCGAGCCAGCAAAACGTATAGAATGTGTAGATATTATTATATCCACCCCTTTATCTATTCATATTTCATAATCACACACATTTCTCGAAACTCCTGTTGAAACTTGCAACTAACTTCAGGATTGCAACAAATAATTGGCGATTATTTTTGCACTTTTAAAAGATGGTCAACTGCCCTATAATTATAAATTTAAAAAAATCACTAACACTCGACAATTTAATGAAAAAAATCACTACAATAAAAAATAATGAATATGGCCTCATAAAACTGATTCATATGCATTATAGGCAGGAGCTACTTTGCACCTTCAAAGAATCAACCACCAACGCTAGTTTTACCCAAAGGCCGAAGACCTATACACTTGTCGATTTTGATGGGTTTCCTTGAATTGCACTCTCTTTGTGACATGCCAGAAATTAGGATCATATTCATTTGGGGATGATTCCACTCTGTAATATTGCCCGAGAAGTAGACCAGCATTCTCTGATTCAATTTGTCCTCCCTGTAGCCCATGTGCACTACAATCAGACAAACTCGCGAAGAAATGGGGGAAGATAGGATGTGTACTTTCCCCTCTTTGCACGGTTGAAACCAGCGAGAAAATTACGCTAGCCATGAATCACTATCCGCCATCAGGACCAGTTAATGCAGCCCACATGAACGACGATTGTTCGCCGATATTTACACTAACCAATAAGAAATGTCTTAATTCCTAATTCTATTACGTCCGACCGCCGCCGGGTCTGTGGTGGTCCATGCGCCGAGGCCTAATTGCCTAAAAAAGGGGGAATATTAAATTTCAGGTATATTGGGCCATCCCCGCACCCCAAATTGGTGGGAGCCCAGGCGAATCTAATAATACACGGGGGTTGTTGAAAACGTAGCGAAGAGCGGGCAAATTTGGCGAGAAAATTCGGCATATTAACGCGCCCCGTGCCTGTTCGGTTTGATTTAATTAGCTCTTTCCCCGGCCGTCGCAGCGCCGATTCCGCTCTCGCGCGCGAAAAATATCGCCGCTTTCACTGTAAAATCGAACGCCAAATACAGATCAATGTGCTGGCTTTTAAACACGTTCATTTCCCTTCTGCCCCCCCCCCCCCCCCACCCCCCCAACACACACACTTTTATACACAAATTGAGTGCACTCTACACACATGCAGCGTTGCATAGCCTACCGGTGTCTAATAGTGTATATATTTCTTTGTATTCGTGTAATTAACGAAAACCTGAAAAGTGTGGACCTCTGAACACAATATGTCCACACACAAACATTTCACTCGCACCGAGAACATCAATTCAACCCGAAATGTTGATCGTGATTCCTTTGAACGTTCCTCTTCATTTTTATACACGTAACCCTATTCCCATTTTATACCTATAAAGCCCTTTTTGAAAGAGAGAGAAAAAAAACATTGTGTGGACGTGGGCAAGTCCACACATCGTCTTCACTACCTGCACTGTACAATCATTGCATTCACTATGTGGACCTCTCGAGGGAGTGAGGATGTATACGCGTTGTGTGGACTCACGTCCACACATATACAGCTTTCTTTTGTATTCGTTTGTAAGAAAACATGAAACTAATCTGTCCACGGTTGCACGGGGTCCATTTGATGCTGTGATAATCACGCACTTTCTTACGCCGTTGAAAAACCGTCAACAAGTTTCCAGCGGCGGGCCGGCTGCGTTGTGTGCGCGTTCAAATTCGGTTAACATTGTCAGTTGGTCTTCCATTCAGACTGAGGACTTGGTACAATGGGGGATTACAATGATACCGAGGACCTGAGCCGAGTCGTCGGGTGAATGTCCTGTATACAAACCTTATGGAAGCTGTTGGGAATAAGATAAGAGTACAAACAAGGGAATAAAACAAGGGAACGGTATCGAGTCTTCGGGAGTATATAGCTACATCGAGCACAAATACGTTTCGTTTCAGCGGCCATATACGTATACATAACCCCAGGGCCATACCCTCACCAGTTATAGGCTCTTCATCCACCGCACTCCAAGCAAACAAAAGAACAATATTATATGAATAAATAAGACATTATTAGTTTACTCTATGTACACCCTTTCCTTGACTCTTTTTTTATTTGCCATAAAATAAAAGGTCCCGTTGTATGCGCACGTGTCAGATGCGAGATATATCTTTTTCATTAGGTCCTGCCTAAGAGGCCAAGACGCCAGATTTGTTCCTTTCGGCGCCTTTTGTCGGCCGCTCAGATCCCCTAATTGGCGAAATGAACCGTTATCCCTCGACAAAACACTGCTTTGAAATTGGACTTGTCCCGGCCTGACCGCAGTACACACTTTAATTCAATACAAGTTAAACTGGGTGAAGAGAAAACGCACTTGTACACCAAAACACGCCGCGTTTACAGGCGCAGCTTGCGAATAAATCGGGCGCTTTATTGGAGATGAGACGATACAAAATTGTCATTTTTCATCATCAACCCTCTCATCTCCCGTACGTATCGTACTAGAGGCAGTCTTTCCTATTCCTTAGATTTTTGAAATAGCGCCCTCTGCCTTCTTGAATGTTCTCAACAGGCCTGGACGCGCGCCCGGGTATAGATTTTGTTCAAAATTCGGACATCTTAATTGAAATGAGCCAATTGGAGCCGGGTGCTAATAATGGATTGTTGTTCTTTGTCGTTCGAGTCGAAGTATAATTAAATGATCTTTCTTAATTGAGAAAAATACGAAATTGCTTGCTATGCTGTTAATTGATCAGCCATGTAAAAACGTGCACGCTCGTTGGCCAAAGCATTTTACGAGGCATAACAATGTCTATTACCATCACTGGTTCACAAGCGTTAATACAATTTGGCTACCAGTTATATGAATAGTCTGGTGCCTGACTATGCTTTAAATTAGTGTTTGTTTTTACCCCAGACACCGCATACAAAAACGCAACTTATCTTTTTCCAATTCTTGGGTTTTTTCTCCTACAAAGATGGCCATCATTTTTTAAGCAGTCAGTGTATAATCACGCATTTTATTGGCAGGATGGAACTGGCGCGAAACTTTCCTGGTATGTATCACTATCACACTGGGCAATACAATGAGCCGTCTGGCCTGGGTGGCTAGCTTGGAAAGCAACAGCTAGCGGTCTAGTCTCCAATGACCGGCCAGCCGCACATTATTCATATCCGATTGTGTCAAGCAAGTTTTGACAACTTAATCTACGAGTTTCAGCCTGTTGCCGGGGAATTGCACCGAATTACAATTTTCTTCAAAAAACACTCTTACACACGGTTAATTCCTCCATGGTCTGCCTTGCAACAAAACCATGCCCATGGTAAATAACACGTTTACTTGATGGATCAAGTAAAGGTCTCTTGTGTGTACTTTAGGGTAGCGGCAAAATGTCAAAACAATGTCCTTTTTTTCTCAAGAAATGTCCTGGTTCACATTTACTGACTGTGTTTAACATCTTGTCGTACGGTATACACGTCAGTTTGGAGATCTCAATCTTCAAGGAATAAGATTGTTTGATTTTCCATGAGACTTATTGAAGTCCACAGGTCAATGAAGGTCGTATTTATGCAACGGGGGATTATTGATGACAAAACCATTGGCCTCTTCTTTTTTTTCATAGTCTATTTTGAAGGACTTGTCAACTTGACTTGAAATGAATTTGACGATTTGATCAGTCGAACTCTGCGAATTTCTAAGCTTTTGGGATACCGAACGGAATGGGTCTTATAATGACATATTTCTACCGATTGGTTTTTCATTTGCACTGGGACGAATATACTTCTTAAAAGGGGGAGTCGGGTTGGTGTAGCGGTTCTTTCCTCGCCTTCCACCACTATGACCCGGGTTCGAATCCGGCCTGGGCCAATATGTGGATTGGGTTTTCAGTCCCTGCCTGACTCCGTGGGTTTTTCCCCAGGATATTGTTCTGGGGTTTTCCTCCCACCTCTAAAACTGTAACTTCTTCACATTAATTGTTGAATGAAATAAAAAATTGTTGAATGAAATTTGTTCCCGCCGTGAATATGGCCATTGATGCTGGTACGGCGTTAAACCCTAAAAACTCACTTACTCACTCACTTCTTAAAAGGAACGATCATTTTTGAATTAATGTGATATTGTTTGGGTGAGCTCATAATTGAATTCCACTGTGCCAGATTTATTTCAAAATGGATCCGAGTCTCAATAAGTACAGACTGTGACTATTTGTTTTGTTATCATGACTCCTGGGTGAACAGAGACCAATGTGGGTGAAGTGGCTTGCCCAAGGACACAACATATGTTGGATTAGCAGCTGGATTTGAATCATGACCTTCTGATCATGAGTCACAGACCAATAAGGTTATTTTTTTACATGAATTGGTACGTGACACAGTATCCAAGAAAACCATGCACCAGGCGTCACTTTTGCTTTACAACATGGCTGGGTTAACTGCAGTTGGGTATAAACCAACCGCCTTTCATTCGCTCGTAAATCAAAAGCGAGAATTCCGCACTTGCACACCTATATACATTGTCCGTGTGCCGTGTCGCTTAAGTCTGGATGATGACAAAATATATGAAGCATAACTTCACAAAAGGGAAAAAACACAAAACTGTCAAAGTATCACGCCAATTCTCCGGAGTAATTACGGTTCTCACCTCCAAATGGACCCGTCACTCGCCAAGACGCCGGCTTGCCTTTTGGATTTTCCTACCGCCGCGCTGTTATTTTTTTTCGCGCCTCAAAACCCCGCCGCCAACGGTAAATTAACCAAATAACGGCCGCGCGGAGATCTCGAATTCCACGCTGAACCAAAAAAGATATGTGATATTACCCATCATGCACCACGTCACAAATCCCACTGGGTCACATGATTTATGATCGATTTTTGTTGTTTCCAGTATTATACTTCATTTCCAGTAGCCGAAGTGTGGACAGTTAGAGTGTGGTTTTTGGCACGCTGGAGGTCGGTAACACGCCGTAAAAGGTTATAGCCGTGCCTACTTAGCTTGAGTAACCCGGACCGCTATAGCAGGGCCGCGCACCGCCGTATATACGGCCCGACGCGGTCCCCTTACCGCACCGATCGTGTGACATACACCTGGCCGGACCTAACCCACGACCCTCCGGGGCCCGCCAAAGGGGAGCGTGTGAGGGCAACCCAAGACGACCCTTCGCTTCTTTGGTCTTTTAGTCTGACCAAGGAAGAAGAAGAAAACAGAATCGAGGTGTCGATAAAATACTCTAATGCCGGATTAAAAAGGGGCCGAGTGTCCGTGCATGCATTATGGCTTGTTGATTACTTCTTTGTTGTTGAGCCGTTGGTAAAATGCGCTTGACTGAGTGGTTAAAAGTGTTCGTAGCCATGTGAATGCACGTTAAACACGCACTGGAGCGACACACTTGCGTATTATAAAACACACATTTTAAAGGAGAAAGAATTATATTTTATTCACCTTTTGAAGTTCTTTGCATGTAATCTGTAATTGAAAACGTGCACTATTATGACCAAATCAAAATCGACAAGTTAATATAAAGGAGATTTTTCTATTCAAATAATTTAAAAGATGCGCACATGAAAAATTTGTTTCTATACCAATATTAAAAGGAAACTTAGGGTTGGCTAAATGCTGGGAATTTGTTTTGGTTTAAATGAGAATGTTCCGGTCACTTTATAATTGATGTAATTATAATCAGCTTCATGCTAAGAACAAGTTGACGGGGAGAAAAATTGATGACGTAAACAGACCGCAAGTTACAATGAAAAGTCCTTCAAACCTTAAACAATTGCAACAAAATCAACCGCGGGACATATATTCCAGATTTCTGCTTCAAATAGTAAAGTTGAGACAGCTCTCGAGCTTTCTGTTAATGACATCAAGATGACGTCATCAAGTATCAGGTTTCAAGCAGATTTAATATTTAAAAATATTTTTAAATATGAAATATATTTAAAAATCAATATAAAATTAAACTGTAAAAGATGTCATCGTGATTTTAATCGTAATTATATAACAATCCAGGTTCTGCATTTTGGGTTTTACGTCCAAACCGGAAGTGCCTCATAATTTGAAAGTTGAAAATGCTGTGAACTTACTTTCAGCGATGTCAGTCTCAGGCTAGGCTGTACATTACACACAAAAGTTACCGGTGACGTTATAAAATGTTATAGCGCCCTCCAGCGGCAAGTTGAAAAGTGTTTAAAATGAATAATTTGTTAATTTGTCAATTTGATTAATGGTTTATCGTGTACAAATAACTTTGAATAAATAACATGTTCATGTTCATTGTAATATTCCGTCACACCCCCAAAGTACCAAACTTGAATCATAATTATATGCGACACGCATGAAAGTAATGTATATTAAACATGATTAAACATAGCCTGTTCGTGCACGAACACATTTCTATTTTTTGTTTAATTTCCACAAATGTTGTGTTTACCTTTAAGCAAGCGAACTCCCATCACTCACACCTGTTGCAACCGTTAAACTGAGAATGAATTGTTCGCAAAATGTTTACCATGTTCTTGAAATTGTTCATGATTTTATCTTGTCAGTTATTTTTCTCTCTTTTTCCCCCTCAATTGAGATTGCTCCGGTTCCCAACCCCTTGTTCAACTTTACACCGATAATGTTTGCCTAAGTTAACCCATGGATACTCGGTTATCAATTTTGGTGGCGTATCATCGACGGGGTGCCATTTAAGTTCCCATTACGGGTGACATGTACTTCGGGGATAAACACCCGACCTATTCATTCAAGTAAATGCCCTGTATTCGCAGCCGAGGCGATACACCCTCTGATAATATTTGCATTATGATAAAAGCCAGGCCCTACGTGCAGTGACTGACAGCTAGTACCTTTATGGTTATATACACATGTAGTTGCTGCTGTTTAGCGGCTATAGGTCTTGTACCCCGTGTTCCTGCTGTGTGGTGTTATACAATACATAATACATGTAGCAGTGCATCTCCAGCGACAAAGTCACAAGGAGTATTTACAAACTACGGTCTTCGTTTAAACTGCGGCTTGGCGGAATGCCATTAAGGTATCATTTGAAAGCATTTTGTTTCTACTTTATGGCAAACAAAATGATAATAGTCATACAACACAGACTTATAGTTTTGTAGATTAGGGTTTTCAAAATGTCACGAAATAACGTAACATTAACGTGAAAAACCTTCACTTTTGTCTAAACACATCCCCATAATAAAATGCTAACCCAAGATACCAAATAATCTCTAGTCTAACGCATTCCGAAACAGCTAAAAGACAGGGGCCCGGCTTGCAAAAGCCATTCACTCCCCGCCGCACTTGATAGCGTTTTCCCCTGATGTCCCATCAGCGCGCCTCAAAATAATGCCTATATAAGAAGTAAAGAAGTGAAGGAAAAAACATCTCCGGTGCGAGATATTCACTTACGCGTGCGAGATCGAAGGCAGGTGAGCTCGACCCGCTGAAATTAATACACATATCGTGCGGACAAGCGGAAAATAGGTGAAATGCTTTACTCTTTTTATGACCACCTTTTCTCATTCTTCGGTTTGTATACACGGCAAGCTGGCCTAGTAATCAGAGGGTCGTATTGATCGCGAGGTGCATGAATGGGGCAAGGCAATACCGCGTGGATGGATGACCGGTTCCATCTCTTTCTCTCTATTCTCTCTGCCATCACGAGTTCATCTCATGTGCCTACAAGCGGCAACAGATAAGAACTCTCCCCACCTTTTCTTAAACTGATTGATAGGTTTTACACCACTAACACTTGCAAATACCTTAGCGCAAACTGATGTATAGTTATATAGGGGGCCACAGCTGCTTCATAGTCGACTGTATTTTCACATCCGATAGTGTCGGAGCTACAGCTACTAGTGTTCGTCGTGCAATGCAGTATCGATTCCTCGAGTACTGATGACCGCAATTCAATAATACTGATTTGACATATAAATGTCATTGACGACCATGTATAGCGAGGAATAAAAAAAAAAGACGAATGCAGCTGCGAGAATTACGCATAAGGTTTCCAGCCTGTTTGGCCCAAAGGATGAACACACTTGAAGCACAGATATATGCTGGCTGGAAAACAATATGAATGTGCATTTATGAACATAATATGTTAGATCGGCACACTACCACTTAAGTAAATGCTAGTAATTGTTACTAATTTGTGTGCTTAATTAGAAAGCAAGTAAACAATGACCGAAGTCTAAATGAACAAATTCATCTAAATAGCAGATAATAAAAAGAAACTAATTCAGGTCGAAATATCTTTGTGTGTGTGTGCGCTTCACTGATGATGAGTGGCAGATATCGACTTTAGGTCCAAATCGATTTGTTTCTATTGATTGTTTTAAACAAATTAGAATTACTATCAAAATAGAAAAAATAGTCAGAAACATAAGATGGACAATTGACGAACGTATACTTATAACATTTTGGATCAATCTCTAATAATAATCTAGTCCGCATATCAGCCAAACACACATGCTTAACATCACAATGGCGATTCTGAGACTAACAAGAACCACGAACAAAACTAAGCAGATGACATAAAAACAATTATCATCGTAATTTCATCACCCTTTATTAATTGTTTTGTCTCTCACAAATGTATATACATTTCTGTCGCAACATGAACAACAGTAGATAATTTAAAAAACAAAACAAAGAAATTGTGTACACAATATCCCTGCCAAAAAACTTTCTTTGTTATTACTTGAAACACGGAGCGCGTTGAAACACTCGAATCTTAACAGAAACACTTTATTATAAATCTTTTTTTCACCATTTTAACATTAAAATTAGACACATAATTAAGTACAACGCAGTAGTTGGGCAGTGATTCTTCATGTTATTTTCTTAAGACCTAAATATTAAACGTTTAAACGCGCGATTTTGTTTTCTTCGAACTGGCCAATCGCAGTCATTGTTCCAGAAAGGTACGGAGTGTACGGTACCCTTTCTATGAACCACCTGATTGGCTGTGTCTTCTCACACAAAAACTTTGGTCTACTCGCGTAATTGATTTCATTTGAAATCGAGCTTTTGAGAATCACAATGAGAACGACTCGACAACCAAACAAAAAAATGAATATAGAACGCGGTGTAAACAAACGGGTTTCACATTTCAAAGCTTTATGGATGCACAAGTCGATTTTTACCAAACATTAAATTACCAGATGAAAACAAAAACCAGTTTTGTTGTAATCACCTCGTCGCTGGGTTTTGTAAATGCACGTCCTTCTTGGTATTTTTCTCGTATTCTATAAGGACATGAACTTGTGATGAGTAACATTGTCTCCAAACCATGACAATTAAACACGTATGCCGTGGCAACCCAGACTGTTTTTGTTTTAATTGACAGAACAATATAATGGCTTAATGATTGGTCGCAAACATCGTCACACACAGTAAACCCCATTGACAATGGTGTACTCGTTGTTTTTTATAACACGGTGCGAGGTACGTTCGCAAGACGCAATAGACAAAAATCGTTTACCTCCAAGTAGGCCTATAGGTTGGTGAGGAAAGGGATATTACAACACGGGAACCCAATTACATACAACAAGAGACGTCATCACATCAATGTTTCTTCGAATAACATTCGAGGCTCAGCTGCAACTCTGGCAATTTGCCATCACTGGGTTTAACGAGAAAAACGGAGTACTAAAATGTATCTAGTGTTACCAATAAGGTCAAATAATTCGAGAAATTTGTGACGAGAGCCGTGACATTTACACCAAGAAACATTCCAAAATGTCATCCCTGTAACTTAGAACATTCACAACGATGGGTAAACTATATTGATATCGTCCATGCATATAGAGCCTGTATTTGTTAACCTCACTCTAGACAAATTTAATACTGGGTGGTTAACAGATACATTAATTAGGAATCGCAACACAATTCCGGCAGCGTATGGTACGGATTTGGTTGGGTTTTATAAGACAAAATGTCACATTTTTTCACAATGAACAAATACCGCTTTTGAGTTTCACAATCTTTGTTTGCAATGATAACGCCCTCTTGGGATTTTACAGTGCGTCATCGGCATCCCAGGAATAGCAGATGACCTTTAAAGAAATAATGACCTTTTAGTGAATTGGAATATTCTATTTTATTTTAAATCTAAAATGGAGTCTCACACACTTAGGACAAACTTTGGAAGATTTGAAATGAAATGGCTTCGATCAAGGAGCCGTTTATTTCCATGGACAATCCTATATGAAATGCCCTGTGTATATTGTTCTGTATTCTATCTTCAATAAAAAAATAGGCTAGGCCTATCACTCAGAACCCTTCCATAACCTTTTGAAAATCGCACGAATTTATTCGAATGCAACTTGACAAATTTGATATTTCAACAGTGAACCTCTTGCATTTGAATTGCTCGTATAATAAGCATACAACAAAAGCAGCATGCCGGAAAATACGATAAGAGACTAAACAAGTAACCTATGACGTCACTATGGCAGGGGCTACAATAGTATGGAGGGCGCCCACTGTGGGCAATCAAGCAAGTTGTATTTGGCAACGAATTATAAAGTTGACGCTGTGTTTAAATTAATCTAATTTCGCTTCCCCTTAACTCGCAAATGAAAACAATGCACCATCATGTCGTATATATATATATTATGGCAGTTGTCACATTTCGTCTCGTGTCATTAGAAAACGATGCAGTATATACATATATTATTACCGATATAACCTCGACTATGGATCTCAATTTATTGACAAAAAACTCAACATTTTTACTTACACCTGCTTTTATGAAAACAATATATAAATCTCATTGACTTTTGTTGTCTCTCCTTAAATAAATAACTATGGTGAGGATTATCTGCCAAACTACAACCACAATTCCCTTCGGGTGCCGCGGGAAAGAAAGGAGTCCGATGTTTAATATAAATAAAACAGTTTGACATCGCTCCCAGGAACCTTCTATTCTGGTGGTGGTGGTGGTGGTGGTGGCTGTTTGTGGCGACAACGGCAAAACAAATTCACCACCGCGGACTGTGTAGTTGGGCGATGACTCGACCGCGGAACCCGTTGGTTTTCCTCGCGTTTCACGCACCACAAATACGCTCGGTCTCGGTCCTCCAATCGGGGGCACGGCATTCCGATGTACATGTACATGTACGTTCCACAATACCCACTATGTGCCGATAGTCTGCATGCAGAGAACACTGCACACGTCGATTTTGAGCACGTCCGTTGTTCGAGAAGCATATACCGCCAATACACGGTGCATGTACGAGACGGCCGGCCAGCCAGTCAGCATAGCCAACCAACCTTAGAAGAAAACAAGTTGACCCCTCAGCTGCACCAGCCAATCACTGCAGAGTACCAGGAGGTCACCGAGAGTTGAGCGATCTGTAGAATTAACATAAAATATTACATTCAAGTGAAAACATCTTGTATTTCTACACCATTAATAACGTAGAACAAAAGATGACCTCGCCAACACACGACAAGGAAAAGTGGTTACAGGGATTTATCTCAACAAGTCATGTTTAATGGTGGAAACACCCACAATGGGCCATTTCTAAAGCCTTGCGGTGAAACATCAACTTACACGACATCGACGCATCATATGCGGGCATTAATTTCACATCTAAACACGCTCGTGAAAACTTTCTCTTTAAGATGTCTTGTTCGTTCGTTTCAATGTACGCGCTCTATACGCCCACACTAGCCGACAAGTTCCTGTTAGGTGATATCCCCAGCATTGTCCGATTAAAGCGAAATGGGACTGGTAAGTGGCAACAATTTGGATGCGATGATCACATTTTGATCAGCTTATTTCCCATGATACAAAAGAATATGATAGTCATAATCAGGATGATATGAATAGGCGACTATAAGGGGAAAACGGAAGGGAAAAGACTACACGATCGCTGCTTATATTGCGTCTAGAAATAACACAGTCGTGGGCGTGGGTCGTGCGTGGGTTGTATACGAGGTGGAAACAAAACCGGATCGAGACTCGCCGTAGATACTATATACCTAGACTAATGGCCGCCAAGACTCTATACAAGTCGGTGAAGGGGGCGGCTTGCTCTCAGAGGGAAAATTACGCTCTGTTCAAGGCGCCCAAAACAAGGCTTGATCGTCATGGGGTTTTCTGCCAACCTCGAAGTAGATGAACAACTATTTATAAAGAATGAAGGTGTGTTGGCAAGAGTAAGGTGAACTGAACTTTTCATATTTAATAATACGTGCTTTGGCACGCTACCAGGCAGCGGCAGATAGAGGGATAGGGGGGGGGGTTGCGAACCCCCCCCCCCCCCCCCCCTTTTTGGGATGCCGAGCAAAGTCTATTTCATTGCAAAATATACCGAAACTCCCGAAAATCGGTAGTATCGATGTACGTAATTTCCAAGGAAAGTGGCCAGACTCACCTCAGATTGCACTACAGACCATTTAGAATCATTTCTCTATGCTAAAATCTACACTTTTCAGGGGGTCCTTGGCCTTAAGCGGGACCCGGACCCCACGCCGTAATTGGCTTCGCGCTCAGCGCTCGCTGGAGTCGGGTTTGGAATAGGTGAATGGCACAAACCCTCCCCTTCCAAATGAAAAGCTAAATCCGCCCCTGTCAAGACCGGTGTGCAACCCGGCGCGGCGCGGAGTACGGGAAGTGTGTAGTCATTCTTACCTCTTATCGCCTCGGTACCGGCTTGAAGGCCGTCCTCAGTAACGGTTCGTCGGCTTCTCTACTGTCGCTGCTGGCTCGTCTGGAGTCGACGGCTGTTGAGAGCGGCAAAAACAATCGGGAGAATAAATGAGATTTTCTCCTAGTTTCTTTTTACTCTGTAAAACTGTCCCATGGAAATTAAAAAAAACAAGCACGGCAGCTACCGTCTGGCAGCCGCCTCGAACCGCACATTACACAGAGAGAATGCTAACCTATGTGAAAGGTCAAATAACTCGTGCAGTGAAACTCAACAATTTGTCTTGTTGACTGAATTTAGGTCAGGTTTAAAAGATTTTACTCGAAATTATACTCTTTATCCAAAATGTAACGGTTGTTAAGTACACGTGTACGCTCTTCTCGCTCCTAGTAATAATTGTCCTAATAATTTTTAAGAACTTGCATTTATTTCGTGTCAATTTGAAAATATCAAAAATTATTTTAAAATGTCAATGCTCCATCTTACTAGTCATTTATCTTATCTTTAATTTTTGTATCTGTTATCTTTAATATCTTATCCAAAATATTCGTGAACGTTACTTATTATGGGCGCCTATGCATGCAGCCTGGGCATGTTTTGGCCGCTTATGTGTTTTATCAACACTGCACCCAAAGTTATCACGGCGTAATTTCAGCACGATAAGGAACACGCGAAGCAAAACCAATATTATTTATTAGGCCAAAAAAAGGGAAAATGTATCGTCTAAACTTTTTGAAAAAAGGAGGAAGGGGAGTTTTTTCCACAAGGCTTGACGTATTTGTATGTACATTGTACTTTAATGCAGAAGTATAACGTAACGTCATAATGATATTAATTAGATTCCATCCAGGCATGAAGAAATGACTCGGATTTTCGTTAACAAAATATTAAAAAGAAACTATAAAAAAACCATTATGCGGCAGCAAAATAAAAGGATGCACGCGAGGACGAGAAACAACTCTTTTTTATTTTGCCTTATTCTTCTGATAAAATTCGATTTTTGTTTGTCGGTTTAGCCAAACGAGAATCGATTAATAGTATAGTTTACTACTACGACACCAACTTTTCAAGCAAGGAATATGTACATGTACATGTACATGTATGTACATGTACACTGCCGTGTATACAAAATGTTATTGGTTTCATAGGGCAATTATACGGATCGCGCGTCTGGTGAGGCTGACGAATAGGTTATATATAATTATTGAACCTCAAAAAATGACTTCGACCAAAAATGCGGTTAAAGTCATGACAAAATAATACATACTTGACTAAAATGGCACGCAAGACGAATCGTCGAACTAAACGGTTTAGGCCTTATAAGTAAATTTGCTTAGTCTTAAACTCGTTTTCGACACGATAAAGCGTCGATTATTGTTTAAATATGACATTTATCAAGGCGCTGAATAAACCGCGCTAGTTCGTGAGACACAGACAAAAAAGTACAGACTTCACTGGCAATTGCCGGATTGTTTTGATAACGTTGTTTTTCTTTGCTCGTGGAAGTGTGGCGTGACTATAGTCCGCCCCTGGCTAACATTCGAGAGAACATAAAATGATACCCGTTTAACCTGACAATTGAAAATACTATGTTATGACAGTCTGGAAATACATTGCCCCATCTTTGATTCGATGCGGTGTGTGTTTATCGTGCACGCGTCAAGTGTCGTTAATACACCATTTGCAAACATCAAAAAACAAAACTACTAAATTATAATGAAATGTCTTACTTGACTGTAAGTAAATATTGAATAAGGTCTCAAGCGGAATTTTGTATCGAAATGGACAAACCTCACTAGTTTCAAACACTTTGTCCCCAATTTATTTTAAAAAATTGCCATTTTGTTATACATCCGTTCGTGGGTGCCAGACAACTAGTCTGGTTTCCTAACCTGATAATTCCCCGGACGTCTATAAATTACTTCGTTTTGTCTAAAGGAATTCAAGGAACCAGACGATAAAAACAGCATTACATTTCTTGGTTTTTAAGCTTATTATGGTGTATCGGTGTATGCTGCCTTTAATAGGTAAAACCCTGTGTTGTTGAAGTTTAGCACCGAGGCGAAATTGCCTATTTTTTTATAAAATATATCTGTCATTAGAGATCACTTATACAAAAGCGGGTTTGGGGTTTAATCTTGGCATAACTCGGGGTCTCCCGCATATCATCACTCGGAGTTCGAGCCGAGCCACGCAGCGGAAAGCTGCGGCGCACTTGCCGTCGGCGACAAATTGTTAGGGATAAAAAAAAGCGGCACTTATAAATCGGGAGCATTAACGGGCCCAAGTGCCGCGATGAAAGTCTAGTGTGGGGACCCCGGGGCCCGTTGCGCTGGGAACCAATCGTCTATTGTACAACGGTCACATAGGATTCAAAGATTAGAACAATTATTGTGGCGTTATTATAATCCTGATGGCAGGGGTACTCAATTTCGTACTTATGTCATTCCTTTATAGTCCCCTATGACTCGCTGAATAAATATCAAAAGGAGTAATCTGGAAAGGCGAATCTGTCTACGAGTTGTGGTTGATTAAAGTAAACAGAATTTAACTGTTTGGATCTCTATTAATAACTTTAAAATCAATGAACAAAATGATGTGGAGTGTTTGTGCGTAACACCTGAAAACGATAACAGTGAGAAATGGTGTTTTAGTACCAATTAAATTGCCCTCTCTTGGGTATTTCTAACAAGTAGCACCGGACAGCTTTTGTGTCTTTCCTTAACAGCCGCTCAAGCTCTCTGTAATGCCGGGATTGGTGGCTGGTTTCTAGTCGATTGGGGGGAGGCTAGGAGAGTACTTTATTTGCTCTCGAGTGCGATTTTGAGGCTCTGCACGGCCACAGTGAGTTGTGTGCAACGTGCCCAGTTTGTTGCAGATACATAGATCGTTGTGACTAGAGGTGCTAAACGAGACTTTAAGGAGGTGTTCTTACCTTCTTTTGGGGTAGACGTGGTGATCGTAACTCCGTTATGCATGGCTGATAAATCGTGTACTAATAGCGGGTGCCGACTTCCCGAAGCTGTGGAGAACAGAGGTCCCTGTGAGCTGCTGACGACACAAGTGGGTGCCCGTGCGCCGGGGAGATTGGAAGCCGCCGCCGCTGCTGCCGCAGAGAGCTGATGCATGTTGGGCAAGCAGCCCGTGGACATCCTGGGTATAGGCAACCCCGCGTGGAACTGTCCGTCCACCCACTGCCGTAGCGTGCTCATGGGCGAGTCGTACGGGTAGTGGAAGTTCTGGGGGAGGTTGTTGCCGGGCATGGCGGCATGCACGCCGTTGTGGATGGGCGAGCGCACGGGGGACCGCGACCGGCGCTCCCGCTCGGGGCTGCTTGAGGTAGCCGTGTGCGCCAGCGACCAGATCTTGGGCTTTTCGGCCTGCCGGGGCGGCGAGGCCGCCGGCAGCGGCCGCTTTTCGCACGGTGGGGATCTGGAGGTAGGTCGGCATGTCGCTCGGACCATAGAGGGCGCCAGAGGGGCGGGGCTGGGACTGGGACTCCTCCGGTGGCAGAGGGGGCTACTGCAAAGTTCCCTGATGGGTCGGTGAGGATGGTGAATATGATGGTGGGTGTTTTCCTCATCGTCTACTGCGACACTTACAGAGTTCCTTCCCGGGCTGGTAACCACGAACCCAGCCGGTATCCTAGGTTCGATACGCGGTAAACCAACATGGCTGCTGCTACTACAGTCACTCACTATAATTTCCCTATCGTCATCATTATCATCCTCCTTCTCGTTATTATTTTCCTCCCTCGTTCCCTCGCGGTCTGATACTAAGAAGCAAAGAGAGAAAAAAATGGAGAGAATTGAGTGAAAATAATAATAAAAGGAGACATAAAGATCCATTGTATCAACTTAACTCTATAGGCATTCATTTGGGGTACAGTACACAGTGCTACCGCAATACTCAATCATCCTATAGGCCAGTGTAGTGAGAGTACTGCATACCGTATTGGGTGACGTGGAATGAGACGCCACAATGATTCGAAAATTGAAAATAATCTGATCGAAGCAAATAGCCATTCATAATTGTTAAAGACGTTCACTGCATAACATGGCCAGTGGGCGGGAGTATTCATAATTAATTTCAGCCACTATATCATATGGCTGTCGGCGGCTCGATCGAGTCGAGCCCCCGTGCTTTGGCAGTTAACAGCGGCAACTCGCCGTATTTGGTTTCAGTCGACCCTTTCCACTCCCCGATCCGTCATTGATATTTCCTCCCGTCGCCAGCGCCGTTTGTTTGCTGTGCTTTCAAGTGTCTGCCAGCCAGCCCCACAACCCCATCCCCGTATAGTGATTTCATGATGATGATGGCATCATCACCATCATCATTATTATCATCATCGCCGCTATACGAGAGAGTAGAGTGATAGAGCTAAAATAGCGGGGCGGTCGAAGCACGTACGCCGCCAGCCCCGGCCAAGGAAGCCCAGTGGAGCGGAAGCAAGCCTTTCCGCCCGTCGCCCGGATCAGTCCCCGTACTCGAGTGCGGCTTATTTGACACGCTCTCAGGCTAACGAAAAATTAATTTTCGCAAATTCTGCCAATTGAGCCTCTCTTTTTTTCATATTTTTTTTGTCCACGACGGCTCCTCGTAAAATTGCTCATCAATTTGAGGCACTCTTAGCAGAGAGCGGTGTGCACGACTCGACTCATATAATGTGGTTGTGTGAGTGCATGCGCCAACAGTGATAATATAATAAACGTGTAGAGGTTCTAACCACTGCACGTATTTCTGGGTGCAAAAAGATAATTAGGCACTACTGGCAGTTAAAGGGTTTCTGAATGAAAGAAGAAAATAAAACGGGCATTATCATTGAAGTTTCGTGTCGTTGACTGTTCAAACAGTGGTGACTCCGACTGCACCAAAAAGGGGAGAACTGTCAATATAATTGATAAGATTTAATGTATGGAGTGCGCGAGGATATATCGAGTGGGGAGGTTTTTTTATTAGCCGTATCGCAAGCTTCGCGCAACAGGCCTTTCACAGCGGTGCTTGTCCAACACGATCGAGGAAAAAAAGGCATCTCCGCAAATAGAAAAGGCATTGTGGACTCTCTTCTTCTTTTTCCCGTGGGACAAACACACACAAAAATAGTAGGGATGTGCTTTCTGGAGCAATTACTGAGCGAGCAAGACAAAGGGAGAAAAAAACCGTACGAGATGCCAGGCTGGAAAGTATTAATTCAAGCGGGTCAGACAAGACAGGCCCGAACCGATTAAACGCAGCTAATCCCCGCCTGGCATGAGCACAACTACACGGTGGATTTGTTTTATCTGACCTAAAGGCCAGGACATAATTAATGTCAAGACCACCTCGTGGGGTCCTCGATTAGTTTTTTTGTTACCCGGCTGAAAATAATTTGTTCGTGACTAATTAGCTTCATGATTTGAAGAGCTTTTCTTTAGAAATACCTCTAGGTATAGCGAGCTATGTCTGCTAGCGGCACTAGTGCTTAACATTCAGAGTAATCACTTGTGATACTAAATTTTCCTTCTATTCATAATTCTTATTTATATCAGTTTACAATATTTCAAAAGAGTTATAAATGCGCAGTAAAATAGACGTGTATACCAACTGGCGTATAAGCGGTGGTACTGAATTCAAAGTAAATATTGTTTCACTAACAATAAAAGCTTTCCAATGACACACGTTACACGTGCAGTTATGGTCGCTGTTGAAGAACTCTTTAACCAATTTATCAGTTGATAGATTATGTTTAGGAGTTTGGTGTTCAACAATAATGTCATTCCGGATGAGCAGGTTATGCACAACTTTGTGGGGGGTTGGTGGTTGGGTGATTGGGTTTCGAAGCTTTATCGACCCGTAGTTTACTGTTGAATGGCATGAACCGTATCATGTACCTCAGGCTGTATTCAAACTTTCAGCTGATAATGTTATCACTCGAGTAAATACAGCTAGTCAGAAAAGACTAGAACATAGTCAAACTTCCACTGAGCTTTATTTCAGCGATGAATATTTGAGTGTATGTATACACCATTTGCAAAAATACTGCCAAAATAAAGTACTGAATATTATGAAATACCCTATACTTGACTGTTGTTGGTGTGCTGTCGTTTTATAAGAAAAGTGATATTTTGTATAAATTCCTAATTTTAAACACTGCCCCCAAGTTATATAATTTAGTTTGTCCATAATATTTTATTCCCTGACGTCTATATATTGCTCTGTTTCGTCTGAAGGAAGTGAAGGAACCAGACTATACAAGAACAGAATGTTTGTTTGGCAGCAACTATGAACACAAACTATTTAAACAAGTCAGTGGTATAATATTTTACTAGAAAATAATGAATTTCCTAAACCCACCCTTAAGCAAACGGTATATACCACAGGGTTGAGATTGGCCATTTAGAAAAAAGTATGAAAATTGATGAAAATGTCTGAAACATGCATATATCGTTGTGTACAAACAATGTTTCTCTCCGAGATTCTGTGCAAAAACTTCTGCCCGATACTATTGTTAAGTGCCCCGGAGCATGAATAAAAGTGGCATCAAGGATCAACTTACACTGTCCATTGTGGCTGCTTTCCAGGTCAGTGCCAATCCCATCCATGTCGTCGTCTCGCTCGTGGTCCTCGCCGTCCTCAGACTCGTAGTCTTCCTTCCGGCCGTCGCCGCAGCGGTTGCGGGGCGACCAGGTCATCTTGTTCTCCTTTTTGAGGCGTCGGCGGGCGTTGGCGAACCAGGTAGAGACCTGGGTCAGTGTCATCTTGGTGATGATGGCCAGCATGATCTTCTCGCCTTTGGTCGGGTACGGGTTCTTGCGGTGCTCGTACAGCCAGGCCTTCAGCGTGCTGGTCGTCTCACGGGTGGCGTTCTTGCGTCGGGCGCCGTTTAGATCCATTGCACCGTACCTATTATAGTGAATTCACAACAAGAAATAAACCAACAATTGTACTACAAAGAAACAAAAACTAAAAACATCCTGAAATGTTCACGTTTACTTCAATGGGATAGAATGTAGTATCCAGAGACGCCACTTCAGCCGCTGTGTACAAAGTCTACGGAGAGTCGAGAAAATGTTTTTCCTGACAACTTTTGAAATGTTTCTCAGTCAAAGAATCATGTCTTTTCAACCATTTTGCACTGATTGACCTTCATTGAGATGATAAGAAAAACGAAAGTGGCTTCAGGTTGCCGAAATTCTGTCCCTTCAACGAACGGCCTAAATGTCAAGTAAAGTTCTAGCGGTCAAAGCGGCCTTTCAGAGCGGCCTTTGAAGTCAAAGCGGCCTTTCATTTCCGAATTACGAGTGTATACAGCGTGGCTACATACAATCCCGCGTATTTGACACCGTATTTGATGATTGTGCTAATCTAGTTCTGTGTCGATAGACGGTGTAAATAAACAGTGATTAATTGAGAGACAGAAAATTAAACAACCCTGAAGTTATGGCTGAAAACCATAACCCAACCAAACATACAATACTAGTTCAAGGTCTTATATTCATAACAGAAGGATTTTACAAAAATGCAAAATGAAAATTCCCAAACCACCACAAAGCTAAAATCATTTGTAAGCGCAGCCATTGTAAAATTGCCCTCTACAAATAATTGGGCCGGAGCACGCGACAAACTTGTTGTATTATACTAGGGCCTATACGCGCAAACACGCAAAATACAAACCAAGTCACACATACACGACTTTGAACAACCGCCGTTTAAGCAAAAAAAAATTATGACTTATTACACCCCGTTTTAGATATAAATGGGGAAGATGAATTGACAATGGAATTTGTTTTGTGTAGAGATCAAAAGCGAGTGCCGACGACAACTTGTGAATTGACGGGGGGAAATCTGAACCAAAAATTCAAGTCTAGGAACAAAATATGTGACCTGTATAAGATATGATGGCACTGGCAGTCATACATGTCGACAATAAATTAATTACACACTGGAACAGACGACTTGGACTAACAATTGAACGAAAATGGCATATATTGTTTTCATTACGACTATTTGAATTGTAAACCCGGCTCTCAAAAAGCCCGCGTATTTTTTTGTTCAAGCGCTGAATGATTGTTTTGGTTGTAGCTTTTCATGACAACCGAAGGAGAAATGTCCGTGTAGGGTTTCACTGCTTAAGTCGTTGAATATTGCCGGGTGCGCGCAGCGCGGTTTACGGGGGCGAAAACAGGTTTTGTCACTGAAGCTATTACTTAGCGATACTCTGTTTCAAATGTTGAGCAAGAATTATCCTCGATAAATCGGGAATTTCTTTGTTCCCGTTCTAAACTAAATTGCTGTTATCTTGTTATTTTAAAGGTAAACTAATATGTACTACTACTAAGATTGGCTATATAATATAGATGGGCTAGGAATCTCGGTTGCAGATTGTGTTCAATTTGCCTTAGCTGTTCGCGCTTGGTTCATTCGCTCAATAGCTTGGGGCAAAATACATGCGGGGGATGAAACAGTATTCACTGGGAACAGACAGGTGGAAAGCCAATATGTATCAGACGAAATCTATTCGTTGTTGGGTTTTCGTGTTTTATTTTGTTTTGGGTAGATCATTCACATGTCAAAGAATCATTGCGTTAATTGTCCATGTTTGAAACTGAACAAAAATTAAGCAGTTGATTTGAAAATGAATATTCATCATTTTCGGATCGAATAGGAAAGAAAGCATTTAGTACTATCAGTTAATGTGGTGAATTTCAACGTACACAAATTTTGCATCATTTGCTGGGAGTTGTCATGAAGTTAAGGTGGTAATTTTAGAAGAGGCAAAATAAAAGATCAGGGTTTTTTTTTCACCTCTGCGAAATCTGTCCGTTAACGCTAGACTGCCTCGACCCCATATTTCAATTCTCATATCATTTCTAAAATACGCGGTACTAGTCTAATTATTACATTTCAAGTATCAATATAATAATGACAATTAATAATCATAAGCCAGTTACTTAAATGAGAATGGCCAAACAATTTAAACAAAGACATACCGATCGCCGTAGTACTGATATGTGGTTGGGTCGTAGGGGTAGCATGCTGTGGGCTGGGCCAAAGCGCTCCATCCCTCCGGGTTCGCTTTCAAATCGTACGCCGAATTCTGTCCAATAAACACAAAAGTGATAGAGTGATTAAAATTTAACAGAATCTTATAAACTAAGTAACCTTCTGCACCTCTGTGGTGTAAACATAAGCTTAACACTGGCACAGGGACATGGGGCAACATCGCCCAAAATTATTGTTTGCACCAATATTTGTTGAGAGTTCATCGTTATTTCACAAAACAGTCAGACATTAACTAAACTTTTGATAACTAAATTAAAACAAGTCTCGCCAAAAAAAGTCTTATCGATTGCATTATCTTCCGAAATCCCCCTCTTCCTGTCCTAAAGAAGAAACAACGACTAAAACCGTGGCTAATACTAGCATATTAACCGCAGGGCTTATAGGCTGTAAGTCGGCAAATAAATCAAGCTCCTGCGATTCGCAATGTGGGTTTTCTTTCTCGTAATGTTTATACAAACAGTGCTTATACCGACACGGACGATTATTATGTTTGATGGCCGAACCGTAAGGTGATTTTGAGTGGCCGTCTGTGTACGTCCACACGATTGACAAAAAATGATGTATCAATATACAAGTTAATTGCAAACAATGCTATGGCGACAAGTTCTGCATATCTTTTGGCTTTGAAGGGTAAATATTCGTAAAAATTCAGAGTTGTTAATTGAGAAGCCTATTCACAGATTCTTCAATGCATATAAATTCAATCCTGATAAAAAATGTCCAAAGAATTTGTAGAAACGCATAGGCCTACCTCGCAAAAAAAAAATTCTAAAAAACAATTTTTCAGCAACTTGAAAACCCATATACTGTCAATTAATTAGCTTTTTAAACAACTGACAACAGGAACGAGTTTGTTTACTATGCGCATGCCCAGATACACATTTTATTTATTTTTTTTACGAAAGAATGAACTTGCATGTTAATCAGACAATTGTGACTGATAATGTTAACACCTCTGATTTACCCCCCCCCCCCCCCCCCCCCCCCCCCGCTAAAAAAAACTTAAGATAAAGACAACAAATAACAACTTACGAGTGGTGAGTAGAACGCAGAAGGATCAGCGGCGAAATGAACGAAGCCCGGGTCCGTAGCGTACGGGGACGTGTACAGCGCAGGCAGGCCGGCCACCCCGACTCGCGAGTGAAGCAGCGCTGTGGCGCGGTTGTCTAACGGGGAGCAACACACCGCTTGCCCCGTGTGGGGATCGGTGACGACCGGTCGTCCGCTCTCACAGCACGACGTGGCCGGAGTAGCGGCCGACATCAGTAACTGTTGGGAAATCAAAGCATAACAGAACAATTTGTATTATTCATTCAATACTAATTGTGTGTTTACTTTTCCTGACTTAGTTGTATGATAGAAATTCTAATTTGAAGTTTATTAAGTTCCCCGAGATTGAGAATGCGAGTTTCGTGTGCGATTTCTAATTCATCACTGTTGTGAATTACTCCAAAAAAGTACGCGCAGCAATGTCGGATATTGTACAAATATAAACATAAATCAGATCACATTTCGAAAAAGCACAATTAAAACGACGATTAAATTGTCATTCATGTTACAGTAGACATAAAGTTGAATAACTACACAACTGATTATTTGCACTTATAAAGCTCGGTTTACAACACGCTGTATTAATTAAAGCTAGTAATTAAATCTTAACATTTTTGAGATATATTTACCTGTGACGAGGCCGGATACGGATAACCGAACTGCGGAAAGCTTGTCATGGTCGTCTTCTCCAGTTTGAAGGATGATTGTGCCTCGAACCGGCGGCGAGAGGTTAGGGTTAGAAGAAGAACAGCGTTTTCCTGCGTAATAAAATCCTGGTCCGGTAAAGTGGTAATAATCCCATGCGTTCGATCTGTCCAGAAGTTGACCCCAAAAATGAGTTTCGCAGAACTCGATAAATAACCAAAACAAAACAGAAAGAAGAGAACAGTTTAAAAGTTGAAGAGATGCTGGAACGGACCCCTGGTTTATTAGTTCCTTGGATCTAGCAGCTGAAGTAAGTTCCCAAGTTTGTTACATCTTAGCTGAGACTCTCTCGTCTTGGTTTGGTTTAACGTGAGTTGAGAGTTGGGTAAGTCGAGGGGAAGTTGCTTCCATGCGGCGCGTGTCCTCACAAGTAAACTCTCTTTTTTTTCTCTATCGTTCGTGTCAGAGTTGTCAGTGACGAGCTTGTGGGTTACTACCAGGGCACCCCCTGATATCGGCTACCGTACCGCGCTTTATGGGGGCCCGGGGTCGTGTACATGAACATGTACATACAGGAGTACACAGTGTCAGTATCTAGTCACTTAGAGCAGAGAAGCAGTTAGGACCAGAACAAGCATGCGTGCACACGCCGTGACAGACGTACCGACGCGATTGGGCCAATCACGCGCTGCGATCGGCCGGGCACAGCACGGCTTGCTTGATTGGCACAGCCCCGTCATCAGCGTACAAGTACACGGGGTAACCACACAATGGAGTACCGTCTAGCTGGGCGTTGCATGCACACACATCTCCCTCCCATGGACCGAGTGCCCTCCCCCACCACTGGAGAAGAAAAAAACACCACAGTTTGATTAGCACCCTGCGACATCGTTAACATATTCATCGTTTTCTTAGGAATTACTGGGCACGTGTAACATGTGGAAGGCATGTTAGTGGCATGTCGGTACAAGGGGGAGAGATTTGCCCGGTCTGTTAACTCGTCCATATTATCAGCTCTTGCATTTTGCCTCTGCCCGCTGCGCTGCGTTGCGCTGGCGGTAGACAAGCCATTAAGGCTGTGCCGTTTGGCTGCCAAGAGCCGTTATAGTAGCAGCCCGCCACCAAGCGTCTGTATCAGGGATCACAAACCACGCGCAGTGGTTAATGTGTGATGGATTGAGTGCTGGCGCAATGCAGTCGTTTAGTGCATTCAAATCTAACTAGACATACAATACACTCCACCTTGATAGTCCAGTGGGGTGGTCGTGTAGATCTGTCCCCCAAATTTTTGGTCGTGTTAGTGGCCCCAGCTCCGAGGCAAAATCGTTCCATTGACCGGCCCATTCAAGAAAAGGAGAAAACCACCCTTTCTTCTCCCACGTGTTTCACAGATTATCTTAGTTCAATTGAATGGGAGCAAAAAGGGAAAAATAATGGCACTTTTTTTGTTCGAGGACCGTCAATGATACACAACCATGTCTTCGGGGCTGAATTCGGGGCGGTCAAAAAGCGTTTACTTACGGTCAGACACCTTTTACGACGGACAAAAGGAGACAAATTACCGCGATATGTCGGCCTGGCGTGGTATACTTGACACTGGCTATATACTCACTGTGTTCAAAATACGACTGTACTTTGAAGCTAAATCTATAACTTGGAATAACAGACACGCAGCTAACAAAATAACAAACACAAATTCTTAAAATATGTTTTTATATTTCAATTAACTCGGGGTGACATGCGTGACGGCAACAATGCATCAATTTAATATTTATTTACACGCCGTTTTACAACAACAACAAATGGTTATTTTTTGGTGAATGAATGATATTAACTTATACCCGGTCATTCCATGCACCGCCAACGCGGCAGCCCTATGAACTATCGAACCTATACGTACGTGAATAATTATACAGATTTCAAAATAGGCTTTTATCTCCATTAAACACACCTTGGAAATCGAGAGAGAAAAAAATCTAGCTATATATCGCACTTTGTTAGAAAACGTGTGGCCTAAAGCTTCACCCCACTTGCCCCTTTCTAACCACATTAGCTGGCGGCCACACGTATAAACCTGTGATATCAGGAAAACCGGAGATATAAGACGGCCATTGGACTATCAGACTCCAACAAATTTTACTGCAATATTTTTTCCTTATACATTTTTTTAATGAGTTAATAAAACCAATGAATCCTCAACATCGGCCGAGGCACTGTAGCTCGTAAACCTGAAACAAAAAAGAGAAGATAATGAGAAGAAGGTACAGTTTTAGAGGTGGGAGGAAAACCCTTCAGATGGAAACCCATGCACGGAATCAAGCAGGGAATGATAATCCAATCCACATTGACCCAGGCGGGATTCGAACCCGGGTCACTGCGTTGGAAGGCGAGGAAACAACGCCAACCTGACTCGCTTTTACTGACCGTGGGACGGGGCTGGGGCTTGGGTGGGTGGGGGAGCCAGTTCTGTTTACTCACATAGCCAAACATCATACTGTTGCTTAAAGGTATAGGATACACCAGTTGCAAATATCGACAAATTTCACTACCGAATTATCATAATTATAAATATACTTATTACGAAATATCTTAATTATTTGAAAGTAAATCCAGGCATCCAGCAAAATATTGCGCTAGATATCCTGTAATCGCGAAAAAAATCGAAAAAACAACATAAGAACAACTGCTTGACACTGGTTAAAAAACAAACGCTGTTTTTCTTGCTTTTTTATCGGCATCCATGATTGTACAACTTCGAACAGGTCAGTTAAACGATATTTACTGTAAAATACAACCCTCCAAATCCACCAATTTCTGATAATTCAATGGTGTATCCATCCTACCTTTAAGCACTATTTCATTGCGTGTATGTGCTAACGGTTGCGCGCATGGATATGTCTATATTTAATTGTTGCATCACAGATTTAAACGTGAATTTGCTGTGCTTACTACGGAAGCTGTGTTGTTTTTTTAAGCAAAAACGAAATCGGCTGTTAAGCAGCTTCGAGCTTGTAGTGTGATTTATATAATGCGTGAGAATTTTAAGCAGGTTTTCCACATGTTTTTGTGTCCACTTAGAAAATAGACTCATCGGCTACCACCTTGATATCGTGAACGGACTTGGAGTCCGTGTGTCAATGCGGGAGAGTGTGTCCACCGTGTCTTCTTATCGCGGCGGTCCAGTGCTCTTTTCCCCCATCATGCGTCGCAAGCCAACACGGCGCCCACATCACTCAGCTGGGGTTTAGTTTAGTCAGCGTGCGGTGAACAAGAGAAAGGAACAGAGTCCCAAAAGTGGCTGGAAAAGTTCAGAGGGCTGCGATTGTTTCTTTAAGATAATACACAACATTTTGCTTTTGCTGTATTTTTTTCTTCTTTAGAAATGGATGGATTTGGGGCGGGGTAGTATTTTATAGTAAATACTGTTACACTAGCCTGTTAAAGTTTTGTGTTCATGCTGGAAAAAACCAAGACGAAAAGAAGTTGTCCCCTAACCCTACTTTTGACCAAACGGAGCAATTTATAGACGTCAGAAAATTGTCAAGAAGTCAAGGAACCAGACTAGGTGGCTTGCATCCATTAAGTTAATGTATGTGTAACTGATTGCGATTAAACAAAACTTAATTTGGTAGCGGTAAATTGGGAGAAGTATTCGAGAAAAACGGTCGGTTTTGTCCAACAATGGTCGACTGACCACGGTTGGAAATTGGTACAACAAAAATCGCTGTTCTTGAAAAATGACGCACACCAGGGTTAAAGGTCATCTCCCCTGCCTCCGAGCCGCTTCATACTTCAGGCGAATGTGATGTGAATTTGACCTTACGAAGCATTTGTTGCGAAATTCGCCAGGGTTAAAAATGTGTTCAACTGTTGCAAATTCGCGGCGCGAAAACTTACTGTGACGTCACCAATATGCGTTCGCATTCTCTTTCGCGCCGAGTACGAACGGACTTGAAGCTTTTGAATAAATGTTTTCTACTTGGGTGGGGTGGGGTCGGGAGGGAGGGGGTGTCGTTGGCTTCAACACGCCGCCCGTTAAACTTGGCCAGAGCCGTCTGCAAGCCGAGGCGATTGCCTGCTCGCCCTTAGCACTCTGGATTTAAAAAAAAAACACATACACTTGAGAAAAATGAACTTTAATCTGCACTCATCGGTGCCGACCGCTTGACAGTTTCACGGCAGTCGAAATCTCGTTAATCTGCCGGTGAAGTAGGCCCGGGCGAGCGCGTTTACATAAGGTTAATGGTTGACGCTATTATTATGCTTGAATTGCGGGAGTTCCACACCGTGTTGTCGATGGTCGAGGCCCGGACAAATTGTAGTCATCATCATCATTATCGTCATTAGGCCATTTAGACGAATTTCCTACGTCAATTCCGGAGCTGTCTTGTCTGGCTAGGTTGTTGTTATTGTTTTTGTTGTACTGCCAATTAGTGATTTTTAGTCATTAGGCGAGATTTGGGGCTGAACCATTGACACCTGTGTTTCATCATTGTGATTTTGTCCATTACGCCAGTTTAAGTGTCGCCCTTTTACTCTGAGTTGGTCGCTGCCAGCAGTTGACCCAAAACTGTTCCACCCACGCTTCCCCCGACTCGAGTGTGGTGATCCATTGATTTCCCTGACTCTTCGCCCTTTTTTCAACCCAAAATCTCAAAGTTCTCAACCCTACACCATCCAATCCTCGCTATTTCAGTGTACATTCTCTGTGAGGATTCGCCATGTTTCTGCGACAGATCGACGATATGCTTGATGTTTCGCCCCATCGCTTTAAAGTTAATACGACTGTTTTAAAAGTATCCACAGTGGCCCAAACTTATACTCTAAAGGACCTTTTATCAACTCAACTATCCTGAGGCCTATATCTGTCAGACTTTGCACTTGCTAAAATGAAATTCTCAGTTTTACACCAAAACCTTACAAAGCTTTGCACTGTGGACATTCATTTGTCTTCATGTACATGTAGTTAACAAATTGTTGGCTAAATACATGTACTCATTCTTCTCGTGTTCCCATTTTTTACCATAAAGCTCTTTTTTTCAGCAAGGTTAAAACTGACTGTGGACGTGTGCAAGTCCACAATTAGTAACCTCTTCCCGCATCCTGTGGACGTCAATTATTCGGAGGTCCATGCACAGTAGGCCTACGTATGAATTGTTCGTACATTTCGTACATTTCTCGTTTCTATACAGAGATGTGAATTTCCCAATGATAATATTGGTCAAGTTTTACCTGAAGTTAATAGTACCGATGTTTGATAAATAACAGTTGCCCAATTATGTTTTTCCCAATTATGTTTTACCCCGTAGTACCAATGTTTACATCTTTCAAAATTGCATAATGGATCTTGTCCCCTATTCATATTTCAATCACCAATTGTAAAAGTACGGGCCTTGGCTTTGCCGCAACTTAGAAGTTGAGATGTGAAGACTTTTGGAATCTTGAGTCCGGATTCTTTTAGTATTAATAGGCCTATAGGTAAAACTCCTTCTAACTCCCAACAATCTGACGCTTACCTCGTGTCGTTTATTAACCCCCAAATCGCACCCATTTACGTCACATCTGAAATTCATCTTCCTCGTGGAGATAATTTCGTTATCAACAGAGAACTTGGGGGGGTTGACCCCCCCCCCTTTCTTTTCCCGTCTCACTTCCCGTACTCCGTTTAACTGCTGTGCAGAGCACATTTACCCAGCACTCGAGATTTAATAAAAACCACTCGACGAAAAATGATACAACCGTCTTGATGACACAGGAGAGGAGATATTTTTCTATCGCAAGCCTCCTTAATTTTTTGTTCGCGCGGTCTCGAGTCCGATTTAATGGTTTTATTGGCCGAAACTCAGAGGGCGGCATAATTGGCCTATCAGCCCGCGCCCGGTGGAGTGGCTGGCGAGCCCGCGGCGCGGCCCCTGCGCCGCGCCGCTACTTGTCTGTCCAGCCATAGTTCCGTTGTCGGTGGCGTTTATGTTTAGGGCGAAGATGTCTGTGTGTTTATGTTGTGGTGATTATTTAAGTGGCCCGTTGGCATGGTTACAAACGCCATGTTACTGCCACTGTGTGCTGGGTACCGGGTATAATGGTTTGCTATAGGAAAGATTTTGGATAAATCAAACTCGTACGCATTCGTTTGAACTATATTTTTGCTACGATTTTAGAATTTGGCTAACACGTGTCTATTTCATCTGCTTTGAAGCCATGTCGGTTCATAGTACATGTCTATTTCTAATGCTATGGTCGACTCAGACTCAGAAATGTACCTCTGTGGTAAAATTCCCCCCCCCAAAAAAAATAAAAAAAATATATATAAATAAATAAATAAATTAAAATAAAATAATGCCTCTGTGATGAAACCCCCCCCCCCCCCCCTTTCTTGGTAAATGCAATGTAACCACGCCTTCATGTAGGTACAGTACTTGCTTATCCGTGGATTTCTTGACACGATACACCTAACCTTAACTATCTTGGTAATGATTAAAACGAAGGACACACAAATCGGCTCGAATCAAAAAGTCTGTAGGCACTGTTTGTTTTTTCCGTCTGTCTGCCTGTCTGCCAGTGTCTTTCATCTTAAAGTGTCCTTGCAGATTTTGTTCGCTCCCAAAGCCGCATCTATTATCAAGACCACATGGTCAGGCCAGCCGACTCATCATTCGACACAAGCCCAATTTTCCCCACTACGGTATTGGGTGTTGACTTCATTATGGGGCGGTCTCTTCACAAAGTGAATTGTGTTGTCTTTTCGTGTTACCCGTCCTAATGAAAAGTGGCTGTTTATGAAATTCCCCAGGACGTGTTTTAGTTTAGATATTAGATACTTTGCATTGGTTCTTGTTTAAAGTATAGGATACCCCATTGGTAATTGCTTGAATTATTATAAATGGGTGGATTTAGGGGGTTGTATTTTATAATATCGTGTAACTGACCTGTTCGAAGTTTTACAATCATGAATTCCGAGGCGTTCGTTTTCAACCGGCGTGGGGCAGTTGTTCTTATGTTGTTCTTTGGGGGTTTTTTCGGGATCGCCGTCCGGCGATCGTGATTTTTTTAAATAAAAATAAAATACAATTTTCGGAACAATTACAGGATATCTAGCGCAATCATTTTGCTGGATGCCTTCAATCAATATTTACTTTCAAATAAGTAAGATATTTAAGTCTTAATAATTAGGCAGTAATTGTTTTCGATATCTGCAAGTGATGTAGGCTATATCCCTACCTCTATAAGGCAAACCATTTGTACAAACTATACTTGGCCTAAATGATACAAAATAGTCTCAAGCATTTTGTGGAATTTACATGACGCCTGGTGTGCTGTCATTTTTAAGAAAAGTGTAATTTGTATAACAATTTCCAATGATGGTAGGCCGAATATCTTCGGGAAAAACCTGACTATTATCAAATACTGACTTCGGTTTATATAATTTAGTTATTGTAGTCCCCAGCGTTTTTGCGATCTTTGAATGGATGCAAGCCAGCCATAGTCTGGTTCCCTATAACCTGATAATTCCCTGAATGTTTCGTCCGAAGTAGGGTCAGTGAACCAGACTACAAGAACAGCCTGTATTTCGTTTTCAGGTCAGTGTAACGATATTTGCTGTAAAATACTAACCCCCAATTCGTCCAAAATTGCTACGTACCACCTAAAAGTACAACCATGAATCGTTGCTTTCAAAATTGCCAAGTGTTGTAGGTACGACAACAACCTATTTCGTTTTTGCCTCGTAGGCGATTCATGAGGGTACATTACATCAGATGGCGTTAGGGATAAAGCTTCGTTCTAATTGAGCCCGAACAATGATTCATAACAGTTTATAGAGTTCCCATTTATTTGCTTTTTTTCTGGCTCCTCTAATTGATGCGCACCTGCCTAGACGGTCTGGGGTGAGTGAGCGTGTGCTGCGAGCCTCATCACCGGGGCCTTACCCTGATTAGACCCGGCACGTATTGAATCATCGTCGGGGCGCAGTAGTCGTAAATCTGATGTGCCAATTGGTTTTACGCGCGAATAACGGAAACGGTCAAAACGTTTGGCGGTGATGAGCGATTGATTGCCGAAGAACTACGGCGTTTTTCTTTTTACATCACTACTGTATTTAACTTAAAAGCTGGGAAGTGTTACATCCCCCACGATCTTACCATGGAGGAATTTATTCCTCCATGATCTTACCAACAATTGGTGTGAATGTGACACCCCCTTTTAATAGTGAAAAGGTGTCGAACTTCAATCAACTTGGAAGAAGATAAGAAACTGATCATAAATGAGCAGTTGATTTATACTTTTATAAAACAAATCTAAGTGAACAAAGAAATTGGCAAGACAGGACTGGAACCTGCGACCTCCGGATTGGCGACCTGGCGCTCTAAGCTATCTTGCGCTGTGTTGGCGGTCTCCCAAATTGTCTGAATTCCGTGTGGCCAGGGATCAAGCCCAATATGATACAACCTTTGGAAGCGACATTGTTGGGGATCACTCAATGAGGATACAACTTTTTATCTTATACTATAGGCCTACACACATTTAGTTCTAGCTCGATGGGAATTAGTGGTGGCCGGCTGTGCCATTTTATGAATTTGTGTTGACGCTTAAATTAACGACGACAAGTTTAGTGAAGTTTTTTTTTTGCTTTCTTAATCAGTGATGTATAGGCCTAATCCTGCACTGTGGGACGGAAGATTACCAAATTTTGTTATCGTAAAAAAAGACAGATTTGTTGGGGAAAGTCTTTGGAGGCAATGGTGTCGAACGCTAATTATATTAATTTACGCCTGCACCTGTTAATTAGCGGGAAACCATTGTAAAAAACAACTGTTGCTTTTAAAGTGCACGGCAAAAACTGCGATGTTAAAGTTGGTATCTATAGGACCATCTGGTGTTAAATTGTACTGGTGTTGTTCTATATAAATACCGATTGGTGTTAAATTAACACCACGGTTTTAAGAGGATGGCGACTAAAAGATGATCGTGAAAGGAACTTTCCGTATAGAAGGCCATTTATACGCCTTAACAAGAAACGATAGGGTTTTCATAGTCTGATGAGGAAAGATGGACGGAATAAGTTATAATTACTTGTCTTGAGATAATTGTCTATAAGTAATTCACAAATTAAATAATTAAGAGATGTTGAATGAGTAATTTAGAGTGTTTTTTTCTCCATTGAGCGGAGTTTCGTGCGAGCCACATGTTGCACCTGCTCGGAAAAGGGCGGCCCGGACCGTGAAAAAGTCGCCTTTGCTCGGCCGGCATCCGGCCCGCTTGGCCCCACCGAAAGATCGATATAAAATAAGGTGTTAAGAAAACCACCTTCCAAGTCTTCTTTTCCCTAAAAATGACTTTCCAGTGAAAAACAGAAATTCTGTGGGTAATAAACGTGGCCTAAAATGCATGTGGTCTTTGTTGAAGGTTTGGGGGACAATTAATCGGAATTTGTCGAGTGGGAGAAGCGCCACAACCGAGCGATTTTGTCATCTTTATTTTTACTGACACATTCTCCCTCTTGTTCCCTTGGTGTCAATGAATTGTATCCAACACAATCTCGGCTGAAAGGGCTAAAGCCAGCAAATTGCATCTTGACATAAATTTTAGGCTTATCTCCGGAAATTTCGAATCCAGCGGACAACGAGGGGAATAATAGCGGAGCGCGAGGCGGGAGCAAACTCCATCGTTATAGCTCCGACAACACGGTCGAGGGGCTTTGGGTCTTTTAAGTTGTTTTGGTCGTAACGGCTTGAAAAGTTTCACTAAATTGAAAGATGTCAGACTGTTTGGAATTTGTATGTTTCAACCACAATAAAAGGTCCACCACACAACCATTCGTTTTGTGCCAGTGCGCGCGGCAAACAAAATGCCTACAGAGGTTTCATTCAATTTTAACAAAACCGGAATTGGTCAATCTGGTTTTTTTTCAATTCTTGACTTGCCAAATTGATACCGTTGTTTTCGTCTTTCCGCCTCTGACTTTAACTCTGGACTATATTACCAGCATTTTCTTAATTCTTTCTCTTATTCAAAAGTCGTAAAGTCGCCATAGATTTGTGGGTTTGTTGGTTGGCTATTAAACCGACTTATGAAAATGTCAACACTCGAGCAAGAAATAAATAGATAACGACATTTGCTTGGCCATAAAATGTCGAACGTTTGCTTGGATAGAGTGGCTTGGAACGTTCAATATTTGTTTGAGAACGAAGTTGTTTTGGGGAAATTCGGGCTGAATAATAATACAAAAGAGTGGAAAGCTCACTTTCACAAAGAGTAAATTTATAAAACCACTCCAAAAAGAGTGTAAACTACTCCCCAAAAAGTTTTTTCTTTTTAGGAGCCAAAGGACAACTCTCTTTTTGGAGTTGTCCTTCATAGGCCTGTGGGAATATCAATCATTCGAGTGGTTTTCTAAGAATTTTACCCTTTTTGAGAGTGAGTTTTTCACTCGTTTACAATTGGAGAATATGTAAGACAACTTCATACACTTTAAAGGCTTGTTTTGCAGGGATGTAGTCGAGTCCATCACAAGTCCCTGCAAGTCCCTATAAGTCCATCACAAGTCCTTCAGTTCCAATTTAAATCACAAGCTATTCAAATCAGCTTTAACAAAAGCATTCCTTCACCATTGTTCATCCAGTTACTTGTGACTGCCTTTATGAAGGAACTTGTGACTGGATTCACGAAAGGACTTGTGAACGGACTTGCAGGGACTCGACTACAACCCTGTTGTTTTGTGACTGATAATATATGCGAATGACTAGATTGAAAAGTAGGATACACCATTGGTAATTGTTTGAATTTTACAATCATGGATGCCGAGAAAAAAACAAAAAAAACAAACGGCGTTTGTTTTCAACCGGCAATTGTTCTTGTTGTTCTTGGGTTTTTTCGCGATCAATTTTTGGGAACAATTACAGAATATCTGTCGCAATCATTATTTACTTTCAAATAAGTAAGATATTTCCTAATAATCAGGCGGTAGTAAACATTTTCGATATCTGCAAATGATGCACCTTTTAACTTATTCAATTACGTTTATTATCGTAGTTTGAGTTGTTGATCTATAGATATAACAATAAATGCGCAGAAACTTCAGGAAGGTTTTGTTCCGATGGCCGCACTTCTTTATGAATATTGATTTGGTCGCTGCTGGTTAAAAAAACAAACCAAGGAAGAACAATTCCAGCTTTCGAACCATATAAGATGCAAAATAACACACAGAATTTTCAGTTGCATCTTGAAGGTTTTTTTTGTTAACAAGTTCTGTAGCTATAAGTTACTTGGGTCAATGTCCAAGCGAGCACCACAAATCACTCCCTGCATGTCACCCTCAAAAGGGGAGTTAGAAATCTCGTCCATGTCCCGCCCGGAGGAAAGAAAATTGTGTCGCGAAAATTTGTTTTTCTTTCAGCTTCGGTCTATTGTGCCGGTAACTGGAGCTTTTCTCTTCATACCGTGTTTTGGGTCTTTTACACTCGGGGTCTGGGGGTATATATACCCGGTATATATACAGTGAAGAGGTCGTTGACAACCTGTCCCCGTTCAGGAGGTAATTTAACATGCACATACCCCACGGGTTATAATGGCCGTGTTTTGTGAAAGAATCGCGCCGTATTGTGCAGCTGAGAAAAACTCGGGCAGACATAATGCCAACTAGTAGTAGCTGTGTCTTGGTTTTTCAAAAAAAAATCCACACCACTTTAATGAAACACTAAAAAAAGAACAACAATAGCGAAACAAAACCAACATGGGATAGAAAAAAAAATATTTTAAAAAAGATATGGGAGAGAAAAAGCTGGCACGAATGCCATTGTAGATTTCTGTTGGTTGAGGTGAGGTTTGTTTAGTCTTTGTCTCTTTTGTTCTTCTACATCTGTACGAAAAAAACTTATCACAAAAATGACCAAGTATAGTTAGCGCTGGTTTTTTTTACCGCCACGGCAAACAAAAACCGGCTGGTCTACGGGCCGAACACGGGTGTTCAACAGGGAATTAAAAACAGGGTTGGGTTTGCGGCTGAAAGAGGCTACGTCGCTCAGGGACATTGTGAAACCAACTCTACAAAAAGCCTACAAGTCTACAACTAGAAGAAGAAAAAATGGACTATTATCACAGAAAAGGGGAGAATGAAGCTTGACAGTTTCTAACCCGGAGACCATAAAGTAACTTTCTTGTTCCACAACAAGTTCCTTAGTGCACAAATAAAAGAAAAAGAAAGAGCCTTGTAACAAAATAAAATAATAGGCCGTAATCGTGAACCCTTTGGCAGGACTGATAGGTTTATGAGCGGACATTTACGATAAAATGACGTCATGGCAACGTGCATTACTTAGTCAATAACGTTTGTTTTCCCATTAATGACTTGCACCATCACAGAACTTCAATCATATCAAATGATCAACAAATCCTAACCCTAACCCAAAATATACGTCGTCTATATGGGTCTGTCCAAATTAGAGGTCCAATTTGTCTTGTTCATGTTAAATCCGACTCAAGGTTTGTGTTTATTATACAGGACACATTTGATGCACTCAGGGTACCGAATTTAGAAACCTTCCATTTCAAAGAGAGATTAGGCCTATCGCACAAAGCAAAAATCAGGGAAATCAAACAAAACAAAGTTTGAAGTCAATTTTAATTATACGTGCACCGCACGAATTCACAGATACCAAGGCGAAAAAACACTACCTACCCCAAAACACAATTAAATACCGATAAAAATATATTAGCATTATAGTTTTCATAATGGAATTTGAAGAATACACGAAACTTGGTTGTGTACCAAATTCGTTGACCACTGAAATTTGTTAACATTGGGCCTACCATTGGGCCTACCCATTAATATGCATTGTTCACAAAACACACTGCTCGCACATCAAACAAACAATTCACCAAACACTACAATCTCATCAATAACCACAAAAATAGTTCCAACAGACTGAATTCTTTATTGTCTTTTTGTGTGTGAACCGTCAGTCAGTAATTGCTTGTTCAACTAACCATACCCAAAAAGTGTCCTTTCAACAACAAAAAACCTTTAATATTTTTAAAATACACTTCGCAGAATCACTGGAGCTCAACAGACAGTAGCAGATTTGATGAATTTTGTTTGAGAAAGAACACGAATTATTATACGAGAGTTGTTGACATCGTTCTGTCCTTGGTGGTCTTTTGTCCGTCCTAACCCGGCCGAGAATATCAGATAAACACGGCCGGCCTTTTACTCCTGTCACCCTGGCCGTCAGCGTGTTGAGATAAGTGTCCTTTTTTTAGGTCACAAAGGAACCGTCATTATTTACAATTTTGTTTAAAATCAACTGTCCAACTAGTAATTGTTTTATGGCACGGAAGAAAAATGTATTATCAAAAATCTGCGTTTGCACTTTTTGGGAGGCCGAGCTCGAGTTTTAATCTTTCACCAACATCTCCGCGAGAAAAAGAATCTCCATTGCACGAACATTGTATCTTAGGTAATAATAAATAACGTGTTCTGAGTGGGAGGGGTGGGTTTAAACCTACCCATTTTATAATCGACAGAAAAGACATCGAATCTCATTGCAAAACCAACCACGTCTAAATTTTTCTCGTTTTGTTAATTGGCGAAAAAAACAAAACCAAGTTTTGACCATTCGGTACAGAAATCAGTCAAAATGAGAAGAGGAATTTGTCTGGATTTGTGTCGATAGATTTAGCGTGCAAAATATAGTCAGCGTGAGTTTGTGCTCACGGTAAGCCATTTGTTTAAAACATTGTTTATACACTTTTGGGGCTCACAATTTTCTATTGGGATTGGTTACAAAGACCCTATTTTTTCTGCCGGAGAGAATTACCAAGCACACTATTTGACATTGTAAAAGTTGAACTTATATAATTATTGCGATCTTATTAAATGTCTGTTTTTTTGAAAAAAATTGTGAACCTCGACAGCGCTGTAAAATCTTTGAAATTTTTCGCTAAAGATACCAATAGTTCGACATGTCTGATTTTTTATGTATCTCTAATTTTTAGCGACCAGTGACCAACCTATGAAATCCCTATTGACGAGTTACCAATAAGCTCAGTGGAAAGCGTTCTACATTTCGCCTGACGATCACTCATCTATATTCCCGGGTTTTTTTTTAGAAAGAGAAGAGAGTTCAACAAATTCGCGAACACTGCCCGACCATGTTCTTTTGTTATCTATGTTGGCATGTAATCCATTACGTGTCAAAGAGATGGAACAGTGTCGAACTCCCATAGAAAGGTGGGGGTTGTTCAATGAACGTGCAAAACCATGTACCAAAACCGATTCGAGGTTTTTTATTTGTTAGGTTTTTGGGGGGAGTTAAAAAGAGAAATAAGTTTGTAACCTTTCGGCGAGGATCAAAGTGCATATAGGGTTTAAGAAAAGACTTGCCCTGTCCCGGGACAATGGTCGTTTGTATAATTATAAAGGCCTTTTTTGGCAAACCTTCCACACACACAAAAACAGCTACAGTGACAGCTAAAAAAAAATCAACTTGACGGATCGGGTCTGTAATTTCTTGTCCTCTTTTCTGGTCGCCTCTTTGTTAGAATAAGAGGGCCATTTTGTAGGCCCTGTAGCACTGACGGTAGATCAGCTTTATTCGGGCTGGCTCGTAGAGAGAACTGGGGGAAAAAAGAAGTGGTTTTTTTTCCGCTCTTTTTGCGAGGGTAACTCCCGGTCACAGAGTCTCTGGGTGGTTAACCCGAATGTTTGAGAATATTCAACCCATATCTAGCTCCGTTTGCAAGTGACCCGTATACATATTTTCTTATTTTATTTGGTATATGCAGGAAAATACCTACCTTCCGAAGCTTCACGAAAATTTCTTGAAACAAACAAATGTATTCCAAACTAAAATTGCTTTGTTTTTTACAATAAAACAAATAGTCTTTAATTTTGTGTATGTTACAATATGATTTGTGTATGTTTTTTTATTTTTTTAAAGCCAGCTTTTATTTAGATAGGTCTTTTACTAAAAATAAATATAGACCCTTTTGAGAGAAAAAAAGAGATTTTATTTTAACTGAACAATTAAATACGGTCAATGATGAAAGTACCTCTAAGTTATATTAAATGGACAACCCAATAAATGGGCCCCTCAATTTTTCAGAACAATTACAAGATATCTAGCGCAATCATTTTGCTTTACTTTCAAATAGGTAAAACATTTCTTAAGAATTTGGTAGTAAAATTTATCGAAATCTGCAAATGGTGTATCCGCCTTTAAGTTATAGCATGACATGGGATTTGGGCTCATAACCTGATTTACCAAGCAAAGGTTTTTTGTGCCTAAGTAAATATTTGTGCTTAAGCAAATTGGTCTCACTACAGGGCTTTCATTACCTAAGATAAAACTATAAATGTTGTGGGTACAATTTAAGATACCAAACGCGTTTACCGCCGGGAAGCCAATGCGGTCAGCAGCCGGTATCTGCACCGCGCATGATGAACGCGTATAACTTGAGCAAATCGGTTCCGACGTTGAACGTTTGCGGTTCTGGCGAGGTAGCGCCACGCAGTCCCGGAATCCAGACTACATAACGGATGGAAAAGTCATAATAAACTGCCAGGATTTTCCAACATTCACAGAAGAGACGATCATCCTACTTCTTCGCAACACTGTCTGGTCTCCCGATAAGTAGTGCATGTTTATGTTGTTGTTATACAAAACGATAAGATGGTATGACATCGTGGTGTTTTTTAATAAGCAGGGCATGTGCAAATTTGTTGTGTAGTGAGAATATACGAGATAGACACATTTTTTTGGTCTAATTAAATGAATCGGTCTTGCAGACAATATTATGGTTGATTTATGATATCCAAAAGTTTGGGTGGTGGATTAAAGTATAATTAGATAAAAAGGATTTTACACGGCATAAACATACAGGGTGTCCCAGAAGAAGAAAAAAATGAATATTTTCAGGTGGTTCAAGATTAATGTACTGGTTTTCACACATGTGAAAGAAGATTTGTTTTTTATGAAAAAAACCCTAATATTCCATTTAAATCCGACCACCCGAATTAGGAGTTACCCCAATTTTAGGGATGCAAAGTCGTGTATTTACATTATACCGAAGTAGCATTGTTTCATTTGATTTTATAGTATAAGGCTGTGATTTGTTTCTCCGTAAAATAAATGATTTCTGCATCAGACAAAATGATCGGGTTTTTTCTTCTTTTTTTCTTGTATAGCACGGAGTTGTAAAACAAGTTTGTAATTACTTCATTCCGTAAACGATGCGTCTGAATTGCCCTCTCGCCGCGACCGGTTTAACCTTGAGCAAACGACGGGAGGAGAAGTGCCGCGCGTACGGCCGACCTGTGTCGCTCGATCACGCTAAAGAACTTCAAAAACCTCCCATCCGTCTCGGATTCTCAGTAAATTGGTTGTGACGTTTGTCCATCACCAGTCGGGTTGTAAGTCTTGATAGATGGCCCGAGCTCGCCTCGTCTTCTCTATCCCGGACGTCAATGGGCTAACAAGACCACGGAATTATCCAAGACTTATCCAAGGATTTATATTTTAAATAAAATCAGCTCATTAAGTGAATAATTTAGAAAGCAGACGAATAATGTCTGCGTTAGAATTGGGTCGGCACCAGTCTGGCATGCATTGCACACGCTGAAATTTTAAGTTAAACTCAATGCCTCTTTCTGTACGATAAAACATATGTAAGACGTCACGGTTTAAATAACATTACAATTAATTCAAAGACTTGTACATAATTAGTATGCCATATTCTACAGACCAAAGTTCGTCAACATTCAGAAGGAACTTTTTGACTACATCAAAAACTACATCGTCGTGCCTCTTTGGTTCATAGGATAATCGCCGTGTGGCTTGGTTAGGGTAGCCCCACTCCTAGTGTAGTCCCACTCCTAGCCCCTGGTGGGGCTAGGGCTGAATTGTCAGTTTGGTTGTTCTTATTAAGTGTTATACCCAAACATTTGGCGTGGCAACGTGCGTACGTGCACTCTCCACATACCAAAAAAAACTTGCCAAAAAATGTATGTGAAATTTCTATAATTGTTTATTAGTTTGAGTATCATTTCACCGATTGTTGAAAATAATTGCCCCGACTGCTGGAAATAGTTTCCCTAAAACTCCGGGAAAATGAACAACAGTTGCCTAATTTCTGAAGGTGTAAATATTGTTCACATCAGTAAAATAGGACAAGAACGCTACCACATTGATCGTTATTGGTTGTAGCAATACCATAGCGCTCTATGGTTGTAGTTTTCACCAAGTAAATTAATGGCCTTAATCCCCTGAGATCTAAACCACGTTTTTCTTTTCAAGCAGGGGCGATGTTAGAAAACCTCTCTCGCTTAAGTGCCCATCTTTTAAACTCTAGGCTCGCAGAGTTCCTTTAAAGTCGCAGTTACGACCAGCACCACATCACGAAGCAATCTGGTAGCGTCATCGGGGCGACATCGCCCGTAACGCCAGGCGCTAAAGCCATATTGGGCCCGTCCCAGAGCACACATTCTCCCCGCTGAACATCACCGGTACTAGATGATGGAAGAGTCGCTTGGGTAGGTCAGATGGGGAACAGAGTGTCATGCAACACTAGTGCACGAGGCAATAAACATCATATAATGAATGTACACATCTCTACGTCGGTTGCATTCTGCGTGCCTGTTGTAAAACATCTGGCCGCAACATAATTATAATAGGCATGTTTGTTAGTTACGCGTGTTTTGAGAAAAGACAAATTGTGGTCTGTCGACGATCCTCGGCTGCCAACTTCGTGGCGTGAAACGTTTGGTCTGGTCTGGCACAGAAATAAAATTAATACACACGCGACCGGGGAACACAACTTTGAGAAACACTGTTTGTTTTAAAAGTTTATATTTTCAACTCGATGTTCTTGCCGATGTATTATTTCAAATTTCCATACTCCATTTTTTGGTCAACTTTAAACTAGAGTGCAATCTGTCGTTCTCTGTTGCGCTGAAGATGTGTTGTTACCGATGTTCTTTTTCACACTTATTCAAATCATTGTTAATGTAGTTGTGAACAATCCAGGGACAATGTTTACATCTAAAAAACTGCAGACGGGCTCAAATAACGATCAACTTACATTTTGTATAGTAGTTGGTATAAAGAATTGCACATTTCAAAAAATTCACAGTTCGGTGACCTTAAAACAACTTCCTTCCCAAAGCGCTTGTCAAAGTAATTCGTTTAAAAAACATAATGCCCCTAAAAATGCTGTACCCATACAGGTAAACGTCATTCACCCTAATCTGTTTTATGGATAGACGGACATTTTGAGTGTACAAGTTCTTATGCCGAATATAGCTTGCGGTGACATGGGCGATTGTTCAACGGGCAGTCACCCCTCTTTCGCCCCACTACTCGACCGGTCGTCACCCGGTCCAGCTTCGACGGGCCCCTCGGACCCTGACACCCATACCCATGGCCCGTATATCACCCCAGCTCTTTCAAATGTCATTATTGTCGCATTCTGTTAACCATTTCTTGTCAGACGCACCTTGGGGCGCTCGGACTGATTTTGTTGACAGGCTTTGATTTGAACAAACTTTGGTGTGATTATACTTGGGGTATATTTTTTTCTACACTTTCAGATCTGCACTGGGGTATATGAGTATAATGCCGTTTTTAAAGGAGCTGCGAAGCGACTAGGCCAAATTTATTTTGTTATAGTGTCGAGGATATTCCAAACTTTATTTAGGCCTATGCCTCTCATTGTTATTACAACTTCTTTGTTATCATTAATTGTTTCTTGAAATGAAACTAAGTGCTCATCAAACGAAATGACAATTATAGTCGGGGGAAAAACCAAGAAGAATATTCCGGGAAAACCCACCGAAAACCGGCAATCCATATGGAGTTTTCTTCACACCTCGTTTACCCTATCCCACATCCCACTACTTGCGCCGAAGATGACAAAGAACCGACATAAAAAGGCCAACGCCCCAGCCTGTCAAGACAGTTATAGCTTATATTCCTCCATGGTTATAACGTGCCTAATCCGAGAAACTTGGATTGGCGAATTAATCTCGCCACCAATATAACAGTGTCCCGGTATGATTATAGGCCTTTATGGGGTTTCTTTTGTTGGAATTATGTTGATGTTGTCGCACACGTATACGTAGCGGGAACTTAATCCAAACGGAACAGAAGAAGGTAATAATAAAAGGCATGAAAAGACTACCCTGTTCTTTTATTAAAAAGTAAGGTTTTATTCGTGATGTTTTGATAAAGATAGGGAGAAGAGGGGTATATTCTTTTTGTTTATTTTTTATTCGATCCATCTGACAAGCTTAAAATAAGGGATTCTATGCCTGTTTTTTTTACAGCCGCCGCGGCCAGCATCTTAACATTAAAAAAAAATGTATTCTAACGTCTAGCAAACTACATAGTAAAACCTCGCGGCTTTGAAAACACCATTAGTCGTAAAAACACAATAACCTGTGTTTTCATCGCTCGGGAGAGTTTACTTCGAGAAAATACTGCCCTATTTCATCACGTTTTTGTTCTGTTCTCCTGTTTTGTTCCCGCACCAAGTATGTCATTGCGTCTTTGTACTCTTTGCGGGAGGATTTGCTCGACTTGTTGTGGTATTTGTTATTCTTCAACGAGATGGGGATATAATGTAATCATGTAGGCTACTGTAAGCTCTTTTCAACGGTAGCGTGTGTAAAACGTAACTGAATAGGGTTATTAACACCCACATTCCAGCTGTCACTTTCAGCATAGAGAATTAGCATTCCGGCCCGTTAGATGAGCTCACAAACCGCAGCGTCTGCCACTGTGTAAACTATAACGCCGTTAATTACAAAACAAAACTAGACTCTGGTGCGACAACAAAGGGTCGTGAATTGGCGGTAAGTCATATGACAGCGGCTTGTAAAAGAGAGCTGTACGCCTTTTGTGGTTTTGATCGGTTTTAAATCGCAGCGCCCTCTTTCGATATTATACCAGTCCAATTTTCAAGGTCTGCAAGCATGGTGCCTGCAATCTTTAATCGTTAAGTGCGTGATATTGTCGAGATAGGTACCAGACTTGTGCTTACCTGGAAAAACGTCGGGCGGAAAATCCGAGTGTCTTCAAAAATGACGTGGTAAGTTGTTTATTTTCCACAAGAACACGACTTATTTATTGTATTTTGTGTGCTGGAAGTGTAGTCAAACTGAACCAAGGGTCAGTTTGAAATAGGGATATGTGGACAAAGGATTTGTTTGACCACTTTTGAATAGTTCAGTTGTTCTCGCATTGATTACCATTGCGCATTGGGTTGCCATTGTCATGATGGGTTCAGCATGTATGATGTGTGCGGTAAACGGGTCAACACAGAGTTATATACTCGTACCCGAGTCATCTCGTACCCGAATCATCTCGTACCCGAGTCAACTCGTAGTACCCGAGTCAACTCGTAGTACTACCTGGGACCAACTCGTAGTACTAACTGGGTCAACTCGTGGGTACTAACTGGGTCAACTCGTAGTACTACCTGGGTCAACTACTACCTGGGTCAACTCGTACCCGCAGTGTTGAAAATTATACACTATTCTGGAATTTTATCCGAACATTCATGAGAATTTGTAATCCTCTAAATCATCCCAACATTTTGAGAATATACTCTCAAAGCTGCCTTAGTAGGACAGTTTCTTACCGATATCAGAAGACATAACTTCCAAGGCAAACCAAGAAAATGACTTTCTTACCCCTTTTCCCCTAAGGACTAAAGTACAGGCATTGCATGACACATACCCTGCCTGCACAGAGGAAGTGCCTCGTTTATTTGCGAACTGTCCAAAGTGCCGGTCACAGTAGATACACAGCCCCTAACAACTACGAGCTACTTCACACTCGGCTCTCACCCCTTTTGCAACCGCACGGGGAAACACACGGCCTTTGCCTGGGCGTTGAAAGATGTGCTCTCCAGCTATTGCTTTGATATAATTTCTCTAAGGCCTTCTTGTAATGTTTGCGATTAAGGCCGTAATCTGTACACAAACCTTCATTTCCGGTAACAATGAAATTTACAATGCCCGGCTCCACGCAGCTTAGATCACGCATTCTGACGTCTTATTAGCTGTAGCGGCTCTTAGAAGATCTCACGTTGTGTGTACTTTTACTTACTCTCCTGAAAACAAGAATCAAATTTTCTTATTTTTGGGGGCAAACTTGATGTCTTATCTTATTTTTTGTATGAGTTAAAGTCTACTTGAGACTGGCACCCAATTTGGACCGTTGATAGGTGCTGATAGAGTATTTTCATACACAGACACCATTTATTTACTACATTCCAAAAACGGCCTGGAAAGTCCTCCTTTCTTGGACGACCTAAGGCTTGGCAAACCTAAGAGTACTGTCCTTAATAGAGAAGGGAGTCTGGTTTTGATGCCGAATAAGTGGTGCGGTGGTGTCCGAAGTTTTACAATCATGGATGCCGAGAAAAAAGCAAGAAAAACGGCGTTCGTTTTCAACCGGCATCGGGCACTTGTTCTTGTTTTTGTTTTTTTTAACAATTAAAGGATATAGTGCAATTATTTTGCTGGATGCCCAGAATCATTATTTTCTTAATATTTCTTAATAATTCGGTAGTAATTTTTCTTTTATATCTGCAAATTGGGTACCCTACATGTACCTTTTAAATTTAAATACAGTCAATATTGTACAAAATATGCAAAAATGTACCTTTGAAATTTGAAGGTGTTGAAAAAATAAAATTTACCTTGTTTTTTGGTTTTGACGAATTTCCTTTCATGTTCTCATTATAAAGAGTCCTAAATAACATTTAACTAAGAATTTTCAATAATTTTGAGATTTTTTTCTGATAAGAGTCCTGAGCACAAAGACTGCTTTGGTGTCCCCTGTTAATACATTGGCAAAATTTACTCACTATCCCTTAGACCTATGCTTAGACCTTACATGGATTGGGTTAGCTTATGTTTACTCAACTCCGTATAGTTTATTTGTTTTACAAATCTGATATTACTCTACAAAAAAATAGCATTTTTAACTGTAAAAATGATTTTGAAATTTTGACCTCGTGTCACACTATATTGGTACCCTAATTTATAGAACTTAGACCCTAATGTATCCATGTATTAGCTGCAATAGAATGTTGTCTTGAGTTGTTGATGACAATTCGATTGATCTCACAGACAGCTGTGAAAAAAACAGGTGGTAAACACTGATAAAGATACAAATTTTGTTCAACTCAGCTCCCCTCAAAACGATAATAAGATAGTTTGCTTTGCGTGCATCCCACTTAAGTGATAAAGGAGGGTTGCTGAGTGCTTCATGTTTTGGGGGGTTGTTGATTCTTCTTGCTTTGATATTAAGCTAAATCCCCCCTGGCTTTTCTAATTTGTCTGGGCTGATTCCGATGGAGCCAAAACTGGTCCAGCATTATGCAGCTCCCAAAGTGACTAATTCCACACGGATATATCTAAATGGGTGATGTTGTATGGACTGGCCCTGTGTTGGACAGTGACCCATGTATGGGTTTACTCACACATGTGTTTACTGATTTTAAGACTTTTGAAGTTTTTAACTAGACACCGTTCTGAGCATGCTGACCGTGTTTGAATATTCGTGAGTCATTCTGGCAAAATGAGACAGAACTGAGGCTTTGCGGGTGTTAGAAAAGAGAATAAAATTCTCCTTACAGTACTGTTTGTTACAGTAAATTCAGACATTCTGGTGTCAAGTTAAACCTGTTTAAAGTTTGCAATAATGAACCCATGAAAAACAGTAAATAAAATTAACTGAGGGAAAGGCCCACAAAGGTTTTAATTTTGTATTCGTGAAAATGAAAGATGCCAATTGTTTTTTATAAAAAAATACTACAAAATACTACCTACATTGTACATTGTACCCTTAGTAAACTGTAGTATGCACTACACTGGCCATGAGAATTGGGTAGTATTGTAGTACAGTGTACTGTACCCCAAATGAATGCCTAGCATGTTAATTTACGGTATGCTAAATTGTATTTCTCTCTATGGAAATGTGTTACTCACTAAAATGTATGCAAATGAAAAGGTTCATTTGGGGTCTATTACTTGCCTGATAGTCTTTGGATTCTGTATTTCTTGGTATAAAGGAAGGCATTTTTTAGCTGGGTGATGGGGGCTAACAGGTGGAAGGGGAAGGCAGGCTAAGGGGAAGGAAGTGGGGCCCAACTACGACGCTGGTCCTGCAGCCAGTCTGGTGCTAGAAGTGGAGACATTTGGGAGATGTTTGGATTAGGGTGGTACAACTTGGAATTAAGGCAGTTTCCTTCCGTACTGATCCTACCAGCTGATGGTACCATCTTGAAGAAGCTATTGACTGGGAAGGGGGGGGGGGGGGGGGGATGGAAAGGGATGAAGGGGAGGGGAGGGGGTTGATAGGAGGGGGTCAGGGTTTGAGGCGTGGGGATGCGGAAGGGGGATAGTTGTCTAGGGTTGGGTGGGGGTGGGGGTTGGGTTGTCCCGGGGTTAGCAATCAAGAAGTTAGATGCTTGGGCTCTGCTCTCGGACATTTGAGAATAATAATAATAATAATAATAATAATGGGACTAATAATCCTTACTGGCAACTGTGAAGCTGAATTGTGAAGGATGTCACATTATTACCTTGGTCATTTCAGCGCAAAGCTGTACAATCAACTACAATAACCATCTCTGCCCTCAAAGATATACCAATTTACTCCTGGGTGGAAAGAAGCAATGAGTGATAAAGTGCCTTACGCAAGGGCACACGTACCTTACCATAGTCCCCGGCCGGACTTGAACCCACAACCTGAAGCTTTACATTGTACCTACAGATTACAAACGCAATGCTCTAAACCATGAGGCTGCAGCACTCCACCTCTAACTTACTCTACCATAAGTGCTATGGATAAAATGAGTAATAACCTTATCAAGCATTGACATGATTCAAAGACCAAATCAAGCATTTGGATCAGATTAGTAAGAGGGTCATACATCCTGATACACCATGTGCTACAATAATTCCAGATTACCAGACCAGGGCATAACTTGGAACATGATAAAGCATTCGGTACCGGTATGTAAGAGAAGAAGCTCTCGAAGTGTTTGCGTTTGCCTGTGACTAAAATTTTGCAAATGTGGATTTGAGAGGGTTCAGATGACCTTTTTGGGGAAGGGAGGGAGTGATTTGTCAATTTGTGATGACACAGGATGTGCGAATAACATGATATCTATACTTGTGTCTCTACGCTATACCAGGGGGCATCCAAGTTGACTGAGAGATAACATGTTCAGGGTAAAATGACAGGCGTTTTCCCAAGAGGTCTTCATCCTCGCAGGAAACTCACCCCGAAATTGCTAGTGTTACTGCAGGGTACTGACAAGATATTCCTCCACCTTATCGGCAGACAAGTCAATGTTGACTTGCAGACTCGCCTGTGATAATTTTCTCAACTCGTTTCACAAGTTCATGTAGGTCGAGGTGAGAAGTACCATTCACTCAAATTGGAATGTAATTTCCTCGGGGAAGCTATAACCCCAAGAAGTCTCATGAAGAGAAGCTGTTAACTGCATTTTGTTAAGTTAATCACTGTTCGTCAGATGTGGACTTAAATTTATAAAGCTAAAAAAAAAGAGAGAGTAAACGGGTCTTTCTGTATAACCTTTGCATAAACACCCTTTCCTAAATCAACCTTTTCACGGCCATAAATCAATCTCAGTAAATTTGTCCAATTTCTTTCTGGCCTTTTTTTTGGGGGGGGGGGGAAGTTTGTCTGGTTTTTCTGGTCTCTGGGAATTGTCAACGTTTGCAAAAGTGCTAGAGAGAAGATGAAAACATAACCTGTAAATTTGCTAAGAGGAAGGGCTTCGTGTTTTGTTTCTCATCAGGGATCATTGCAGGATATGTGTTATGAAGCAGGGGATGTAAGGTGTTGCAGGGGATGTGAGGTGTTGCAGAGGGCAGCTTCTAATGGTACACACCTGACCCTGAGTGACCCAGCAATCAATGGGGCTAATTTTATAGAGCTGCTTAACCACAACAATTTCTTTTAAAGCACAAACAAACTTGCTTAGGTAAACCAACCACGACTCCATGTGATGTTGTTTGTAATTGGTATTTATAACCAGTTCGCACCGGGATTATTTAGACATTGACCGAGTTGAGGCGCTGGATTTATTTATTTTACGAACCTCGATCCGAGAAGGGTTTAGGTCGGCATCTGTGGGTAGCACACCCTGATATTTCTGCCCATGCTCTCAGACAGCTTTTAGCTTGCCAAGCATGATTTTGCAACATTGAGAAAAATTTTGCACAGTCAGCGAAACTTGATAGCATCGTGCGGGTGTAAAACTAAGGTCATATAAGTAAACGCAGGTGTCCACACGCAAAAATAAACGGTGATCAGATATTTTGGGTTTGCTGTTAATTTTTCGTAATTGGGGATTAGATGTGAGAGTTGACATGCGTTTCCACCTCGTATTCGCCAATGCTGCATGTATGCCAGTGGGTGGGGGAAGGTTCATGTTCATGAGATCTTGTTCTGTAATTGGGGATCCTACACCTGTTGAGCACTAGTAGTTGTGGCTACAGGAAACAAACCTTTTTGACACAAGACACATCTCGGGGTTGACGCAGCGTTGAAAACATACAATGTACATGTACAGCGTTTCACACTTGAACATTTTTAAACCGTTCGTCAACCCCAAGATTAATTTCAACCCGAGTTGAACTCACTTCTGCTTCAGACCAGTGTCGAGATTTTCAACCCTAGTTAAAGGTAGGATACACCATTGGTAATTGCTTGAAATATCAGGAATGGGTGGATTTGGGGGGTTGTATTTTATAGTAAATATCGTTTAACTGACCTGTCCAAAGTTTTACAATCATGGATGCCAAGAAAAAGACAAAACAAACCCCCCATAAATGCAGTTCATTTTCATCGACGTCGGGTTGTTCTTGTTTTTGGTGGGGGGGGGGGGGGGGGGGGGGGGGAAGGGGGCAGGAGAGGGGCAGAAGAGTAGGGGGTGGGAAAGGAGAAACTATCTGCGATCCGAAGTACTGAGTAATAATTAATTATCTACAGAAGTAACTACATTTTACATTGACCGCCACTTGTGGATTTAGAATTGGGTTAAACACGAAGTGTGTGTTGTTTCACGTTTCGGCAGCTCAGTCTTAAGCGCCAGTGACACATCACACTGCATTTCGCATCCCATTCTTATCTCCGCCGGGCATGCACTGAGGTAGCCCACACTGCACGCAAAGTTCTTCTCGTGTTGATGCCTCATCTCAGTGTGTACAGTATCTATATGGTCCCTCTTCTCCCCCCCCCCCCCCCATCCCCTTCACACCTCCACACCTCCCTACACACCCCTCCCTCCGTTACGTAGTATGGCACTCTGGGACAGGTGCTCAGTGCACAGGATACGGGCATTTCTCAGGTGCCAAGAACCCTAGACGCGACGAAAGGCCGGATTAAGACTGCTGGGGATGTTTGCCTATAACTCGGCCAGTGGATATAATCCCGTTTTGACAGATTTGTTGCCGTTTTTAGACATCTGCAGAAACTGGGCCGAGCTGGAGTAAACTAATTTGTAGGTTTATTAAGAGTATACACCTTTACAGTTTGTGTTTGTGTAAGTGCGATTCATGGTCATGGTCATGGTCATGTACAAGACTGATCTAGTGACAACAAATTTTCTGGATGTTTTTAGTTTTCATTGCCGTAATTGCTGACTTCCTTGTCACTAGTAGTACACATACTAATATGTCTGAACTGTGAAAACTGTGACCAGCCAATAAGTCAAAAATTTGAAACTTTTGTTTAAAGGGAATACAACATTTGCTTTTGCCATCATTTTCATAAATGTATGGATTATGACTGGGTTTACATGCGTGTGACTGTCTGTTCTTGTATCGTATTACGTTCGAAGATCGAAACACAATTTAGAGAACAAAGGGAACAAAGGATCCTCGAAGGACGGTTTGCTTGTCCGAATTCGGTCCTCGATCGTTGGGGCAAGCGCTATAGGTAATGGGTTTAGGGTATAGTAAAGGAATAAAAACATATGGGAGTTCTTCCGAAGAAGGACAAACAAAAGAGGACAAAGAGGTTTTGTGTTAGGGTCCCCGATTGGGGTAAATACACATCTGGAGGGAGGGGGCCCTCGGGGGAGAGGGTTGATGATACAGGTACAGCACAAAAATGACAAATCTCTTTAACAGTATAAAGACAGAAAATTATTGCCAAAACCTCTGGTACAATGTGTTTTCCCTCGAATTTTAAAACTCCAAATCAAACTGGCGCGTGACAGCACGAAAACATTGTAAATTCAGTATTACAATACACGTGTACACGTCTTCCAACAGCCTACTCAGTATTGTCTTGCCTGATACATTGGTAATGTAGACCATCCCACTTCCACCCACTTCTTCTTTTGAATCTTGCCTGTAGTACCTGGTATCGCCCTTAATCCCTGATCACAGGGGCTTACGATTGTACACAAGGACTACAACATTATGATCATGAATTCTCATCCATCACGCTTCCCCTGAGATGGTTGAACATCATTCAGGACTTCCAAAAATACAACCCCGGAATGTCTTGCTACATAAGATACACGATGAAATCCAGATGTGTTTACTTTGAAGTCTCACTACTCTTAAAGTGGATGGATTAGAGTGTTGTATCTCATTAACCTTGGGCGATGATGAGTAGGGTTATTTAACCTTGCTTAAGCCTTCTGTGAAGCTGGTCTTTCCTCTCCATAGCTTTTCCTGTGCATGCAGGGTTTATCTTCACACAAGAAAAAAGGTTTGTACGGTTCCGTAGATTTTTGTCTTTTTTGTGGTAGGGGAGAGGGGGAAGTGAGGGAGGGGGGGGGGGGGGGAGGGGAGGGGGGCGAGGGGGGGGGGGGAGGGGGGGGGGGGGGGCGGGGTGAGGGAAGGGAAGGGAAGGTAGGAGGGGGTAACCTTCAGATTCATTAACACTAACTCCTTTTGGTGATTTACTAGGAACATTCCTCATTCTTGCAAATCCCAACATGCTGTGCTATTAAACTGTGCACTAAACAGCTGATTTCACCAAACCCAAGTTGTGTTGGAGTTTGGCTGGATGGTGATTGTTAAAGGTAGTATACACCATTGGTAATTGCTTGAATTATCATGAATGGGTAGATTTGGGGGGTTGTATTTCATACCGGTAGTAAATATCGTTTAATTGACTTTTCCGAAGTTTTACAATCATGGATGCCGAGAAAAGCACGAAAAACAGCGTTTGTTTTCAACCAGGGTCGAGCAGAATATTCTTAGGTTATCTTTGTTTTTTCGCGATCGCCATCCGGCGATCGCGAATTTTTTTGAATAATTACAGGATATCTAGCGCAATCCTTTTGCTGAATGCCTAGAATCATTATTTACCTTCAATTGAGTAAGATATTTCTTAATAATTCGGTAGTAAATATGTTTGATATCTGCAAATGTTGTATACTACCTTTAAAGGGTTAATAGTTTTAACATTTTGAAGGTGGTTGGCAGATTAACGGGAAAGATGATGTTTTTGGGAGTGGGGGTGGGTTTGGGGGTGGGTGTGGGTTTGGGGTTGGGGGTGGTTGAAGTTGGTACCGGTACCTACATGTAGCCTTTAAAACTGTTGTCAAAATGTTGTTGAAGGGATCAGAACTTTAGGGAAACCTTGCTTTGTATTGAAAAGAATGAGGACTATTTTCCCAATTTTTCCAAAGTATATCTGTAGTGAGCTGAATTTGTTAAGGTTGTTTTTTTCTTTTACTGCTTCAAATTTCTTGTATTGTTCCTTGAATTGACAAATGTTGTCCATTACATGTACAACTTGTATCCTTCCATCCTCAAATGGATTGTGAAGGGTTTGGAAACTGGGTTATGATTTTGAAGGGTTTGGAAACTGGGTTATGATTTTGAAGGGTTTGGAAACTGGGTTAGGATTTTGAAGGGTTTGGAAACTGGGTTAGGATTTTGAAGGGTTTGGAAACTGGGTTCGGATTTTGAAGAATTTGGGAACTGATTTAACTTGGCGTTAATTGATGTGACAGTGTGCATAAAGTACACAGTGCAGTACTGAAAAGACATCAAGTTGCCTTGGACACAAAGCCAAAGTGCTTATACACACATCGACCTGGCATAAAAAACACACACCAACACACAGGCACGCCTGGTACGCGTGCAGCCAGCCTTGACGACATCGTTATGATCACTCCCATCATTCTCCATAATGATTGCACTTACTCATTTATGAATTAATTTTCTGCTTGTATTAATGGCCTCTAACACGTCATAGCCGGCCCGTCACGGCATCCCTCCTGATTCCTCTCGGATAGAGCTACGGCGCATCGCGCACCCCAGAAAAACCAGAACAGCAGAAAAATTGTCATTAGCAGTTGTAATGAGCGCGTTTCTTTGCACTCGAGGTCTGTGGCGTGTCGCAGCAGTGCGCCGGGACTTCTGTTGTACAGCAGATGTCCGGGGGAATACCTACGCACCGCTCGCTTCGCCCCGTTGCACGTCGCCACCACCGTGTGAAATGTAATAAATACTAAATTGCGGGCTGGGAGCCTCTCCTGAGGGCTCTAACAGAAGTGTCCAAGCCCGGGCCTGGTTTGTTTTTGTCTTTTTTCGGGGGTTGTGTTGGGACTGGATTTTGTTAGACACTGTGTTCGGTAATGATGAGCCTGTTTTGTACGAGGTACAGTATGTATACAATGATGAACGTGATAGAGAAGGAAGGGGTGCTGTTAGTATTAGGTGTCAGAATGAGTTAGTTGTGATCGGCATTAATTAGTCTCAGCTACCGCTGGGGTGGAGAAGAATAATGCTGGATTAGTTGGATGTGACAGGAATGTAGATTTACGTTCAGAAGAGAATAAAATGCTCCTAAATAATAATAATTTATATTGAATTTATATTGCGCGCTCTAGAGGACCAACTTGTTTGAGGGCGCATTACATAACATTCAACATTAAAATGATACAATTACAATAAACATAAACTACATTAAATACTGTAAACACTTTAACTGACAAAAGCTAGGTGCAGTTGATTCCGTTTACTAATTTTGACAACATTTTGCCCTTTGGGTTTTATAATAAAACTTTCCCATTATTAGACAAGGTTTTATCATAGCAAATTTGTATTTACCATGTACTGTTTACTGCACTTTTTAATTGTGTTCAAAAGTGATGCCCTCAGAAAGTTGAAACTTGCTCTGACACCTTTCCTTCATTAGCCTTCTTTATCTGACACTGTAGGCCTATCGCTTCGGAAACAACATAAAAACAGATGGTCGAATGAGTGAAGGGGGGGGGGGGGGGAGGACAGTGAGGAAGAACGGTGAGGAAGAATCTGCAGTCGTGAACCACATAACGATCGAGGATCCCCTATTGTGTTTTCCTTTATTCCTATGTTATACCCTAACCCCATTACCTTAGCACTTGCTCCAACGATCGAGGACCGAATTCTGACAATCAAACCGTCGATCGAGGATCCTTTGTTCCCTTTGTTCTCTTTTGTGTTTCGACCCTCGATCGTAATACGATACAAGAGCACGCAAACCCGGTTTGTTACATGTATAACAGAGTGAATCAACCATCAATAGACTCCACAGGATTATCAATCGGGCCTTGAAGGTAATATTCAAAATTTGCCAAAATTGAAAAAGAAAACTACCAAATTATTATGAAATATCTACTTGAGTGTGTAAAGTGAATGATGGTCTCAAGCATCCTGTGAAATTACGACACCTGGTTTGAGCTTTGAGTTTCGAGAAATAGTGAAAAAAACATATGCAGTAGCCATTTTGATTGATCCCGAAACATGATTTCGTAAATGGCACTCTATTAAAAAAACTAAAAGTCAGTTCAATATTAACTAGTAGAACAAATCACCTCATTTCTTAATTTCTTTTAAATGAAAGCAAGTAAGAAATTTCATGGGGTGTTTAGTAGTAGTCTGATCTTTAAGTTTAAAGGTAGTATACACCATTGTTAATTGCTTTAATTATCATGAATGGGTATATTTGGGGGGTTGTATTTCATCGTAAATATCGTTTAACTGACTTTTCCGAAGTTTTACAATCATGGATGCCGAGAAAAGCACGAAAAACAGCGTTTGTTTTCAACCGGGGTCGAGCAGTTATTCTTATGTTATCTTTGTTTTTTCGCTCTCGCCGTCCGGCGAGAGCGAATTTTTCTTTATAAAATTCAATTTTTTTGAATAATTACAGGATATCTAGCGCAATCCTTTTGCTGAATGCCTAGAATCATTATTTACTTTCAATTGAGTATAAGGTATTTCTTAATAATTCAGTAGTATGATATTTTCGATATCTGCAAATGGTGTATACTACCTTTAACCCAAATATTAGGTTTTTCTTGATAATGTGGTGGGTGACTTTCTGGATAAATGCTAATGGTTCTATACCTGTAAGTCTAAAAAAATAAATTGATAGTTTGTTACTTTGTTTTGGATAAAACAGAATTACCGTATTTTTGAACAAACCCCAAAATGTGGGATAATAAACTTTTAAAGCATTGCAATATGAAAAGAGTAGCTCCTTTGTGCCGGAAAAGATCTTGACAATTTGTTTGTGAATAAAGTAGGACAGTATGCAAATATCCATGCAATCGAAGCTTGGTAAAATTCCAAAGTGTTCGATCCAAAAATGAGGGGGTAATATCTTTTGTGCCCCAAAATGTTTTCAGTACAATTAATGGCCTTTTAAAAAAAAGACTAACCCTAGAAATGGCAATAACACTAATAAATTATGTGATTGAAAAGGAATTGAAGTTGTGCATAGCCCCCCTCCCCCCAAATGCAGAAAAATGTCGGGCACAACAACAAACTTGAGCACAATTTAAGGGTTTTAAAACTAACCTCAAAAGGGGCAAAACTGGTCGTAAATTTGGCAGTTGGAGAGGCTAGGAAGGTACTGGTAAATCAGTTTTGAACAATTGTTGCAGTTCTTTGCAGAGTTTGGCTTCAGTTAGTAACAGTGTTTTTCTTTGTGTACTTTTTCTATTCAATTCCGTTTTGTTTGTTTGCTTTTTTTTAGGTTACGAAACTTTAAATCCATGCCTGTAGCAGATTATTCCCCCCTCCAACCTATTCATCAAATATAAAATTACATAAAGCTGTTCAAGTATACAAATGACTTAATAATATGGAGTTAATAATGAAAACAAATTCAGGTACATGCAAACAATACCTGTTTGGAAACTGTTCCCCTTTTATGTTTCACGGCCCTTGCTTTTCTGGGTTCAATAAAATAGACTTCTGAAGTCATAAATCAACAAACAAGTGTATTTTTGCCTGTTTGACTGCTTTCATGCCTTGGTGACAAATCACTTTGTGGTTTGTGTGTAGATCTCCTAGTCCTAGTCAGTGTAGTACATGTAACTTCTGTATTCATTTTGCTTTATACACCAACCGACAGCTTGCTCACTGCCCATAACAACAGAATTCCTCTCTATATGCACATAAGAAGCCGTCACCACCATTGAAGCATGACCGGGCACAGTTCACCCGATGATCGGTTCAGAAAGTAATTCCATTACCCATCCTGAATACTAATAATGCACAACTGGGGCAGCTCATCTGAAACTGATCACTTGTATGTCCTGCATCAATTATCTTCCTCAAACCCCACCCCCCCTCTTCCCCTTCCCCCATTTTTTTTATGGTGGAAAATGGAAAAAGATGGCTTTTATTTTGTCAGTGAGTAGTAGGTAGCTATTGACAAACAAAAAGTTTTAATCAGCAACGTTTTTTATTCCGTGGGTTCTTATTGATCAAGTGGTCAGACAGTACAGTAATCAGATTAAACAGACCACTCCCCTGGTCATAATATTTTCAAATGGAAATTTGTTCTTCAACAGCGTATGTACACAGGATTGTAAATGAGTGGATTTTGTTTTGTTTGCTTGAGCTGAGGCATGTCATGTCAGGTGACTGGAGGTTGTTTGTTGCCCTTGGTGAAACCTTTCTTCTGTCTCTTTTCCACCACCCACAATAGATGAACAGAATAAAAACTGCGAAGATTTATGGCTCATTTCCCCCACCCTCCCAAGAAAAAAAACCCCAGACAAAACAAGATTATTGTAAAAAAGAAGAACAAAATTGTTGGGATTCTTTGGTGGAAGCAACACAATGCCGACTTTAAAAGGATAACAAGTTTTTGTTTTTTTGGTTTTTTTCAGAGATGTTAACAAGAGCTTACCTGAGATAAGCTGGCTATTCTTCTTAGATTTAGTTTTTAAGGGGTGGAAAATAACTGCCAAGCTGGCCAGCTGAGACGCAGAGAGTTGTACAGCCCCATTGTAGCAATGTTCCATTAACCAGTTCGCGCCGGAGAACGTGTATAAACGCAACGTTTTCCCCAGATTCAAAACGGATGACGCATAAACACGCCACGAGCAAGGCCGGAAATATCATTCAGCAGCGAGCAAGGCCGGAAATGCGTGGGTGTGCTTCCCGGTACTATCGACCTGAACCTGCCTCGGATCGAGTTTTGTTAAAAATAATCTCGCACCTTGGCTCGGTAATGTTTTTAAAAAAATGTCGTGAACTGGTGAATTAGTCCTCTGTAGTTCCATCCGTGTGTATAGTCGCCTTGGGATTTACCATGGCTGATCCGCTTAACTTTTCCCCCCAATCAGCAAAAGGGTTTTGTTCCTCTGTTTACCATTCACCTCCCTAGTTGTCTGCCAAACTCTCTGTATCCTTGTATGAGTACAACCCCCTTTTTTCTTCTCTCCAGCACCATTGTCAACCTTGTTTGATCACAAGATTTGATACAATGTTTAGAGAGAAATGACTGTGTAACTTGCTATCAAAAGATCCAGGCATTTTGTTCATGTCTGCCTTCTCTTTGAGGCAGTTGTGATAGTAAGGGTAACCTGTTTTCTTAATCCCCCCCCCCCCCCCCACCCCCCCCCCCTCCTCCTTTCCTCTGAAACCAGTGACTAAACTTAAGTTTCCGTGTATAGTTGCTAATGCGCCGTCAACATCGGACTTTTCTTTTCTTTTTCATCCGCGTCATTTTCTGATCTAAAATTGGTAGGAAGTATTTTATAAGGCTATCTGTCTAAATTGTCATGGGCACAGGACCTGTCTATTCCAAGGAATGAAAGGAAATTTGGATCACGATGTGGGAATGTGAATTTAAGTTTCTATCAATTGGCGAATAGAATCTCAGTAATACAGTACCAATCCACTGTACATTCATTGTATACGTTGTAAATATTATAGGCCTTGATACCCACTCGATGCGTGATCCAGACCACACCACCTACAGTACTTGGGTCTGTGCGGTCACTGAGCTGTGATCAGTTTAATGATATCTTTTTGATGAGAATTAACTTGAGTAAATCCGTGCCAATTTGTTCTCACACGCAGTCGACTTGCATTAAATCAGGCAATCAATATAAAGAAAAACAAACAAACAAAAAAAACATCGTTGTCAGAATAGATGTCGGTCCATTGTATCGGACTGTGGGGACTGATTTACCCAGAAGCAATTTTCTTCTTTTTTTTCTTCCCCTTTTTCTCTTTTCATCTCTGGGCAATTGATGATAATACGGTACATGTAGTAAGGACACTCCCCAAGGACTGTGGCACGCTAACTCCTCATGAATTCATAGCACGCTTTAGCTTCATATTTCTTACTGGTAATGAAATAGCTGTCATCATCAATAACCGATAATGGGGCATTGGAGGGAAAAGGGGGGGTTGGTTAGAGTGGTGTTAGAGAGAGACTGAGAATGGGGATCTGGGACTAGCCTCAGTAGGTTCAGTGAAGCCTGTCGCACCCACAAAAAAAAAAAAAACATCATCGTTTCGGGTTCCTGCGTCAATCGGTCAGTTCTCTCTCTGTACCGTGTGCCGCACTGAATTGAGCCGGTCGCAGTTCACTGCCTTCTGATTACAAATGGAAATGTACATGTAGATCAGCATGATGGGCGCACACTGGTTGTGTCTGCCGCAGACCTGATTTTTAATTCCAGTTGCGACCGTGGCCTCGGGTCCAAAACACGATTTACACAAGCACGCGCGATGTCTCGAGACGTGTTGATGAGGGGCAAGAAACGAATGAATAAAAAAATAAAAAATTGTCATGAAGTTTTCCCCGCACGCAGTGTAAATGTCAGTATGTGCGGAAACACGTGTTGGCACGGCGTTAGTGCTTCAGTTTGTTGTTGATGCCGTATGACTTGTCTAAGACGTGAAGGTGTGGCGGACATGTACGCTACTGCGTACTTCCATCATGGATGCCGGGAAAGTTTGGTGTTTCAGAAGGGGGGGGGGGGGGGGGGTGGTGGTGTTGGAGAGGAGGGAGAATCTTGTAAAAATAGCCGCAGATGCAGTTGTTGGTGAAGTGAATTAATCTTTCATTGTTTTGGAATTAGTATATGATCACATTTCAGGTCTGAAGGCTGAATACATACTGTACATGTACCTTGTGGCTTTCGCTACATGTAAATTATACCGGTAGGGCAGTCCATTTTCAAATAATTTAGTATTTGATTATTCGAAACTGCATTTGACCGAAGACCAGACCCCCAGTGCTCCAGTTATTTTTCTTTGTTCAATTTATCATTTGTAATTATTACGTGTACAGGCGATGATGATCTTTAACATTTAAAATGGTAGTGTGTTTTGGTTTTTTTGCATTTTGTACAGAGCTCGGGTTGTCTCTACTTTTTACCTCTTGGCAAAAGGAATGGGCCCAAGTGTTCACCTGTTCTGCCCCATCTCCGTCCGTGCCTGCCACCCACCTTTACACCCCTGCTCCATCAAGGTGTGGCCCCTCGTTAGCACTGGGGCCTTCAAGACTCCATTGGTTATGAGGCAAGGCAGGCATGCCTACTGCAGATAGTAATACCTCTTCACACAGGTAAGTGTAAATTTGAGGTAATCCCCCAGTTGTATCCGTTCCATCAAGATTACCTAGATACACAGGTTGTGGGCACCTCTGATTTCCGTTATTCGCTCGGTAACAAATTTCTATATTGAACCGCACGAGTCACAGTTTGCATCCATGTCCATTTCAGCTTGTGACTGCCTTTCAATGTACCAATGATTTGGTGTCTGCCCTCTAAATGGTTAGAGGGTCGAAAGCTATTTTCAAACTGCTTCTATTTCAACCAGAATAACTTTCCTGAGTTGAATTTCGACCAAATATCCCTTACATAAAAAAATTCAATTTGCGACTAATAAGCATACCTTGAAAATTCCTAGTTTTTAAGTAAAATCCATATATTTGTGAAATCCCTGTGGAGACTATAAAAATTAACCTGTGGAGACCTACCATATTCACTCCCTTTGTCTCCATTGTGTTGGGGTCTCCACAAGGTCGTGTTTTTCGAAATTTTGTTGTTTGGTCTGTCATTGTTTTCTCCTTATTAAACGTCACCTATTGGTGATGTACCACATTCATTAAAGTCTACATACTGGTACCATAGTTTACAAAATTTCCCACTTAAAACACTCCAATTGGACCCTCATTCCTACCAGGTACAAATGTATATAATTCATCTCACTAGAACCATTGCCTGGTCCTGTTCTGTGTCAAAGAAACAATGCCCACCAGACCCCCTTCAAGATGCCCATGTGTTTTTTTTTCTTTAGTCTTGAGACAACTAGACAAGACAGATTACAGGACAAAGCCCTGTCCAGCTCCACTAGAGGACTTTATTTATTGTCTGGACTTGTAATTTTGTCTTCTGATCTTCCAAGGTAACTGGAATTAAAACCACAGGGCCAGACATGATACCCTATATGTGCACTTTTGTCCATGTGGAGGATAAGTGATATCAACATCCATGGGTTTTTGTAGTTCTGCTGGTACTTGTGTATGTACATGTACATGAATGGGCATTCTGAGGCTAACTTTGGGATTACATTTAAGGATTAGTGTTTGCTTCTTTGTTGCTCTCTTGGATAATTTTGTTTGGTCCCCAGTGACAATTTGACACCTTGGGTTTATTAGTTGGATTATGGAAGGCAAGGGGTGTGACTGATGCCAAGAAGTCTGTCTCTTTAATAAGCAAAAAAAAAAAGAACTTTCAATAGTCATTGATCATGGCTTTTTGGTCAGGGTTTGGACAATTGAAGGAACGTGATGTCACTTGTAAAGCCTGACTTGGTATGCCATCAATCCTCTTGGGAAGGACAAAAATACAGAGTTGTTGGTCATTTGTTTGGGACTGGCTTTTGTTGTTGTTGTTAGAGGGAGGGGTAAGGATTTAGACTGAAAACTATATCGGTGTTTACAAGAATAAGGAAGGAGGTTCCTTGCTCTATGGTTTCATGTAAACTCTGTGGCCTTCCCATTGAACGAATTTGGCTTGTGTAGTAGAGGGCAAAATTTGTGAAAATTGAAACTTAATTATTTTTCTGTAGGCTAATGCACTGAAAGACTGAAAGACATTATTTGGCTTATCATTGTCTTGATAGATCACATGTACATACTGTACATTTAAAACAAAATTGTACTGTTCTTTCTGTCCTTGCATTATTCAATTCAATTCAATTCAATAGAACATTTATTTCCATTCCTTCAACAATAGTAAATACGAAACAAAAATATATAAACACATGTAATGCTAAGTGAATGACAACAAATATAAAAGAAAGAAACAAAAATACTAAAATTGAAATAAATAAAATAAAATAAATATATAAGTAAATCATTATACAAAAGTGTTTAATATGAAAAAAAGATGAAGGTATGGAGGCACTTTCAAGAAGCCAAGGCTTGTATAGAAATGCCTTTTATGTAACAATATTGATTGACAATTATATTAAACATGTATACATGTACGACAAAACAAGACACACGACAAGATGACTAGGACAGGACAAACAAATAAATTATTATTTTAGGGGTATGATAAAACTATAAAGACTTAGATATTTAGGCAGATGTACTGGTACTTCAAGGGTTTCCAACGCATCCTGAAAATCGAGGGAGGGGTGGGGGGGGGGGGGGGGGGGGGGGTGGAGCTGGGTTGAGCTGGAAAATGAGTTTTGCTTTTTCCTGTCAGGGAAAAGTCAGGGAATTTTAGAAGAATGCCTCAAATCAGGGAAAAGACGATCTTCAAGAGAAAACTACACCCAAAGATAATCACCCCTAAAAGTACGCCTGAAGCCTGTCGCCTTTAAAAAAAATGACAACTACCGGTACGCTCAGCAATTTTAGGGCCCAATAACATCACAATTTCACAGAAATATGAAAGGTCTTGATCACACTTTCACAGCTTATACTCTTCTGTTTTTTTACAAAACCTCAAGTTCACGGCCCTCAAAATGCTCTATTTAACACCAAAATGGAGGGCATACAGGATTTGGCCTGCATAGGTAATCTTGGGCCTATACTTGCCTGCACCATTCTGGTACAATAGCATCAATAGCTGTATGATCTCCATGTACAGACTACAGTGTACCCCTGTGACATACCGGTACTTCATGGTGTTTGTTAATCTGCCTAACTCTGAAGTTGCCTAACTGTTAACCAAGGTTGCTCCCAGGCATTTAAGTGTACAGCACTGAGTTACTAGTAGTTGACTTTCTAGGGATTGTTAATTTTAATTACATGTATCAAGTACATGTAAGTTGCTTTTGTCCAAAATGCAGATGTACATCAATTTAATTCTCCTTAGACATGATATACCGGTATTCCAACTTGTCTAAAAAAATATACATTACAAAATATGTACAAGTATACATTTTGACAAAAATCCATTTTGACAAAAATCCTTATAATATATATATATTTTTTCATTTTTTTCTCCATTTGTTAGTGATATTTTCACACCGGCATTTCACAGATCTACATGTGTTGCTCATGATGTCTTTTATCTGTCATATTTTTGAATTTTGGGGAATATATTGCTTGTACACATGTCCTCAAACACGATCAGGTTTATAACTGGCTACTCTGAACATGCTGGGAAGCATCTCACAAACCAGGTGGGGAGGAATCTCCGAGATCAACGCCTCCACGGGGTGTCTACCAGTTTATGTAGCTCTTCTAAGAAAGGACCTTTGCGGTCTATCAGATCAGAGTACCCTCAGCGAGCCTCTTATCTCCCCCCTAGCATCCGGTGTCTTTACCTCCCCCTCCCTCTTTCCCTCCCTCATTGTTGGCCGCTGTTGTCCACAGCTTCCACGCTCCTCTCACAAGCAGTTCAAGTGTAGCCGGCGAAATTGGTTAAGGAGCACATGGGCCAATTTCATGGAGCTGCTAAGCACAACAATTTGCTTAGCACAAAAAAAGTCTTGCTCAGGAAAACCAGGATCACAGCCAAAACTCCATGTGCTTTTTATGCTAAGCAAAAACCAGCTGAATACCAGTCACAAAAATATACATCACCTGAAAATTTGGTTTGTTACCCTGTTTTTGCCAAGGAAGAAATTTCATGCTAAGCAATTTTTTTGGGGGTGCTTAGCAGCTCCATGATAGTCATAGCTTGTTACCCTACTGTCAATTATCATTTAGAGGTCTATGATATAATGTGCTTGTAGGTTTCTTAATCCTTGAGTAATTATCCAGGCTGGCATGATAAGATCAACTCAACAGAACCCACAGGTGTTTACAAGGGGGTGTTGACTATGACACCTGCTCACAATGGGCCATTGTGGGGGGTTAATGAGCCTGGTCCCATTGTTTCCTTTCCCAATGTTGCTACACTCATGTGTTGCATTGGGTATCACTGTAGATAATGCTTAATTGGAGGTTTTGTTACCTTGTACAATGTGGAGGTGTTTGTTTATGTTGTCAGTCACAACAGAAGAGAAAGACATCCCAGCTTGTTGAATCTGTCACTCCTGTTGTTTAATTGTTTCATTTGTTTTACAAGTGGGAAGTTTTGGTAACTGGCAGATAGTATCAGCTGGAATAGCAGGTGTGTTCATTGTGCCAGCTTTGTCAAGTTATAGTTTGTGGCTTTCCCAGCTATATCCTATCATTATGAACTGTGGGCATTCACAGTAACCATACATATACAGATGACACTTGGTGACTGTCACTCATGGGAGATCCAGTGGGCGGGGTTTAGGGGTTGGAGCTGGTGGACTGGTTCGACTGGTTCACATGTAAATAGTCCAAACTACCCCGAAATGTTTATTTTAAATGTTGACAAACTCTTCTGTTAAAATATTGGCAAACATTTACATTTCTTAAGTTAAAGGCTAAAGTGAAACCTGCCTATTGTACATGAAAAGGTAATAATAGTAGATTTTAGGGTTAGTACATGTATATTATAGCAAATATTGCTGCATTGAAGGGCTTAAAGTTTGCTGTTCATACCGGTAAATGCTTTTTGTAGTTTGGTTCCTTGACCCCACACACACTTTAGACAAAACAGAGCAATTTGTAGATATTGGGGAGTTGTCTGGCCAGGGAACCAGACTAGCTGGCTTGCACCTGTGTAATTGATTGCAAACCAGATGTGGAGTATGTGTACAATGAACAGGTAATCTAAATTGGGTAACAAGTAGGGAGAATTATTTGGGAACTTTGGTTGGTTGACTATTTTTTGGAGATTGATAAACAAAATCTCACTTTTTCTCTGAAAATAATAACACACCAGGTGCCAATCATTTCTCACGATGCCCGAGAGTATTATTCACTCATAAAGTGTTTTAAAAATTATTGTTTGTAAATGTTGTGCTTTTAAGAGAGAGGTATTTTATCTTTGTTGAGACATAAATGTACTTTTACAGTACTTCCTAATTATTTGACCATTTTTATTTTTTCTATTCCATTTTTGAATTTCAAGACTTTATTGTGGCATGTTATTTGCATTCACATGCACTACACATGCCTTTGACATATAAAAAGAAAGTACATGTACTATATTTTTGTTTTGCCTTAAGACAGAAATTACCCAAATATCCAATAAACCCTACCCAACACGTGGGTGATGCATTACAGGAGCGATTGAAAAAATCTCTCTCTCTAAACCCCCTCCTCTCCTCCACCACCGATTGCTCTGGCATAATGCCTTGCTCGGGAAAAGCGTTCCTTAACAAGATCAAATTAATTCAGGTTGTGGGTAATATCTTCCCCAATTTTTCGCTACAATCCTCAGGGCAGTGGTTTTGATTGGATTAGATCAGCATTGGGGCTCAGTAATATCCGACAGTTTCGTGATTAGGCTTTAAAAAAAGAGAAAAAAAAGAAGTAAACCAATTGGTTGGAATGGTTTGTACGGGCCGCCGAAGATTGTACGGACATTGGTTTGATGTGAAATTCAATTCGGCTAACTAGATTTAGAGAGGAGGGGGGGTCTCAAAACAGGTCAGAGAGGCAACAGATTTATGCGGACAACGACTCGCCAAGGAAGGCTCTTGACAAACAAGGGGAAAGACGCGACTCTATAAAAGTTCATGCTCAGGAAAGAGATTGGGCTTTGAATTGATTCATACTGTACATGTTGGTTGTATAGTTTCTGCAATAGGACATGGAATCCTGAAGCTAATGTTCCACAAGCACATTTCTAGTCAGTTCATCTGTTGCCTGTATACATGTAGAACAGGCCTACTGTTAAGACAAATATTTTTTTTAATGTTTAAAGGGTCCATGCAATGATTTTTTCTTACGAACACATTTTGTTGAACTTTCTACTCCTATTAAATGTAAGTGCACCATGTTTTTCCCAGACAGTTGAGTGTGCTGTTGCTGTGATGTAATTTCAGGAAGACACCTGTTTAGTTTAGAAGTTGCACTCATTACGGGTAGTGAGAAGGGTTTGCTCATTTCTAACTTGAAATGCACTCATGGTTGGTACAAAATTCAGAAGAAATGTAGAATATATCATGTCCAATATCTGACAAAAACATTCATCATTTGCCATTGACTTGATATTCTGTGTCGAGGGATCACTGTGAACCGACTCCCCCCCCCCTCCTTTCTTTCCTCCCTCGTTTATTTTGCCTAGCTTCGGTTTTCAGATGCGCTTGATCAAAAAGGAAATCTCGTGCGACTCCCCATACATGTATCTCTCAGCTTTGATGTTCGCGTGCATGATTTAGCAGCATTCGGCCGCATAGTGCACACACATGCCAACGATATGGTCAAGTTGACATACACACCCAAGACCCCCTTACCCTACCCTGTCCATTCAGAAGCACTCTTTCAAAAGGCAAAAAGAAGGAACTATGTTCCCTCTCGAGATTCGACCAGCTCTGTCATCGTTGTCGGAGGGTATCACCAACGGAGCGTGCGCCTATCGGAGGTGATATTCATACTCCCAAAGGCAGATGTAAGTGCAAGATGTCATTAAGCAGGAGTAATCAGGTAGAAAGTTAGGCTAGTGAGTAGGGGGAAGGGGGGGGGGGGGGGTGTCATGCTCAGCTCAGGGTACAGTAACCTGCCAGTTGAACTGAGATATCTTCGATTAGACTGCTTCCGAGTCAGTCTGTCAAAGACTTTTTTTTTACGATTTCACCAAATCTTCCAGTAAAGTTAGGACATCCACACCTACACTGGGGGACTTAAAATTTGCATAAAGTAAACAAAGAAATTGGCAAGGCTGGAGTCGAACCTGCGACCTTGAACAAAGATACTGAATATTTGAGAGATCGCCAACATACACATACATGTAGGGCAAAATAGCTCAGTTGGTAGAGCGCCGGCCCTGTATAACTGAGGTCGCAGGTTCGAGTCCTGCCTTGCCAATTTCTTTTTTTGCACTTTGAAATTTATGCAAATTTTACCTAGTCGGTTTCCCTTGTGGTTTACTTGTATAAATATAAATTGATGCAATATATAACGGCTGTTGCACACATTCAAACTGCACTGGTTGTTCAACGGTCTTATATAATCCCGTGCCTTTTTTATTAACACGACCAAGCTGGACACATTTCAACACGTTCCTTGATCCCTTTTGTCAATTATTAAAAGGCTCATGCAGCCCCGGCCAAAAATTCCAACTTCCTGAATGCGGCTGAAATTGCCTCATAATTAGAATAATCCCGCGGTCCTCGTGAACTCAGTTTGGTCGATTGACGGAAGCTAGGCGTGTGAAACCACAGACCAGTCGGCTCTGGTCGGGATTAGCGCCTTGGCCCCCAGTTTTCCCCCTTATCGCGGCCCGTCAGAACATGAGAAAACACTGTGTGAAGATGCACCCGTGGGATGTCAGGGTTTTCCGGGGCGGTTTTTCCGGGTTTTCCGAGGCATGTTATTGAGTTGGGAGGGGGGGGGGGGTGGAGTGGATATTGAAAACAAAAGTGCAGTTCCCCTTTGGCAATTATTGTGAGATCTGTACTACCGTATGTATCTTTAGTTGTACCGGTAACAAGCACATTCAAAGTTTTATACTATAATTACTCATAGTTCAATAGTTTTGTCATCCTACAAATATTATTGTTTTATACCAAAACTGCTGCGAAAACTTTATCTTGAAGACAGTTTAGGATTCAGAAAACTTGCTTTTCACTGCCTGTTACTCCCTGTACTGCCCCAAACCACCCTAAACCACCCTGCCTATACATATATACTCACTGGGTTGCCCAAAACCGCCCTGCCTATGTACTCCCTGTACTGCCCTAAAAACGCTCTGCCTATTACTCCCTGTACTGCCCAAACCACCCGCCTATTACTGTACTGCCCCAAACCACCCTGCCTGTTAATTCATGTGAGGCCAAAACTGCTATTCCCTGTAATGCCCCAGACCACCTTGACTATTACTCTACATGTATGTACAGTAATGCCCTACAACATCCCTGTACTGCCCCAAACCGTTCTATTGTACTGCCCAAAACTGCTCTGCCGGTTACTCCCCGTACTGCCCCAAACCACCCTACCTGTTGCTCCCTGTACTTGCCCCAAACTACCCTGCCTGTTAAATCCCTGTAATGCCCTAAACTGCCACACAAGGTCACAACTACATAATCACTGACATGATACCAGCACTTGTGTTTTTAAGATAAAAATCTGTGAAATTCCTCACTGCTAGTGCTTCTTAATTGTCTACCTCCAGTGATTACACCCGACGACGTTACTGTCAGGACCAAGTAAGCTGGCCCGGGGGTCACATCTCCCGGCTTGCCGCCAGCCCTATCCCTTATAACCGGTATCGCTGGCGATTGTAGGATTTACAGGGGATTTCAGGACATCATTTCTCATGAGGACGTCCCGTTAATCATTCAGCAACTGCTGCTGAAAATTACTTGTGATGTGCGGTAAAAAAAATTTGTTGCATCTCTATTGAGGGACTCATATTTCAAAACTATAGAGACGTGATGTTACTGCATTTGAGACAGAGAAGCGTCGGTATGTTATTAGTGATTACTATTAATTTTGGTTACCGGAACCAAAGATTCATCAACAGCACTTCTAGTTCTAGGTACTGTACCGGGTAGCTTTCAAACCAAAATAGATAGCCGTGGGGCAGGTCCCAGTTTGGCAAAAATGTGCCCGGTAGTTTTAGTACGGCAGATATGTGATAGGATTGTATACAAGCATGGAATTTGGCACACAGTCAGAGAATGGGAAAGATATTTGGCTATAGGGCCATCATAGATTTGCCCTTTGAAGAAATATACCTGTTAGTAGAATTTAACAAGCAATGGCAGCCATTTTGAAAATTGTTTGTTATTCTACTATACATACATTTTTCAAAGGACATGATCTGCGATGGCCCTATAGCCAGATATCTTTCTCTTGACATACATGTACCCTGACTGTGCCAAATTTCATCAAAGGCACAATTCCTCTAAGTATTTCCTCTATCTGCCCCATTACGTAGGACAAATCGTAATATATGGTTTTGAAGTAAGAACACCGACAGGATTTTAAACCTTCTCATAATTTTACTTGACTAGGTAGCTACACGTATGGCAAAAACCTCCACCAATTCTGTAATGAATCTAGTCATATCTGATCATTTGGATAAAAAAGTACAAAACTGGTTTTCATTGTTAATTGCGACATTAAGGCTATTGCACTGTCTTCACACTTGAAAGTCTATCCCCGCAGCGCGGGGGAGAAAGATACTTGTCTATAAACGTGAGGTTGTCACAAAGCCTTGAAACACGTGTCAGAAACCCTGGGCTCCACTGGCCAGCAGGGAAAGTAATCCAAAACCAGGCTACTTGATTAAAAAATTGAGTAGCGACAGAGCGATATAAGAGACAGAGTTCTGAACATGAAGCCCAGCGCGCCACTGACTGGTCAGCTTCCCCCAACGGCAGTAATAGCTCCTCACCGCTGCAAATTGTGTCGGCAAACAAGGGATGTGTCTGGAATTAATGATTAAACAATGCTTAAATGAGTCATTGAATAAATGATTGGGGCCGATCAATCATTCAAAAGTTGTCCGGCTTACCCTCTCCCTCTCTCTCTCTCTCTCTATCTACGGTATCTCCCGGTTCGGTACACCCCGTTGGGAGGTGTGTTACAGTCAGAGCCGACGTGCCAGGCTTGGGCTGAAAGGGAAACTCACACTTTATTACACCGTGTTATCGTGTAGACTCGCTCACCGAGGTGAAGCCCCAAGACCAAAATCTGAAACCCTATCCTCAACTTGTCAGTGCCCATGTGTTGTTATTAAGCTGGAGGACGGCCACTTGCATACAGATGAGGTCTGGAGGCGCGACTTGGAATATGTGAGTTACTGAATCATTTGAGTGCCACACGTTGGTGTGAAATGCCATAATGATAGCTGGTTGTGTCATTAAACCACTACCACCCCACCCCACTCAAAACAATAATAATAATATTTTATGAAGTCTTTTCTCAAGAATTGAGATTGAGGAAGAAACTGTTCCCTTTAGTAGCATCTTACTTTTAGTTTCTGTCTTCAACTTGTCTTCATTATCTTCAATCATGCTATAATGAAGCTCCCAGGGACACACCATATCTGAAGATCCTATTAACCAGTTTGTGCCGGATGACGTATATAAACGCAAAGTTTTTCCCAGATTCAAAACGGATAACGCATAAACACGCCACGAGCAAGGCCGAAAATGTGCGTTTTGCTTCCTGGTACTATCGGCCTGAACCCGCCTCGGATCGAGTTTCGTTAAAAATAATCCCGCACGTCGGCTCTGTGATGTTAAAATAATCCCGGCACGAACTGGTTAAACTACTGGTAGACCTAGCATTTTGTTCAGGATTATTTCCAAACACCTCGCTCATCAACACTGTGGGTAAACACAAATTCTCTTGAAATGTAGAAAAACAGTTGCCTTAAACTTGGGTTAACTTTTTTCTTACCACCCTGTAGAACAATCCATGAAGATGATCAGTTTTTATATTATGATAAAAGAGGCATGACACCCAACAAATATGTACCAGTAGGTTCAATTAATTGTGCCGGCCAGTGTAAATTAAACAGTATTTCTAAAACAACACAAAGTATATTGGTACAATGTATACATCCAGTTTGTTTGCATATTGACACTTGTGTCACACTTTAGGAAGTATGCTTTTGCAACACTGCGCTGCATACTTAACGCCAGGCATGCACGTTTCTGCATTGATTAGAGTCTTGCTAACTACAGCTCCTGTTTCTATGAGTAGTATCTCCAGTCTCTGACCGAGCGCTTCCCTACAGTGCCAACACGAACATGTTTTGGTATTCCGGTCGTGCGCAAACATCACACGTCGGTCTACCCCTGCCACCTGAGTCCTTCCATCACTAGTTGGAAGTGGGTGGGGGGGGGGGGGGGGGGTGGGGGGGGGGGGGGGGGGGGGGAGGGGGTGGGGAAGAGGAGAAAAGAGAAGAGAAGAGAAGAGAAGAAAAGAGAAGAGAACTGGAGACATTTGTAACGGTATTTTATGCTGTGTTACTAGCGTTACATGTACCGGTATGTGAAAAAAGAAAAGAATTCCATATCTGGACATCAGATGTTGTTTTGCCGAGGATGTCCAAGTTTTACCACAAAGGACGCTTACATTTCAGAAGTTGGATTTAACACTGTTTAGGGATGAGAAAACAAAGATTTTTGTGGACAATAATTGTTTCTGTTGTAGCTCTTAGGTTTTGTACGCAGGAACTCGGATAATGTTCGGATATAGAATTCTTAACCAGTTAAACTGGTTAAAAAAAGAAATTAAAAAATTGACACTTTGAATTGCACTTTTGAAAGTAGAAAGTTTGGATTCTCTGAATAAGGTTTGTAACATGATGTTGCTCTATTTTCCAGAACACCACACTCTCACACAACAATTTACCATGAATTTATTTATTTACATTATTTTCATGGTTTTTTTTTCTTCTTAAGAAATTGTACCTTCATCATGAAATGTGTGTAATACTGGAGCATAGACCTGTGTGAAATAACACCAATACAGATTAAAACAGTTTCTATTTAAGATGATTGCATTATTCAGATTTTTTCTGCGGTTGCGGTTGGGCTAATATTTTCCAATCGGAGCACCTGAGATCCTTGTGTGACTATCGAACGATAAACCGGAATAATGCACTGATGACCATAAAGAGATTGCGCCGCAATCTGGTGCGAGTCTATAATGCCCCAATAATTGTTCACAGAAGCTCAAAGACTCTCAATCTCTGGCCGGGTATGTATATATACAGGAACCGTGATAGGCCGACGGTGCAACTCACTCACAGCGTCATTGGATCATTCCGACCGAGTAAACTCTCTCAATGAGTCGAGGAAGAAGAAGGAGAAGACAGAGAGAGAAATCCCAAAGCCCTGAGCAATCAGAAAGCAGCCAAGCTGACCGGCAGACGATTCTTTCCACTCTAGTAGAGTCATGGATCGCAATCCCTGATTGGCCCAATGGCGCTAATGATGCCATCTCCAGTGTCTAATGAGCCAGTCACAGGCGACGTGGCATTAGACCGGCGATATCTTGAATGTAACACTACAGGGCAGGAAATTGAAGCCGCGGGGCCCTTGCGGGATGAGCCTGATCGCTAGGCAAACACGGATCAATAAGACGTCTGGATATCGTGTTTGATGCGTGTTTGCACGCACAACAGCGCAGGCATCTACTCCGCTAGCTAAGAAGTAAAGTTGTTCCTCGTTCTACCTCTCTGTTAACCTGTGTTAAGCATCTGGTCAACACGTGTATGTGGATTTTTTCGGCTATAAGTCATTGTCTGTCCGACTAATTGCGCCGAGACTACTCAATACTGCCATTTCGGCGGTTGTTAAATATCCGAGGAAATTAGGTTTTTTCTTCAATTGTGCCTCCGGTCCCAGTTTCAGAAATCACTGTAAATGTATTTATTGCGTCGTTTTCGTATGATTTATAGGGATAAAATTCAAACATCATGCCATTTCATGAGGAACAAACATCATGTGCATTGATCAATCATGTTCACCAATGTATGTTTCACATAGAGACTTTTCATATCCTCATATTACACTGCGTTGCGATTAAAACAAGTGCTTAAACACGAGCCAAAGTGCTGTGGGGGGGGATGGGGTGTTATTGTGCCAAGTTTCTGTCTTACGAGAATAGTGCAATTGCACTCATTGTTTTCAATTGGGAAATGATCATCACACGGGCTCGGGTACATTATTGCACCGAGAGAGTAACGGAGCCGTTGGTGGCCCGCGGCTATGAGGGTTAATCCAGATCTTATATGTCAACGAGCGGTTGGGGGCCTGTAGAGCGAAATACCAAAAGCTGCCAAGATTGATACCAAACTTTGGAAAGAGGGGAAAAGGGGGGGGGGGGGGGGGGGGGGGGGCAGGGCGCTTGGTGTTGCTCTTGGGAGAAATGTAGGGGTACCCCAACCAATACTTGATACATCTTTTATTACTGAATGGGTCTGTGTTACAAGATGTGCACAGGCTATGCATGATTGAATTCATCTTGGGATGAAAAAATTTCGGACAATCTGTCATTTGATTCTGTCCCCCCCCCCCCCCCCCCCCCCCCCCCCCCCACCACCCACCCTCCACCCAAATCTCCTCCCCCCCCCCCCCCCTCCCAAATCTCCCCCCCCCCTCCCAAAATAAATCTCTCGGGGGCCCCCTGAAGGCCTTCAAATGCCGTCATAATCGGGGATTAAAATGAAATTAAAACCGAATGAGATTA